>CM053598.1:12852935-12935531 GCA_028646575.1 Pseudocheirus occidentalis | reverse complement strand
TCAGGGGAGTGTCTCAGCCAATGGCATTCTTCCATGTCAACAGGGAAGTTCACACCTTTTCACCAGGGGAATTCACACCTTTTCACCAATGGACAGAGTTCTATACTTAACACTAGGTTACTAGGATCTACTTAACATCTGATCAAACAAATTAATTACCATTACACAAGCCAGAAATTGGATATAAATATATACATACATGCACACACATATCTACATTTGTATGCATATGATGTTGGACATATATAGGGTATATAATTTACATTCATAAATACTGAGATATGTAAATATCAAAAGTGATGCATTCTAGTTTATCCTGCCACACTCACTTTTGTTAGGAAAGAATACTTAGTGATGTAACTTGTCAAAACCAGGTGTGAACAGGGCTTCTATACCTCCTTGAATCAGTTAAAGTTATGAGTCTGAGATTGGTCACACTATAAGGAATTTGTTTAAAAAGGAGTTGCTCTCTCAGAACCAGTTGGAGAATCCAAGCTTTTGCAAGTGGAAGAAAAGAATGAGGTCTTAGAATGTTGGGCAGGACCAGTATCCCAGGTCTACCAGCAGAGTTGTGGAGGAGAAGGTTGATGTGGAGGAGAGCTATTGATTCTGCGGGCATCTTGGAGCAAGCTGCAGTGGTGCCTTGACTCATGAGTTTAATTCATTGTATTACTGAGCTCGTAACTCAATTTGCTCCTATATCAAATCAATTTTCCCCAGTAAAATTAATTGAAATGTCATTAATCTATTCCAGCTCCCAAAATGCCACCACAGTATTTTTATGTGTTTTTAAGTAAGAAAAAGTATTTATAAATAACAAATATTGTATAAAAACATAATAAAAGAGAATATAAAGAAATAAATTGGTTTTATAAAGTGCATATTTACCAGATGATTTGAGCTAACAGAAGATACTGGCAGAGGTAGAGCACGGAGGAGATAGATGGAGAGGTTAGAGTTTTGTTTCATGTTCTTCCAGTTACTTTCATTCCCTTACTTGCTACACTCCTAATGCTACACTTTATCCCTGACTTATTTTTCTTCACTAGAGAGGTAAAGATGTGTACTGAACCAGTGAGGCATGGGATGCTGTGTGGGCATTGAGTTGTGGCATTTGCTGTGCCAACTAGTGGCAACTGGTACCTCAAATTTTGGCTCACAATTCAAAGCAAACAACTGACCAAGAGCCAACACTTATCTCGGAAATCTTGTAAGTTGGTGCACTTGTATGTCAAGGTACCACTGTATTCTGACTGACACCAATATACCGAGGGAATCTTGAGAAAAGACCTGTTTTCTTTCCACACCTAATGCTTGTCTAGAGGAGAGGTAGAGCTATCTATCACCAGAACCCTTTAGTTCCAGTTTGATTTTAGGCCTAAATGAAGTACTTCTAAGTCAATGAACATTGAATAAAATAAGCTACTTAGCAATAAGCTACACAGCAAGGGTGTACACCAAAGCTACAGTCACTTTACCTCCAATTTTGGTAGGGACTGCTTTCCTAGCCTCCTCATAAGAACATAACTGGTCATCAGCTCATTGGGGAATGATCCTTTCACACTTGTCTTTGCATAATCATTTCTAGCAAGTCCAACTTTGTGTGACCCCATTTGGGATTTTCTTGGCAAGATTCTGGTGTGCTTTGCCATTTCCTTCTCCAATTCATTTTATAAATGAGTAAACTGAGGCAAGCCAAGTTAAGTGACTTGCATAGGATCACACAGCTACTAAGTGTCTGAAGCCAGATTTGAAATTAGGAAATTAGTCTTCCTCACTCTATGCTTGATACTCTATCCCCTGCACCACTTCTTTACTCAATAGTGCCCTGTCACACAATCCATCTATATATCCAATAATATAATAGAACATTCTGTTTCCAATAATTTGAATTTTACTTAAACCCTCCAGAGGCCAGGGGATAACACACTCTCTGTCTCTCTGTCTCTGTCTGTCTGTCTGTCTCTCTCTGTATGTATATATATATATATATATATATATATATGTATGTATATATACATATACATATATATATATATATATATAAATTTGGGCAGAAAGTCCAACCTCTGATTAAATGCTAGCATTCTTTTCCCTAACTGGAGGTTCCAAGAAATTACTATAACTTTCATATAATAGACTCCCTAAAGCAAGAAAAGGAAATCATGTGTACCTTAGAGGCCATAATATTGTTCCTAGAATTAAAATGAACTAATTTTTGTAATGGTGTATTGAGCATCTGAATACATTATTGCTGGCAGAAGCAGCTAGGCAGCAGAATGGATAGAGAGAGCACTGGGACTGGTCTTCAGAAAACCTCTGTTCAAATCCTGCCTTGAGTACTCATTAGCTCTGTAACCATGGTGAAGTCATTTCACTTTTCTCAGTATCAATGTTCTCATTTGTAAAAAATAATGGCAATAAAAGCAGCCCCTAGAAATAATATTTGTAAAATATGTGCCCCGGCCCCTGGCATGCAGTCAGCATCACACTTTTTTGAATGATTCAGGATCATCTTTATGGATGCCAACTTTATAAAAGGTCAGGAAGTTCTGAGAGACAGGAGAAAGCTGAATGGCTTGAGACAACTACACACATTGCTTTGGATCTTGATTTTTAATGTTTTTTTTTCCTTCTAGTTTATGTCAGGCTGATAGTTGTTACTTCCAGCTGCTATCAAAATATGTCTGCCTCATCATCCACTATTCTGATCATTCTGATCACCCATCATTCAACCACTTAGTCAATCAATAGACATTTGTTAAGTGTATCCATGGTGCAAGCACTGTGGTAGACCCTGGGGATTCCAATAAAAATTGAAAACACTCCTTGCCCTCTAGAAGTTTCCATTCCCAGTGGAGAGACAATATACAGAGACACAGAAATACAAAAGATGCACACAAAAGCAATATAAGGTAACCTTAGAAGGATTCCCTATGTCTACTTGAGTGAATGCAAGTAAACAAAAAAAAAACCTTCTAATATACTGTAGACTAGGAAACCTGATAATTGAATTATGGAGTTGTATGTGAAGCATAGGGTTGAGGTTCGTAAAAGTATGACCTACAGATAATTACCTTTTTTGGCTAGCAGCAAAATGCTATACTATTGAAATCCCAGTCAGGAAACAAAAGGGCACTGAGAGAGAGAATCAATTAAATAAAGGGAAGAACTCTGTGGCCTATATGGAACCCATTTCCCAGCCATCAGGTATATGATTAATCCCCTCTCTGTCTTTGTGACCACACTCTTCTGCTATACCACTAATGGAAAAGTCTTACTCTGTCACGACACTGGCAGAAATAATTAGGCCAAGCTCTGGGAAACCTCCAAATCTCACCCGACTCCATGGTAATGACATCTTTTCTTCTGAGTCTAGAAAATGCATTCCATGTAAGTGGGCATGTTATTTTGCAAGCTATTTTTGTTGCTTTTCCCCCTGATGCTGTTGGGTCACTTGAATCATCGAGTTACTCAGCAATAGAACATCTGTCATTGTTTTATTTGGAAAATGTCACCTGGTGATGTTAGAAAACAACGTGAGAGAATTCAATTAAAGCATAAGAAAAGCCTTCACATTAAAAGTGAAAATGTCTTAAAGAAAAGAAAAATCCCTCTTTGGGGGCTTGATAAATTAATCAGTATTGGAGTTGGAATTGGAAGGGGCAGCCAGTGGCTTGATGAGAGATGAAGAGGTCTGGAAGGAAGCCAGGTTGACTGGATAAGTAACTAAGAGATGCCCAGTCAGTTCTCAGGGCCAACATGACAGACGTATCTTAATATATTCATTTTCCCCTGGGGAAGAAGGGAATCAAACTCCAAAGGTCACCACTACTATTGATCTCATCTCATCATCAGAGGCAGCCTTGAGTAAGTTACATCAAGAGGCACAAAAGCTCATGACGAGGGAAATATGAATTAGCCTTATCTCCAGGAGATCTCTAGCCCAGCAGTGGTGGAAGAAAGCAAAAACCTTGAGCAGAATTTCAGGATGTCCCGTCACGGAAGTGGTTAATGGAGTTAGGCAACTGCTCCTGAACAGCAGCCTAGTTGCCCAGTTGTCCATTATTTGACTGTACTCACTTTGGTACTAAAGTATGCTTGTAACATTTGGGGGGGGGGAATAGAGACAATCAATAGGTTAACCTCCACTATCAAAGTTCCTTGAGAGAATCCAAATGAGAATACCTGTTTAACTGCATTCTGAAGGATATTTCTGTAATTTGAAAGGTGCAATCTCTCTAAGCATAACTTGGGAGAGAAAATTCTCAATTTAATACTTTAAAATGGGTGTTTATTGCTTAAGAAAATGATCTTGTTATTAGATTCATTTAACCTAGCTTTTAAAAATATTTTGGATATTGTTTATTTAATTTCACCAATTTTTAATCTTTCTTAAATTTTCTTTTGGTATTAAGCAAAGAGTTTTTGTTATTATGTATCAAATACAAATAAATAAAAATGTGCATGTATTTTGTATGACATATGTATATCAATACATATACACATAAACATTTAATCATATACATATCCATGCATATATTCATGGGAATATATACATGTATATCTATGTGTGTGTGCATATATGTGTGCATACATACATATCTTCCCTTAGCTTTATACTCATATACATATATATATATGTGTGTGTGTGTGTGTGTGTGTGTGTGTGTGTGTGTGTGTGTGTATGGGGGGGTGTATGTAAAGCTCTTAAATGGTAAAAGTCCGGCATGACACTAGTCTTCATTATTCTGATACAGATTTAATTCAAGTCAAACCCCATCTTGCACCTAAAAATAAAAAGTCCATAAAATTATATACTGATTCAGTTACCCCATGGTTGACTAGAAAACAAAAGATCATATTGGCAACAGTGTTTTTAACTTCATAAGTTAAACATTGGGAAGGCAAGGGTATAAAATGTTAGATTAATTTGGAAATACATTAGCCTTTACCCAGAAAGATGTTTTAATCAAAGAATTTTGCTCATTGATACAGAGACTCTGAGATAAAGTACAATATATTACTTAAAAAGCCACTTCAACTAGAACACTTTGTATTCTGCTGATTTAAACCAGAATCATACGCTGGTGATAATTTTCCTGGTTTTGACCACCACAGACTCTCTTAGACCTGTTCCCTTCCGCCCACTAGCAGAACCACCACTCTCATTCAGTCCCTTGCCACCTTTTGCCTGGGTTACTGAAATAGCTGTCTAATTCATCTTTACCCTCTCCAATCCATTCCAACCCACAGTTGGTGAAATAATCTCCCTTAGGCATGGGTCTGGCTATATTACTTTGCTGCACAAAAAATTTAATATTTCCCTATTGTCTCTAAGATAAAAAAAATCCTCAGATTGCTTTTTAAATACCTTCATAATCTGACGAGAGCCTCACTTTCCAGGTTCATTTCACGTGAATGCCCTTTGTAATCTACAGTATTAGTCTTCTTGCTACCTCCCAAACTCAAAGTTTCATCTCCTACTTGCGTGCCTTCACAAGGCTGGCTCTCATGCCCACAGTGTTTTCACTCTTCATATACACTTCTTACAATCCTTAGATTCCTTCAGGGCTCAACTAAATAATTTCTTCTGTGGAAAACTTGCCCTGATACTCCTTCTCACCAATATACCCTTTCTCCTCTAGCTATCTTATTCTTAGATATCTTTTACAGACCCAAAGAGAAGGCAAGTTCCTCAGAGAAAAAAAAAAGCACTTTTTTTTCTTTTTGTCTTTTTATGTTTGGCACTGTACTTAAAGGGTACTTAATGACTGGAGGTCAAGTGGAATTACTGTATATAGCTACGGAACTACTCTGTTTAACCCATCAGTTCCCACGGTATTATGATCAGTTTGGGGGGTAAGAATCCATTTCATCTAGGAATACAATCACCCCAATCAGGGAAGTCTGGCACAATTCAGCTCCATTAGAGAAGGTCAATGTAGCTCAGAGGGGAGAAGTCAATGATCAGGGTGGAACCAGGAGGGAATTGCCAAACTGATGGAGCTGATTGTAAGCAAACAATGTTTCTAACCCAATCTGAAGTGCTGCATTAATGGAGAGCTACTAAGGAGAAAGATATCTACCGAGGAAATGGGTTGGGGAGGGTGATTTGTGAATACTCGCTATAGATCTCAGAAATAGACTGCATAATGTCTTAAAGATGCGAATACCGCCCCCCCAAAGAAAAGGGGAAGAAAGGGAAAAGGAAGTAAAAGCAAGGCAAAGCACTGCATAAAGGAAGAAGATAAAGGAGAATGGAAGGCAAGGCAAGGGAAAAGAAGAGGGAAGGGAAGGGAAAAGAAGAGGGAAAGGAAAAGAAGAGGGAAGGGAAGGGAAAAGAAGAGGGAAGGGAAGGGAAAAGAAGAGGGAAGGGAAGGGAAAAGAAGAGGGAAGGGAAGGGAAGGGAAGGGAAGGGAAGGGAAGGGAAGGGAATGGAAGGGAAGGGAAAGGAAGTTTGCTTAATTTTAAACTAGATAGACAGACAGACAGATGGACAGACAGACAGACAGACAGATAGACAGATAGATAGATAGATAGATAGATAGATAGATAGATAGATAGATAGATAGATAGATAGATAGATATTCACATACATATACCCCTTTCAAAAGTAAAAGTAGCAATGCCTATCAAAAGTGGGTCAGCTATTCTAGTATAGAAACATTGTAAGCATGGTTTGACAAGACAAATTGTAGTGGAGAATTTAGGTCTTCCTCAGTTACTCAAACAAATATTTTTTCCACCTACAAAAATAAAAGAAAAACCTGATGTGGTTTGACCTTCACTGAGGCCATTGTTGTTGAGTTACCCAATGAAACTATTCTGTTTCCCTAAAGTATTCCCACTTTGTTTCTATGGAATAAATCTGGCACTTTGAAAAGAACATTAAGCAAAAAACTTTGTTTAAAAATATTCATTCAACAGCATATAATTCTGATAAAAGATTTAGAAAATACTTTTGGAAGAAAACCCAAGTCCCAGTATTCAAGGAAGTATTCATCATAGGCATGCATATGACTATGTGATTGGATGCCTTTCATTACAATTTGAAAGGAGAGGTTGAGATAAAAGAGACCTCAGTTTCCCTGTGCCATTTAATTTTGTTCAACAAAGTTTAAGATACCTAATACAGATATATCCCAATGCCTCATCTTCTAGTGTGGTAAAGACTCAGACTTTCGGTCTCACTTCCTTGCAGCCTTTATATTTGCCGTTAGACATAGACTCTTATTATTGACCCCTCCTCTTTATTCAACTCATGAGTAGAATCACAGATCATAAAATCTCAGTATCTCAGATATGAAGGAACCTCAAAGATCATTTAGTCTAGCATAGCTATGAATAGAAAATCCATTTTAAAATGGATTTATAATGCCCATGTAGAAATTTTCCAGGAAAAAAAAGGAAAATTCTCTTCCTCCTGAAACACCCATTACACTTTTCAGCAGGAGATGTGTAGCTGGGAAGTTTGTAGTGAATCAAACTGAAAACTACTTTTCCTTCTATTTCTGCCCTCCATGTTGTTGTCCTATGAGCTGCAGAGTATCCAAGGGAATATGCCACTGTATTTCAATTCAAGGGGACCTGGGTTACAATCCTGTCCTAATACTTACTGGCTATGTGACTGGATGAGTTACTTAAACGCTCAACCTCTGTTTCCTAATACGTAAAATGGAGGAGTTATACTTGTTGGCCCCAGAGGCCCTTTCCAACTCAAAACCTATGACCTATGATCCTCTGAGGCCAATTAGAAGTCTAAGCCCTCTTCAATACAAACACCTTTCAAACCTTGGAGACAGCCACTATGGCCTCCCAATGACTTCTCTCCTACCTAAACATTCCAGATTCCTTTAAACAGTCCTCCTATGAATTGAACTCTCATTGTCTCATTTATTTAACTGACCTTTCTAGAAAGCCAGTTAAAACACATGCAGCAAACATTCCCTTTTGGAATAAATTAAAAGCAGTCATTTCTTCACAATTTCTTTCAATTGTGAAATCTCTATTAGCTCCTACCTCCTAAACTTTAATTACCAAAAATTTTGCTGACCGCATACCATTTAGAAATAAGTGTGCTTAATGCAAAGACATATAGGGATTATCAAGACAGAAAAATGAACAGCCCATTTCTCTCAAGTAATGGACCATGGCCTCCCCCGTGGCACATCTTATTAATGATATCCTTTGCTATAATAAGTCTGTAATCAGTGTAACATAAATTAAAAGTCAACTGTAAACATTAAGCATTAGTCACACAGAAAATAATAAGATGTTAATGTTTTTTATTGCCCCAAATGTGACTCTATTAGTGACAGGAGGGGAAAAATGGAACAGCCCCCTCCTGATAATTTTCATATTTTTGTGCTTATTCTGATGGAGTTTAGCTGATATTTTAGGGAACTGGTCATTTTCTGTCTTTAGTATCACCCCTTGTTTTGGAGAAAATCTTGTTTTCTTCAAAGCACAAATGAAGTTAAATTTCCTACAGATGTTGTGCTCTGATCATCCCTAACCCGGTAGAAATGCAACAAATATTCTTGGGATTTACTTGCTTGCATACATGTGACCACAGGCAGTAAGGAATCAATTCCCTGATGACCTGGATTATTTAGGGTTTGGGGTTTAATCTCTGAATCCATAGCATCCAACACAATGCATTGCTCTATAGTAGGTTCCTAACAAATATTTCTGGAATTGAAATGAATTAAATCGAATTAAGGGTGGGGAAACGGCTTTGATCTTTTAAGGTCTAACACATAAGGATAATAGGGACTGAGTCAGAATTGGCCCAATGAATTAAAGTACTTACAGAGACTTTAATTTTATTTATTTTCATGTCTAATCAATACTTTTTGGGTGACGCAATAGGATATGTTCCGTGAGAATGAGAACTTTTTTTTTTTGGTTCTTATTAAATGGGCATATCCAGTGTTTGACTTGTATTTGGTACATACAGTTTAATAAATGCTTCTGGATTTATTGAATGATCGTTATGAGTTCCTAGAGGAGCTGTATCTTTATATTTCCTCAATTGAAATGCAGATCAGTTCACTGATTTCTGATCTGGGGAGTCGTGGATGCTCCTGGGAAATCTGTTGGGATGCAGCTTTCTAGGC
Source organism: Pseudocheirus occidentalis (assembly GCA_028646575.1). Taxonomy (NCBI): domain Eukaryota; kingdom Metazoa; phylum Chordata; class Mammalia; order Diprotodontia; family Pseudocheiridae; genus Pseudocheirus; species Pseudocheirus occidentalis. The sequence continues at coordinate 12,926,409 of CM053598.1, read as the reverse complement.
CTGCATTGTCAGGCAGACAGAAGAGTTCACCTGTTTATTGCAAAGGCAGGTGACCCATGACTTTCACTCCAAGTGCTTTGATTTTGAAGGTTAAAATGCTCAGTGCAATAGGAATTTTCAGGCATTCATGGACGGGATGACATATTGCAAACAAATGAATAATTTCCTCATCCTAGAGGCTCTGTTATGCTGGGTATAAGTTTGAAAGATGATGAGATATACATATAGCAGTGTATGGTTGCAAAGTATTTACATATATCATTTCATTTGATTCTTACAACCAGCATGTAGGTGGACATTATTATCAACATTTTAGAAATGGTCAAGAGGACTTTTAAAAACATTAAGGAATTTTGCTCAGACTAAGAGACAGAAATAGTCTAAAGCAAAATTTGAATTGGGTTCTTCCTGACTCCAAATTCATCCCTCTATCCACTTCAATACCTAGCTCCTTCTAAGTAGACTGATCTTCATTGGTTGGTATGACTGAAACCTGCATGCCTTGATGACTACACAATTTTGGATGCTAAGACACTGTGGCCATGATGTGGCTGTACTCCCAGCATCCAACATAATACTTTGTATGAAGTACAGACATAAATAAGAATTCACTAAATTAATTGAAATACAGGTGCACTGAACATCCCCAAATGTACTTGAAGAATGCTTATGTTTCTAGAACCTTCTGGGATTTGTGCCCCCAAACAGAAGCCACAAAATTCTAGAATACCTTTCACACCACAGTTCAGAATATAACTGCCCTGGGATATGTATGTGTCTGAGTGCAAATGTAGAGGGCACAGATCACACTTGAATTAGGAACTTAGAAACAACAGAGTTTTGGTACCCACTTAACAAAAATAATTAGTCATAATAGTAAGCTATCAGATGGGCTTTGTTTCTTCCCTCTTTTTAGTCTACTCCAGGAAGAGCTCCATGTTGGCCTAGCCTTACCCTTTTCTTTTTTTTTGACATTTTATAGCTTTATTTAAATGAAGTTCAATTTAGTTTTCATTCACGTTGACTGTCTATAAGCTTTTGAAAATAATGTCAGGCACATAAGTAACCAATGTATACGGCGTGTTTGGTGATTCTTCATCTTCATTGCGTTTCCTGGACGAACGTGCTTGGATATGGTATGGAACATTCCTTATTCCTTTGGCCCAAACAGCTTTGTTGAATCTGGTATCAATGTGTACATCTGGAGTTCTCATTTCTTTCATGGAAAATTTGCAGATTTCCTTTAGAGCCCAAGGAGCTCGCTTTTTGAAGCTTACTCCATGAATCCTCATATGAATGTTGATGGTCTACATTCTGGTCACCATCTCATTGATGGAAGAACATCCCTTCTTCTTCTCTCCACCTTTCTTTGTGGGAGCCATCCTGCCTGGGATCAAGTTGAAAAGGATGGGTGTGGAGAATTGTGGGAACTAGCTTTACCATTTTCCTCTAGACACTTTTCATGCTGCTTGCCCTGTGGGTGATTTGTGTTCCTTGCCATCAGGGATCAAAAATTTCAAGTTACTCCTGTGACCCAACTTTTGCATTGCTGTTGTGAATAATCTCTAGCCAAACCCCTCCCTAGAAGTGCCACATGCAATGATAGCAAGAAGCAGCAAGGTATGGGGGTAGAATGTTGGACTTGGCATCAAGAAAATCTTGATTCAGTTCTGCTGCAGACAGTTATGACCTGTGTGACTGTGGGCTAACTTATTTAATCTCTCTGTGTCTCAGCATAATACAAAGGGTTGGATTCAATTGGTGCTAAGGTCCTCCCAGAGCAAGTACAAATAGAATACCGGGCCTGGAGTCAGGAAAACTCATTTTCTTAAGTTCAAATCTGACCTGAGACTTTCCTGTTTTTGTGTTCCTGGGCAAGTTACTTGACTCTGTTTATCTCAGTTTCCTCATCTATAAAATGGAGAAGGAAATGCCAGGCACTTAGTATCTTGCCAAGAAAACCCAAAATAGGGTCACAGAGAGTAGGAAATGAATGAAAAACAAATAAACAACAAATTTCCAACTCTGGATTTAAAATCCTATGAATTGTAGATAATTAAAAGGAATAAAAACACTCATGTTGCCCTGCCACTGGCCATGAGAGAGATCAGACCTCTCTCTGCTGTTGCCAAACAAAATAATTTAATTAGAAAGTACAGTCCTTTGTGTAAGACTCTAACTGTGTCACAGAATTAATCATGGAAATTATCAGGTGACTCCCCTCAACTAGTTTCTGTGGTTGAAAGAATCATTGCTGGCTTTTTTTTGTGGCTACGATAAGCCCACAAACTCACCAAACAACATTCTGAATGTGATACTTCCGGTGGTTATGATCTTGTCGCCCAAACAATCACAGAATTCCAGATTCTCCAATCTGGAAGGGCCCTTTCAGGCTACTCAGATAACTCCTCACTGCCTGAGCATCTCCATCACATCTCTACCAAGCAGTTATCACTTCAGTGAGAAATCCCTAACCAGCTGATCCAGCCAGCTGCTATACAAAGAGCCTGACATATTTAGGTTGTTTTATGACACAAACCAGTCAGTCAGTAAACATTCATTAATCATATCCCATGTTCCAGACAGTGTGCTAATTGTTGAAATACAGAGAATATTCAAAGGATGAACAATGCAATTGGGTTGTGGACAGAAATTCCCCTTACCAGGGGTAAGGTTCTAATAAAAAAAAATATGAATTCTTGTGGAGGAAAAAAATAGCAAACACTAGATAAATGTAGACCAACATTTGGGGGAAGGGGTTTCAAAGAATAGTAACAATAGAACATTCTTGCCAATCACAGAAAATCTTACATGAGTTTAGAAGGAAATTGTCTAGGAAAAACTTGATATGTTATTTGGTATATTGGTAAGGAGGGGAATCAAGATATTATAGTATCATTAAAAAATGAAGAGGAGAAATTTTCAAGAAAGTTAAGCAAATGTGTCAAATACTTCACAAAGTCTAAAGTAAGTGATTGGGAGAAGACCAATGGATGGGAGATGAAGGAAATTTAACTCCTTCAGAAGTTCCAGGACCTAAGAAATGAAGGATATGGAGAGTGAAAGAGAGGAGGGGGAAGGCAGTGACAAAAATGAGGGACTCTTCCTTTCAAAAGTGTGGTGTAGAGGGAAATGGCACAATAGACAAAGAGATACTGGAAGTCTGGAGAGAAAAAGGATGACTGCAAAGAAAAAGGACAGTGAAGGAAAGGAGCAAAAGTAAAGATATTATTGGGGAGGAAGAAATGTAAAGGAATATCATGTCAGATGGTCATAAGCTCACTAAAACAGAAAGCAGCTAAATGGGTGTTTTATATTGAACTGAAAATTTACTGAAACCACAAACAATGTTGCTAATGCTTAAACCTGATGGAGTTATACATTTCTTCTTTGAAATCCAAAGGAAGCAATCATACATCCTAAAGATGATCATCGTTTCAAATATCTCTTGATCTAAATGAAAAAATAAAAAAAAAAAGAATTAGAACTCTAATGCATTGTTGGTGGAGCTATGAACTGATACAACTATTCTTGAGAGCAATCTGGAACTATGCTCAAAGGGCTATAAATAATTGCATATGCTTTGACCCAGTAATACTACTTTTGGGGTTGTATCCCAAAGAGATCATAGAAGTGGGAAAAGGACCCATATGTACAAAAATATTTATTGCAACTCTCTTTGTGGTGGCAAAAAACTAGAAATTTAGGGGATGCCCATCAATTGGGGAATGGCTGAACAAGTTGTGGTATATGAATGTAATGGAATACTATTGTGCTATAAGAAATGTGAAGGAGATGGACTTCATAATTACCTAGAGAAGCTTATACAAATTGATGCTAAGTGAGAAGAGCAGAACCAGGAATAATTTGTAGACACATCACATGTGTGACAACCAACTTTGGTAAACTGGATTCTTCTCAGCAACACAAAGTTAAAAGACAACTCTACAGGTCTCAGGATGGCAGGAGATACCTACATTCAGAGAAAGATCTAGAAAGACCAGAGTTTAAATGGAAACTGAAGCAATACGTGCTATCATTCTTTTCCATGTTTGGTTTTATTTCTTTTTTTTCACATTTTTCACTCTATTGGTTACAATGCTTCTGTGCAACCAGACTATTGTACAATGTGAAAGTGTTTGCAAATCCTATACATAATTGTATGCCACCATGGGGGAGGGTGGGAGAAGGGAGGGGAGAAAATCTGAAACTCAAGTGATTCTGGAACTTAATCTTGTAAACTAAAAGTAAATAAACACGTCAATTAAAAAAAAAGTTTAAGCCTAGAAAGAGCCTCAGAGATTACAGCAATGGAGAACCTGAGGGCTCGAGGCCACATGTGGCCCTCTAGTTCCTCAAGTGTGGCCTTTTTATTGAGTTGGAGTCAGTCAAAGAGCTGCACTTGAGGACCTAGAGGGCCACTTGTGGCCTGGAGGCTGCAGTTTCCTACCCTTGATTCTAATCTAATCCTTTCTTTTGAGAGATGAATGAATCTGAGGCACAAAGTGTTGTGACTTCCCCAAGATCATGCAGGAAATCTTCATTTTACAGATAAAGAAACTTATGCTCAGAAGGATTTTTCCATGGTGCAATAGCCAATAAATAGGTAATCAAGGCTCATAGGATTATAGATTTAAGACTGAAAAGCACATTTGAAAGGTCTCAAATGATCATCAACCGAACCTCCTTATTTTAAAGATGAAAAAAACTGAGGCCTAGAGAGGTTAAGTGCCCTGAGCATAGGCACATGGACAGCAAGTAGGCAATCCAGGGCTTGAAGCAGTGCTATTCCACCACCTCACAGTTGTTTCTTGACTCTAAGTCCAATTTTCTTTCTACTCCATACCATGTAGGCTTTCTCTGTAGAGAATGCCAGGGGAGGATAGTTAATGATAATTTCATTTTTTTTTTGTTTTTAGAGGAAAAGGTGATTGCAATATTGGGCTATTACTCTAATTTTGTTTGAATATGTCTGCAACATTTCCATGTTATGGACTTCAACTTTGTCAGCTTGATTGACTCCTGGTAACTTGCATGGCCTACAAAGAATTTATTTAAAGAGCTTTATTAAAGAAATATATAAACACACATCTAGTCACAAAGTATCTGTAAATCAATGCTAAATTAAAGTGTCTAAAATGGCATTTGTAACTTTGAAGAGATTTAAATGCAATTTACAGATAATCTTGGTTTTCTTGTGAGAACTTGGATTTGGATTTATCATACATGGTTACAGATGGCAGTCACCAAGCATTTATTAAGTGCTTACTGCATTCAAGTCACTGTGCTGGATATACAATAAAGAGAAGGCACTGTCCTTGCTCTCCAAAAGCTCATATCCTAAAGGGGGAAATATCAGGCAAAAAACTATGCAATTTCAAGATACAAAAAGAGTATGTCTAAGAAGGAAGGTGTTAGGATTGAGGTGTTCTGCAAAGAGCTCTTCTAAAAGGATGGATTTGAACTGAGTCTTGAAAGAGGGTACGGAAGCCATGAGCTAGCAGTGAAGGGTATTGGGAAGCAATTCTGATGGAAGACAGTTCCATACTGGGGGAAATGAAGATCAATAAAAAATACTTCCAGGAAGGAAAATATTGTCCTTTTGATTCACAAAAATTTCCCCAGGAAAAAATAACAATTATGTACTTAGTGGAAATGGAACAGAGTTATGGAAATAGTTTGATGATTTGGCCACATTTCTGGGTTATGGAATGTGAGAACAAGAATCCATTTTGATTGGGACATGCCAAAGACACTGAAGCATGAAGAAGAGATACTTGAAAGATGAGTGTCCTATCTGAATATTCTATAGGGTTTTGTCCTTCAGCTGATCTAATGGAAGATTGTGTGCTTCTGTATGGCTTGATTTTTCCCTATAAATACCTTCTCCCAAACTGGGACATTATTCTCTTTTTCAATGAAAGCTAATGTTCCCAGAAGATAAACAAAACTGAATGTGTTGGTATTTAGGCAAAGAAAGGTAGAGAATACAGTTTTGTTTATGATGTCCCCCCCTTTTCATTCAGCCACAGTTAAAAAAATAAATGATTTTTAAAATATAACTTTTACACAGGGATGAAAATTGTTCTCTCATAGAACTGATTCATGACCTTCGCATTTAGAATATGAATAAAGTGGCCTTTGGAAATGAATCACCATTATCTATATTAAAAACTACATCAGACTCCAAGGTAGCAAGCATTGGTGTTGATGAATGGAGCTCTTAGTTTGTATATTGATAATAATTCCATTCCAGCTGATCATTGCTCAGTGTGGTGAGAACACAGATTCACTACATACCCAAAGAACACTTTAATATTTCAGGAATTCAGGCATATTAATGGTTTGCAACAATTCTTTCAGGTTGTTGACCCTTAAGAAGTGCTCAACTAGGCTAACAGTTATGGTGCAATGAAAGCCATGCTGAATAGGGAGTGGGAAAACTGGGATTCGAAACCCCTATCACATGCTACCTTGACACTTCTCTTTGGTTCTCAGGTTCCTCATTTGTATGTGTCAATGAGTGAGTGAGTAAGTGAGCAAGGAGTGAGTGAGTGAGTGAGTGAATGAATGAATGAATGAGTATGTGTGTGTGTGTGTTTGTGTAGACAGAGATGGAGACAATGGATAATAGCAAGCTAGACTAGCCCATGAAGGCCAGCTAGTCAATGAGAAATGAAGGCCCAGAAAGCTTGAACCACTTCTTCAGAACCATACAAATATTAAAGGATGATACTGAGATTTAAACTCAGATTCTCTGACTCCATCCACTCACCACTGACTTATTACTAGTAAGAAAATGCAAGCCTTGCCTTATTTTAGGATTTTGCTTTACAATTTCTATGATTCTATCAGTGACCACAAAGAAAAAATATTAAACCATTGGGAAAAGGGGGCATTGTAGAGTAAAACCTGTGAAGTTTATTGGTACACATTTACAATAAAAAAAATATGGAGGGCATCCGGGAATATCAACCATGTTTGGGATCCCAGGCTGAGTCTGATAGATTGCTTGAGAATTTTGAGCTGCAAGTAGGCCAAAGACAGTCAGGTATCCAAACTAATTTGGGCACCAACATGGAAAACCTCAGTTAGCAATATGTTGTCTAAGAAGGGGGCAAACTGTCTCAGGGTGGAAATGGAGTAGGTCAAACTTGCATACCCATCAGCATCAGAGTGTGGCCTTGAATGGGCAGTGCATGTCTAGCCTGAGGGATATGGGGAGACTCCAGTCACCACACCCCCAAAAGAAGGGGTGATGATAAAAGAGCAAAGGGTTATTGTAACCTAGCACTTGTCCGTTATTCTTTCCACCTCAGTTTCTCTCTCAATATATCCAACACAAATCAGTAGCAACAAGATTCGAGTCACCTTTAACAGCACTGTTGTGCCAACTGATTGATAATCAGAGAATTTCTCTGACTCCAGATCCCTCCTTGAGGTCCATCAGTAAAAACTTCATGGACACTTACTGGGGAGGGTGTGATGGGCATTTTTTTTCCAAATATGGCTTAGAGTAGATGGTCTCTTTCATTTCTGATTCTAGGATTCTGACCGTGTTGAGAAAACCTGAGTAGTCTTTGACTGCTACTGCTCCCTAGTCCCTAGATCCAGACTTTGAGGATAAAACACCCCAATATTCAAAGTGCATATAATATTTTTGATTCAGACATCATTATTCCCCCCATCCCAGCAAATCTTGTCCAGCTCATGATATGGACAAGAAGAAAAAAAAAGAATGATGCATCTTAAAATGGTCTCTGAGCTTTAGGCTATATGTAGCCTCAACACAGCAAATAAAGAAAAGATGATCTATGGGAGCTGCCTTATTTTAACTGAGGCATGACAAAAGTCCTGTGCTTCTCTGACCTACAATCTATTTCATTCAACTGCTTTGTTCAGATCATTGTTAAACTTCCAGTTTTCTTTTTCTTTTGTAATCTTCTGTTTTGCAACTTGGCAAGCTCTTTCATTGTGTGCTCTTACCATGCACAGGAAAGTCCTTGATGCTAATGATAGAGGTCATCCTAAGTACAGGTGAGATGATGGTGCTTCTCTGCTTAATAAACTCCAATGAATTCTTATTGCTTCTACAATAAAATACATATGTCTGTATTTGATATCTACAACTTTTTCTGACCTGGCTCCACCCTCCCATTCTAAGCTTATTACACCCCTTCACCAACCTTCTATCTACTCTGTATGTCCTTAAAGGTACCTATTTATGCATATCTTGTCTTCCTCATTAGAATATAAGTGATTCAAAGTCAAAGTCCTTTTCTTTTGCTTTTTTCCTTTGGGTTCCCCAATGCCTCACACAGTACAATGCTTGCTAGTAGTAGATGGTTAATGAAAGCCTTCATAAAAGCTCTGTATTCATATCCTGGCTCTATTGGTTCAATTAAACTCAATAACCATTTTTAAATATCTACTTGCAATGCACAGAGAGATGCTGAGTGCTGACCTCACCATCAGGAACACTTGGATTCAATTCTTGCCTCTGATACATACTTTGCTACTCTGGGGAGACTCCTTACCCTCTCAGTGTCCTAGGCAATTCCTTATTCAGAGATCTAAAGCTCCAAGATATCTCAGAGGCTTTCTCCTCCAACCCATTCATGTTAGAAATGAATAAATGGAAGCCAAAGGAGGTTGAATGACTTCCTCAAGGTGTAAACATCAAAGGAGGCTGCATGCCGGAGCAAGCTCTTACAGACTGGAGCAATCTGGGAAGTTTTGTGTGCATGCAGTTAGAGTTTTGAAATTGTCAAATGCTACAGATCAGGCCTTAATTTGCTATTTCATTGATTCCCAGACTCAAGAGAGTAATGGAGAAAATGTTAATACAGATTAAAATTAAAAGTGTGCCATGCCTTTTCAGAGAACTGCTCATTAAGCATGGATCAGTACACCCCTGTTTGAACCCAGGTCCATCAGTTTCAGGGCTAGGGTTCTTTCCAGTACACCATGTTGCATGTCTAGAACTGTAAGTTCAAAAGCCAGAAGGGCTCTGCATTACTATAGAGAGTTTACTCCCTGACAATTTACAACAATTAAATCACAAATCAGTTGTGTAAGACCCTGGGACTTGGGGAGTAGACCTGGAATCTCATTAGCCTTTAGAATTCCCAATGAGAACACTTGTTCCAACAATGCAGATTAGCAAGTTTTTGTTTTATTTTGCTTTATTGCAAGTTACAATCTGATCTTAGAAGATCATACTACTCAGTAAACTCCAGTAGCTTCCTATTTCCTCCAGGATCAAATACAAAATACTCTGGCATTCAAGGCCTTTCCTAACCTACCCCTCATGCCCTTCCAGTCTTCTTACCTTTTGTCCCCCTCCATGTGCTCTTCCATGAAGTGATACTTGACTCCTGGCTCTTCCACAAGTAAGACATAACCATTCCAGCCCTTGGCTCAGTACACATTGTTATTCTCTGCCTGTCTCCCATGCCTGGAATGTTCTCCCCCACATATTCTGACTATTGACCTCTCTGGTTTCACTTAAATCTCAAAGAAAATTCCATCTTTTACTGGAAACTCTCCCCAGCTCAGCCAGCTCCATAGATTGGGTCTTTGTTAAACAATTCACATTTCAAATATAAGCATTCAATTCTTTTGGTCCATTTGGCAAGTAAGGTGAAGAAAATATAATATTCACCTCTCCCCCCTGAATTGTCCAGTTGCATCCTGCAAAATCCAGGTATTGGATGTTTTGTTTCCTTTTCTTTTTCACACTGTGAGCAAGTCTGGAGAAACTATTCCTTTAGACTCCTGAGTCTTACTACATTACATCTTACTGTTAAGCTGTAGATAAGTCAGTCTAGGACCCAGTTCAAGGTTGCAAAATAAGATTCTTCATTAAAATTCAGACGCATCATGATGGACTGAATAGAGAGTTAGCAATGAAGCCAGGATACCTGAATTCAAGTCACACTGCTCAAACCCCATAGCTTTGTGACCCTGGGCAAATCATTATCTTCTCAGATCTCTAAGATAGCAATGTCAAATTCAGATAGAAATTGGATCCCTGAGGACCACATAATTGACTTAGAAAACCACAAATTGACATTATCTCTACTTTATTGTGGTTTTGAACATTTCCCAAATGCATTGTAATCAGCTTCCTACTTAACTGGTCCCATTGGATGCATGTTTGAAACCTCTGCTCTAGACAATTCAATAAGACTGTAATTTGCAGCAGATGTGCCTACCTGCCTTGGGAAAAGGAGTTTCCTCTCCCAGGAATTCACTAAACAAATCACATTGAAGTAGCAGCCCTACCAAAATTCTTACCTACCAAGTAGTTTCATACTGTAGACCCCAACATAGCATCATAATGTGCCCTTGACTAGTAAATCTTCTGATGTCTTAGTTCTTCTATTAATTCTTTTCTGGATAAAGACACAATTAGTACAATATTTGGTGCTCTAATATTTTATGACTCAAACACAAAGGGAAAAGAAATGTTATATTTATGTTATATTCAACAAAATGATGATACAATTGCAGGAATTGTATCTCAGGGAACTTCTACCTGAGACTGTACTGCATTTACTTACAATTTAAGGTTTCTTATGTTATCCAGAGGATGATGTATTGTGTCATTGTTATTATTATTTGATCACATCACTATTATTTTTGCTGTTATTGTTTTTATTGTTGTAATAGTTTGTGTCTCTTTCATACTATCTGTTGCCTTCATCTGTATTACTTTTGGAACTGGTAGATGGTATTTTTTTTCTAAGGACTCCTATTTCTTTTCATGACACCCATAGGGAGAACAGGTGGTCTATTTCATATGATCCAGTGTCTTGGCATGCATCCCATAAGTCATGGGCCAAGGAATTTATCATCCTCCTCCCCCATGAAAAAAGGTAGAACCAAAGAGCTCTGTGCCCCCATGACTTCTATAAATTGTTGACAGTTTTATTTGTAAAACACATTCGGCATTTCCCATGGGCCATTTAAAACTGAAATGGTATCATAAATTCCAAAAGCTCAGACATAAACAGGATATGGTTGATGACCTCCTTCTATATTATTATGCTTCTCTGATCCCCAGGGCAGGTCACTGTTTAGGAAATATGGAGATTTTTTGAAAAGTGATAAGATTTAGCTAGTAGGGACACAAAGCTACATATCACTATACTAAGGCCTATTTCCTCTACTTTTAAGTTGATCTCTCCACTTAACAATTCTAAAGAAACTGTATTTGCCTTCTCTTTTAATGGATAGGATTTTGGATCGCTATGTGCAAGATCAGATTCCTGGTGCCAAAGTTGTGGTAGAATCCATTGGAGCCCGCCGGTTTGGAGAAGCCTATTCTCAAGAAGATTATACCAAGTCTGACCTGGTTGTCTATGCAATTGACCCCCAAACCAACAGAGCAATCAGCAGGAATGAACTTTTTAAGTAAGTACTTGAAACATATTCAACATTTACTCAAATCAATTGATGAAACTATCAGTGAGAAATTCTCCAGCGATGCTAATCTTTGCCCAACCTTTTTTCCCCAGATAATCTCATGAGTTCACTCTGGGGTGTTCATCCAACATGAGGGACATTTTTCTTACTTTTGCTTTGCAAATACATCCATGGAGGCACACCAGATGTCTATGTGAGATCTCTCACTCTCTCTCCATGAAAAGCCATCTCTTTTTTTACTCATGCAACTTCAAAGATATCCATTATTACACTTCTCTTCACTAATTTATTGTTCCTAATGTTTTGCACTATGATCACATCTTTGTAAAAACCGTCAAAGTTCTTTGTCTCTAGATGCCATGGACCTTTGAAATTGCATCAAAGTATCATCCATGTTGATTGCTAGAAATAAAAAGGATCTTAATGAATTGCAATGCTTCATGTAGCTTATACAAACTATTATTTGTTTAATCTCAATGAATATTTCCTAGTTTACAGAATTAGTCAATTAACCAAATTTTCACATCAACTATATTCAGAGAGTATGAGAAGATTTAAAACAAAAACAATTTATTAGGATATATGAAGTCTAAGAGAAACTTATTGTTAAGACACTAAGAGGAACTTAGTGTTAATTTCTAACTTAAAATTTTCTTCTCTGAATTCCTAGCTTCCTCTCTCTGCATTCAAAAAAATAGTCTCACCAAATAAAATAGGGATATAAAACTAAGCAGTGGTATGTTTGAAAAAGATCCAGGGACTTTAGTGGATGGCAAGAACAATATGTATCAACTATTGCATGTGAGAACCAATAAGTTATTGTGCCCTTTGAAGTCATGGAGAGTGGCCTAGTGTCCAGGATAAGGTTGGCAATTACTATGACAATGCTGCTGCTGGATATCTCACATATTTTAAAAGCTTTAAATACTAAAAAAAAACTAGCAGGCAACTTCATATATCCATCTCAATGATATTTTACTGTATTCTGTCATAGCCAGACCACACTTGGAGTTTCATCTATTATGTTATCCCATTTAGAAAGAACATACATAAATTTCAGAGTGGCCAGAGAATGATAACCAAGATAATAATCTTAATCATTATCAAATAACAGCAATGAAATTTATGATTTACATAGTACTTTGAAGTTTGCACACTGTTTTACAAATATTCTCTAATTTTGTCCTTACAAGAACCCTGAGAGTTAAGGGCTAATATTATTCTAATTTTATAAAGGAAACTAAAGCAGACATTAGGTGACTTGCCAAGTGTCACATAAATGGGAAGTGTACAAGGATTTGAACTCAGGTCTTCTTGACTTCAGGTCTAAAATCTATCTACTATACTGCTTAGATGTCTCTGGTGAAAATTTTCTGAGAATCACTTGAAGGAATTGTGGATGTTTAGCCTAAAGCAAAGACTATTCAAGAGAGAGGGGATAATAGCTATATTCAAGTATTTGAAAGGCTGTCAAGCAAAAGAGGTCTTAGATATAAGTACCCAAAAGGCAGAATTGGAAAGAAAGGATAGAAGTAGAAGAGGGAAACTATACCTCGATGTCAGAAAAGCCTTCCTATTTGTCACAACTTACCTTATGTTGCACTGACTGTCTTGGAAAATATGTTTCTCTCCACTGTAAGTCTTTAAGCGGAGGTGGAATGACCACTTGCTGGGCATGGTTTACTCAGAATTTCTTTCAGGTATGGGTTGAACCAGATGTCCCTGAGGTTCTTTCCAGTCCTACTATTCTGGAAATCTCTGATTTTGTTGAATTTCATTGAACAAATGTCTTGCAAGGAAAGAAGTTCTGCAGAAGTAACACAAATAGATGCAAATTACTATTGGCCAAAGCAAAACCTAAGATTTCAAGTAGGGTGGGAGTGATTATTCATGGGAGTTAATCAGAAAAAGCACGAGAAAATCTTCAGACTTATGGGCAATTGCTAATAGGTAATTAAAGTATCACTTATTACTCCAGGAAACAGCTCTGAAGACTGTCAAATGAAAAGTCCCAGGTATTTGCCTTACTATAATGCATGTGTCAGACCTTTCACAGCCAATGCTAAATATAGAAAAGGTTTTATTTGTGTGCCTGAAGTTTTGGGGAGTTGAAATCAAAATGTTCCATGTTGGTAATCCATCTTAGCTTCCTATTGTCCCTAAATAACATTAACATCTTAATTAAAGATTTAATGGCATAGCAGTGATTTTGTCAGAACAGAAGCATCTTTAATTATATTTTTAATACTTATTAAGTGCCTTAATTTTTCAAAGTGCTCTGGCATTAATTATCTCATTATAGTCTTATGTGTTATTTTCTATAATTATAACTTATGATATTTATTCCATTGATATGTACAGATATAAATAACACATGCGCATGACATATTTGTAGAAGAATAGAGAGAAGATCTTTACCCATTATTTTATTGGCAGAGGGAATGGCAGAGGATGAAGAAGCTCCTTCTTCCAATGCAGATCAGAACATTATTTTTAATTTATACTCTTTGAGAGTTGTCTATGTACACATTTGTAGTTTTAAAACATCCTCCTGTAACCGAGGAAAAGCCAACAAAATTTCTATACAGGTTTCAATAACCTTTAATCAAGTTCATGTTACTTGCAAACTATTATCCTAGTTTAAGTACCCACTAAATATGCGATATGTGTATGGACTCAAAATTATCTATTTTCTCAAATAAAATCTGGCTGACCTGCCCATGATTTGACATAAAAGTTCTGTCCTCCACCAAAAATACTGTTTTAATACTTTCAAATCTTCAAAATTGATAATATTGCTTTTTAAAACCTTATAAAATTAAGCTAATAAAAAGTTCTACTTTTAAAAACTCTCTAAAAGCTATTGCGTGAGATAGATGAATAGATGGAGAGATGGATAGATGGATAGATGGATGGATGGATCGATGGATTGATGGATCAATGGATCGATGGACAGATACACACATAAACACAATGCATATTATATATACACATGAAGTGCATGTGTGTGTATCCTAAGGTTATTTTTTTTCTTTTGGGGAGTTTGGACAGCTCCCATATGCCAGACCACAGTTGTTATGTCTAAACTCTCTAACATGCCCTTATGACAAGCAATGCTACAGAAACAAAATGGAAGATGACTTTGATAGGTATTCTTATCTAAGACTCAAGCCTTATGAGAATATATACCTCTGATCTGCCAAGGAAAGTTCCAAGTTCTACTATGAGATTCTAGGCACACAATCATTTTTCACCATCTTCTTCAATAAATGTTATAGAGCACTATGAAAGAAGGAACATATCAGATATGCATCTTCATGATAAACAGATACCTAACTTTGCGAACTTTCTTGGTCATTTTATGGCAATACAAACTCCCTGATAGTGCAAAGATAGATCCGTTGAAGTAGCCCTCTTTGTCCTCATTAAATATCCTAGAAATCTCTTCATTGACGCAGGCAGACAAATGCTACTTGTCTCATTTATGGTCAGTTAGGAGCTGTTCATATTGTCAGTACTGGAAGAAGGTGGTGGTGGTGTTTTTAACTGCTCTGGCCATAGTGATGATATCAGTGACGTCTATCAGATTGTGAATGAGCAGATTGCTTCCCGTGAGTTCTAATAATTTGTTTCTTTCATGTTTTATCATAAACTTAAAAATCATTTAAAAATTCATCTCAATAAGTAAAGAAAAAATTAAAATGGCACATAATATGCATCCTTCATGTAAATATAGGGTTCAAAGGAGGAAAGTGACCCGTATTTTTTTTAATTTCCCCATCTTGATTCCAGAATATGCCTCATATTCTAATAAAAGCCTCAATGCAAAATATAATGTGCATTGTCTCCTTTTAACCCACATGTTTCTATAGGATGTAAATTCTGTATATGTTTATTAGTGTTCCCAAGGAAACTCATGTGCTTCAGTTATATTGAATCTGTATCTTATTTCTTTTCATGGAAGCAGCAATAAGCTTGAAGGAAGTCAGTGAATACAATCCATTTAGCCTGATGCTCTAAGAATATGCCTCAATTGTACTTGTTGCATGATTACCAAAACTAACAGTTCGTCTCCATACATAAGGTCTTCAATTCTCCACGTGACATTAAAGTTCTGCCAGATTTGGGACTTCATCTGGATTGTTCATTTTAAAATGCTTTTTTTCACTTTGCAACCATCCCATGATCCTTCATCATCTTGTGTTGTTTCCTCTCTTAGGCATTGCTAACCAGAGAAAAAGGTGCAAGTTTCTTTATAAAATTGTAGATTCCTCAGTCATTATTAGAGCAGGTTTGAATTTTAAGTATAAAACCGGCATGAAATCCATTAAGCAAATTTTTCCCATATATTCAGAAAAAAAACAACTGCCTTGTCCATGATCTTATGCCATGTGTCATGTTTTATCCTGGACAGAATTTGAATGGTTGAGTTACAAAACCCTGAAATAAGAGGGTTTTTTAAATGCACATAGAATCTTAAATAAGACAGTGCTATAAATTCCCTTGTGGATAAAATTCTACCACAATTGAACACAAAGTCCTTATGAGTTTCAGAAGTTTCTCTTATGCTACAGTGACATCTAATGGTCAACAACAAATTCAAATTTGAGTTTTTCCTGAGCTTATCATCCTGAGTTTGGATTTAAACATGTTTGGTTGTTTTTAAAAACCATGTATTTACTTTAACATAGTTTTCTGAAATACTGTTAATAGATATAATTTATTTTTAAATTTTCAGAGAAATAGCTAAGGAAAAAGAATAACTTTTAGTCATAATTCCTCAAAATCTCAACATTGAAAGACATGTCTATATCATCCCATCAACGATTATTTTTAAGAACTTACAGTGTGAGAGATTCTGTATTAATATGATTCTGGGGATGTGAAACAGTTCCCAAAATCAAGAAACTTCCATTATAATGGGCAAAATAACATGAAAAATAGCAAAGGAAATACAAAGTAAATGCAAGGTATTGGGGAGGTGCTGGAAGCTAGAAGGGTCAAGATATGCCTCATATAAAAGATAGCAGTACCTGAGCTGAGCCTTGAAGGAAACTAGGAATGTTAAGAGTATATGTGCCAGTGAATAGAGCACCGGCCCTGGAGTCAGGAGGACCTGAGTTCAAATCTGGCCTCAGACACTTAACACAAAAACTAGCCGTGTGACCTTGGGCAAGTCACTTAACCCCAACTGCCCTCCAAAAAAAAAAGAGTATATGTGCAAGGAAAACATTCCAAGTCTCAAATTAAAATGTGTACCTGAACAGGAATCTTCTCTATAACATACTTAGCAAGAAACCATCCAGGCTTTATTGAATAACCTCCAGAGAGAAAAAGCTCATTATGTGCCAGGGCAGTCCAATACATATTTGACTACTCTAGTTGTTAGAGTTTTTGTTTTACTTTTTTCAGTTTTTGTTTTTACACCAACCCTAAATCTGTACTTTTACTGATTCCCCTGGATTTTTCAAGATTTATCCTCTGGAACAAGCAAATTAAATATAATCTCTCTTCTGCATGACAAGTTTTCAAGTGCTTGAAGACAGGTACCATGAATTTTCTCCAAGCTAAGTATTTTCACTTCCTTCAACTGATCTTCATTGAGCATGATGTTAAAAACCTTCATCATCCTGGTTTATTCCCTTTGAATTTTTCTACTTCGTTGAAATAGAGTCTATCATAAATTTGGGGGACAAGAACTGAACATCATACTATAATATTATAAAAATGGGGGGGGGGAGGAATACAGCAGGACTGTCACCACTGTAGTTTCAGATATATTGTCTTGTCTGATAAAATCCAAGACAGTAGTAGATTTTTAGCTATTTCACTTTATTGACCTATGCTATACTTTCAATTCACTAAAAATACAGATCTCCTTCTGCTCAATCAACAAACTGGCAGCATGTGTTAAGAGTCCACTGAATGTTGAACATCATGCTGGATTCTAGAGATACAAGTACAAAGAGTTAATCCCTTCTATCCATGAGTTTACATCCTGTTGATTAATTGCTTTTTAACCACACCTTCCCCTACTTTGTACTTGGGAAGTTGATCCCAATTAAATCTAACATTAGATTGAACTCAGCGTTCTTATCTGTTGACAACTTTATAGATCTTGACACCCTCTTTCTATATGCCAAATATCCTACCCAGCTTAATTAAAATGCCATCTCTGCCTTTATTCAGTCACTGACCCAAAAGAAATGTACATATGACCAAGCCAATAACAACTTCCTGGGATCACTTCATTAAAACCCTCCTTCCAGGTTGACATAGAACCATTCATTTGGATATGTCCATTCAACCAGTTGTTTATTTTATTTTTCTGCTTTTTTGAGGGCAATTGGGGTTAAGTGACTTGCCCAAGGTCACATGGCTAGTTTTTTTGTGTTACATCTCTGAGGGCAGATTTGAACTCAGGTACTCCTGACTCCAGGGTTGGTGCTCTATTCACTGCACCACTTAGCTGCCCGTATTCAACCAATTCTAAATGGCCCAAACTATGTTATCACTTAGTGCCAACTAAATGGAACAGAGGTTAGAGTGCTAGGCCTGGAGTCAGGAAGAATTTCTGATTTCAAATCTGGGCTCAGACACGTACGACCTGTGTGACCCTGGGCAAGTTACTTCACCCTGTTTGCCTCAGTCTCCTCATTTGTAAAATATACTAGAGAAGGAAATGACAGATTACTCCAGTATCTTTGCCAAGAAAATCTCAAATGCCTAGAGTTGGAGGCAGCTGAAAAAACTGAGTAATGCTATCACTTATACCACAATTCTCCATCTATTCCACAAGAAGAGTACTTGAGATTTTGTTAAATGATTTAATAAAAGTTAAGAAAACTCAAGCTACAGAATTGAATATCCATAGATTTTTAGGAAAATGATTTTTTTCTAAGTACTAATGGTTTTATTGCCACATTTTGAGCATAGTTAATATATTTCTACTGATTCTATCCCATGAGAAAAACAAATTGAATTCATTATATATTTGTCATTGATACTATTAGATATTGGAAGTTGACATGGCATTGTTTTTAAAAGCCTCCTTTAAGAGTCAGAAAGACCTGGATTTAAGTCCTCCATCTATTGCATACCTTTGGGATCAAGAGTCTATTTTTTTTACTTAATTCCTCAGTGCACATACACAGCATTTTAGGATTAGAAATTGCAGATAAGTTGCCCATTTCCAAAGTAAGTTATCAAGATGGAATTTCACTACAACAATGAAAGCACACACATGTATGTGCATATGTTTGCAAACAAAAACATAATATGTATTGCGTATGAGTTTATACAAATTAATGGTTTTCTGTACATATGTGGGTATACTCTAGAAGACTATGAGTTACAGATCAAGAGCCCTTCTTCTTTGCTAGACTTAATTCCTCAGCTGGAGTCCGTTGCATTGTCAAAATCAGGGGTCATAGATTTCTAAATATGCCTATCCATACATTTAGTCACTTATATATACTTTCTGCTAATTCTTCTACCAAATCCTCTTCAAAAGCTGCATTATTTCAATATAATGTAGTGAATTGTCAAAGGCTCTATCAGAGCAACATAAGCTCTGACCTACCAAGCGTAAAGGGTTTTGAAATGTTCCTGGTGATGGATTGTTTTCTAAGGTCAATCTAGCTAAAATTCAGAGACCCAAGAGCATATTAGCTTCAGAGGACAGAATCTCTTGGTCATAACAACTCAACGCTTACAGAACCGTGTAGGTATTGCAGCCCACAGAACTAGAGGAAATACAGAACCCGATGGTATCACTTTCAAAATATTAAAGAGTGATGCGAAAATGTGTGGAAGAAATTGGTAATCCTTCAGTTGTCACATTTTCCTCCTTTTCTTCTTTAAAACCTATCCTTGTTCAGTGTCAGACATGCACACTGAATTTACTTTGTAACTCGTTTTGATTTATAATGCCTTTTCCATATAGTCAGCACTTAGAAAACCCCAAAAAAATTATAGCAAATTTTACATGCAGCATAATTATAAGATGAACTATTGGGCATATTAGTCAAACTAGATAGAATTTACAATTCACATGCAATTTAAAATCATATGAATCTGAAAAATACAAAATGACAGTCTTCTGTGACTCCTTTCTACTTCTTCAAGACCACTCATGAGGAAAGAGGATGGGGAGGGGGGGACGAGGGAAGTCAGGGTGCCCAAAATTCCATTTTTTGTTGTCTATAGGGGCCAAATTAGTTTTTGGTACTCCAAGTGTGAGATCCTTTTATAGTGACTGTAGTACTGTAGTAGTAGTAGTAGTAGTAGTAGTAGTAGTAGAAGTAGTAGTAGTAGCAGTAGTAGTAGTAGTAGTGGTAGTAGTAGTAGTGGTAGTAGTAGTAGTAGTAGTAGTAGTAGCAGTAGTAGTAGTAGTAGTAGTAGTAGCAGTAGTAGTAGTAGTATGTAGTAGTAGTAGAGGCACTGAGTCAGAATAGTTTTTATGTATGTGCATATATATATACACACACATATATGCACACATATGTGTATATGTCTACATATATGTATGTATATATGTATGCATGCATGTATGTATAGAAAATAAATACAGGATAATTAATTTGGAAATAAATTGTGCTAGCAGCTGGAGCACCAGGAAAGATCATCAACAAAACATGACCTTGACCTGAGTCTTGAAGGGATCCTCAGATCAAAGATGCAGAAGGAAGACAAGAGTGCATTTCAGGCATGGGGATAGCCAGTGTAAATGCAAAAGCAATGAAGAGATTTTATGTGAAGAAGCAGGCCTTTGTAACTGGATTGTGGAGGGCATGGAAGGACATAATGTATAGGAAAAGAGGAAAAAAGGAGACAAATTGAGAAGAAATGTGTTCAGATTGTACAGTGTTCTTAATGATGCTAAGCTTCTCCCTCAGACAAAGGCCTATCTCTTTAATGGAGATATTCTTTCAATATAATGGAGCATTATGAACACAGGTCCATTGGAGTAAATAATCATTTAAATCAGTGCAGCTAACCTGCATTCATACCAGAGCACATTGTTATTATGGGATGTTAGAGCTGGTCAGTGTCATATGACAAAATGAGCTCGCTATTCCTTGTCCTTAACTCTTGATGTGGATCCTGTTCCCGAGCCTCTTGCATCCTCAGGGCCTTGACCTGAAAGTGAAAGGGGAGAAGTGAGTACTCTCACTCTGTAACTATTGAGAAAGTCCATTCTCAGTCTACACTTGACCCAAAGAATTAGCTAAGTTTTAGTGCTTTGGTTGCTTTCAGGGCAGTGATAGAGTTTGCAGTCCACCCTAATGGTCTATTCTTCTATCTGATATGAGTCACCTAGAACCTAAGAAGTTTGGAATTGCTTAATTTCATTATGGGATCAAGAAGGGAAACACTCCCACCTCTGGTAACCAATAACCTTTGGTATCAGGATAAGAAAGGTTTGTGAAAAACTGAGTATATCTTTTTGAGTGGGAAAGGGTTAACAGGATTTAAGGCCAAATGCAAATTGTCCAATCCTATCCCATTTTGGGGGGCAAGAGAGCTCTCAGATTTGTTCCATAGTCTAAGATGACAGAGAGACTATCCCAAAGATGAAGGTCTTCTAAAGGAGCATGACAAGTTTGGTTATGCTACAAAAATTTTCTTGGTGAGTTAGAATTGGGTACTTTAGGCCTATTACGACCTAGTTTAAGTGCTAAAATAAGAGAGAGAAAAAGACCTATGTAATGGTCAGTTCCAAATCTCAGTTACTGCTGGGTAATGGGAGATAATATCAATGTGGGTAATTAGAAGGGAAGAAATCATAGGTGAGGAATTTGAGACCAGAGGATAATAGATTTAGGGACAGAAAGGAGCATAGAAGTCACTGAGTCTCACCCCATAATTTTCACGAGGAAACTGCAGAAATACCTTGAAAAGTCAGAAAACTTCCCTGATTTTCACTGGATTGCATAATTTGCAAGTGTCTTCCCAACAAAGATTTTCAGTCTTTGAGCTCAACGTATGTAAGGGATTGTTACCATTTGGAGAATGTGGGAATCTACACTCACATTCAAACCTGAAAACACGTATCAACATATAATGCAAATCAAACTGTATGCCAACATCAAAGGGACAATGATATCCGAGAACACATGTCTACCAACTCTTGGGAATCATTTGACAGCATTTACTTTTCTCTCAACATAGTAATGGTAATTTATCATTTACATCCATAAGGACATTTTTTTTCAGTCTTTCCTTCATGTGATGTTACATCTCCATTCATTTTAGTTGTAAAAAGTTTTACTCAGAAATTCTTTGAACAAAACTTTCACTGGCTGATGCTTCGTGTATTTTAACTCCTTTGTTCAATTTAACAAAAAAATCCCTAACTACTCCCTATGTGTAAGTCTCAGTGCTGGATACTAAAGAAACATTTGTTTAAATGACATCCACTTGCCTCCAAAGGTTTCTCAAGTGTCTGGTACTGATTTTCGTTTCTTTATTTTTAATATTCAAGGTTCCTAGATGGGAAACTTCTAGATATTAATAAAGACTTTCAGCCATATTATGGTGAAGGAGGAAGAATTTTGGAAATCCGCACGCCCGATGCAGTAGCGTTGGTTAAGAAACATGGGCAGTCTTTTGGCTATACTGAAGGGGCCCTGCTTGCACTAGCCATGATTATCATCCTCTGTTGTATTCCTGCCATCTTGGTCGTGTTGGTCAGCTACAGACAGTAAGTATAGGTCAAATTGTAAACGTTGATGGGTCTTTAAGAAATCATTAGCCAATACTTTGGAGAGTCTATCAAAATATCATTTGGTGGGTGACCAATGTTGTAGAAACCTTACTAAAGAAAAAAAAATGTGTTCAAGTACTTGAAGAATTGGTTTATGAAATTGATCAGAAAACATTTCTTAAGCTATTACCTATTCCAGGCTTTGTGATAACTAATGAGAACTCAGAGTTCCTACCCTGAAAGTGTTTTCATTCTGCTGGGGAGACAACATCTGGAAGAATGATTAGAATATTTTTGCTTAGTCCTCAAGTATAGGATTAGGAATCGAAGGTGTAAGTTGGAAAAATGGCAAATCTGGGTTTAATATTAGGAAAATACTTCTTTACAATTAGTGGAATTATGAGAAGAGCTATATAACCTTTTGAATTCATAGGAAAAGAACTACAACTCATTTTGAGAAATAAGGAAGTCGAGACATGTCCAAGAGTTGAAATTTAAATCAGGGAGCTCTGACTCCAAATCCAATATACTTTCTGCTATAACAATCTAATGGGTTTCACCTCACTGTGGTCTTCTACCAAAGATTGGTTATCTCATCATTGGGTATATCATTAAAGGGATTCTTATTCAGGTATGAGATAACTTTGAGAATCCTTCCAACTCTAAATTTCTGTGACCTATGTCCCTAAAAATCCCTATGTTAAGTTTGGTCCCATCCCAAACTTTACTGTTTTCCACAACTATTAGAAATGTTATCCCCTCTCCTACAGGACTTCCACATAAAACAAAGATCACAACACGAGTGTCTAGGCTATATGTTGGTAAAGATACATAAGGTACCCAGGGAGATAAATTATCACAGTGAAAAGAATAACTAGGAGCTTCAATGGAATGGATAGTCCTACCTGCTGCCAAATCAGTCAGGGAATAAGTTGAAAGTGGTTCTAGCCCTCTTAAAATAGGCAACTGTCATATTGTACTGTGCATCTTGCAACATCTGGAATGGCAATATAACTCCCATGTGTTAATGGCCCTTGGAACAACAATACAATTCTCTGACAAGCCTAAAATATATTAAATTTGCTCTGTCACTGGGCTAGATTATAGAACCTTAAGGCTTTCAAAAGACTTTGCTCATCATCACATTATAAAGTAAGCAGGGCCTACATATAGTGCAAATACATCTCTTTTGCAGAGCCAGAGACTCAGAGAGACAAAGTTCCTCACCTAAGATGTCATAATTAGTACATGTTGGAGCTAGGACTCAAAACCAAGGCACCTAACTCCAAATCAAGAGTGCCCTGCCACCACATTGCCTCCTCTGCACATGGGCTTGGAGGCAGGAAGACTTCATTTCAAATCCTGCGGCAAACAATTCCTTTGCTATTGGACTTAACCTCTCTCTGCAGCAGTTTGCCCATCTCCAAAATGAAGAGAATAATAGTGCCTTCCTCACAGAATCATTGTGAGAATGAAATGTGAAATTATATCTGAAGCCTTATGAATACCTTAAAGAATTATACCAGTGTTACCTCTTAGTGTTGGCTATTGTTACCATGAGGAAGAGGCAAATTTATTTTAAACTCCTATAAAGCTGGTGCAAAATCTCCCTCTTGAATTCCTTGGCTTCTAAATGCTGAAGAAAGAAATCCTTGGCTAGGAACTTCAGCTTAGCCCTTACACTATTCTGCAGCACAGGATATTTGCAATTGATCTCCACGGGTCCTCCTTAGAAGACCTGGTTAATGCATTCAGTCAATGAGTGTTTACTTACTAATGCAGGCTTATTGGTGTCAGCATGGGAGAAGCAGGCCCTTGACTTCTATTACTTCCACAAGAGGAAGGTGGGGAGTATCATGATACACAACTTAGGAAAATGAATAGTTCTTCTTTTTAGTGTTTTCATATAATGATAGCTTTAGATCCAAAACATAGAAATGGATACTCACTATTGGGGGGAAGAGAGAATGGGAGAGAGTAAAAGAAGAAAGCCTTCTTCTTTACAAGAAATGATTGTATTAATTGATGGTTGCAAGGGAAATCTTTAGGACATGAAGGAACAGAGCCATTTTGAACCAGGGAGGCATTAGAAAGCATTGAGTTCACCTCTGTCTCTTTCCTGGCAAGAAAATTGAAGTCCAGAGAGAGAAAAGGCCTTGACTTTTTTGCTCTGGGAGCCAAGAAAAGAAAGTAATTTCAAGTGGTGATGATAGATATCCAAATACAAAATGGTGAACTGTTAATAGAAGAAGGATTCCAGGGTCTCTGGGATGGCAGAAAGATAAAGATGATAAACCAAAACCCTGTTGTTTCAGCAATCATGTAAATGATGGGATTTCACTTTAAAGATAGAGCTTAGAAGTACCTTGTATATTATCTAGGCAACACTCTTCATTTTGTTGAAAGATAAATAGGAACCACAGAGAGCCCTAAGATCCCATGATCCTGGCTTAGATGTAGAGCTGAGAAGAAGTTCAGAGTTCATCTGATCCATCCTCCTCATGGTCCAGGATGAGGGCTAGAAGCCCAGAGAGGTTGTTTGAGTCTCCCAAGTAAGTGACAGGAATAGGATGCAGCAGGCTTTCTGCTGTACCATCAGGCCTGTCATGACTTGCTCAAAGTCACACATGAGTTACTGGCAGAAGCAGGACTAAAACCCAGGTCTCCTTGCAATCCAATTCTCTGTTCCCACTAAACCAGCCTGACTTACAGAACTTGAGTATAAGACACTTATAACAAACAGACAAACAAATCTGGGGAAACTCAGGTGAAATGACACAGTGTGAATGGGTTCTTAATTGGTGATCTTTGTTGCAACATATGAAAATTGGGCCCTGGATAAAGTCAGAGAAAAATTACTCCACACAAAACGTGGCATGAGCATCATCTGTTCCAATGTTGCTTTGCTTAAGATGGTACAAGAAAATTTGATTGCCAAAAATGGACATAAAAATATGAAATTTAGCTTCAACTTTTATGGATTCTCCATTAATCAACGAGTTCACTAAAATCTAGCCTACATAAAAGTCTAATAACGGCCAATTCAATCATAAATCTTGGGGTAATATCCAATGCACCTAATTTTTAAATCGTCTGTTCTGTATTACAAATTTCTTTCTTTTTTCCATTGGTCTCTCATCTAACGTAGCCCTATTATGTCCTACTCTTAATAAAGTCTCCCCCTCCCCCCTTGCCACAAAGGCTTCTTGGCATACCCTACAATGATCAATGCTGAATAAAGCAAGATGTCACACTAAGAGCTCATAAAATGGACTAATTACGTCTGGCTTGATATTTGAACATTTGTGTATGTGCTCTGTGGTAGATGAATTCTTCAATTCTTTCTAGCTCAGTGATCACCTTAACCCAATGAATTAATTTTACTTACTGCATTTTAAAGAATAACAGTTAAACAAAATTAGTTTTTCATTGCCTACCATCCAGTGGAAAATTCTAATAGTTAAAGATCTCACTTCAGTGCCTACACATACAGCTTGTAAATAAGGCTGGAGAGTATGGTTATTCTTTTCTATTAATAAGGGCATTTGAAATTCACTGTGTAGGACAAACCAAGAAAGCAATTATGAAAAAGGATCATGAATTCATTACCCAATGGTGGCACCTCCCAGTTCGAACTCCAGCTTCAAAATGAAGTCCAGAGTGTACTCATGTCTTGCTGTGCTCTTTTCTTATTCTTCAGGTCAGGTGACCCAAGAAGACAATTAGGAAAATCAGGTCATCTTGAATACACTGTTTCCTGATCAGGGTTCTCATCCATAGACCCATGTTCTAATCCATTTTATTCTGATTCTACTTAGCCTCTATTTTTGTTGTGTTTTTTTAAGCTTTCCTAGAAGAAAGGGTTTTGTTTAATAGTTACTTCTAAGGTATTTAGAGCAATGATATAAAAAGAAATCATTTTAAAGTGAGAGGTTTTAAGGCAATGTTAATATTTCACAAATATCATCTCTCTAATGGTTGGTTTTCTTTTCTTCCCCTCTCCTACTACTTCATCAAACAGGTTTAAAGTGTAAGTATCCTGTCATCTTACATGTAACATGATGGTGTATCAAATGTAAAGTAAAGCTGAGGTTAACATTTAAATTCATGCAATAGCCATATCAGGTATTTGGGGGGTAGTAATGTGTGTGTGGAGAAGAGGGGTTCATATTGTGCTTGCTTAAGCAGGACTCACTTTCCCTTCTATACATTTGGAACTGGTCTGTGCCTTCATGGTGCCAGTCATCATAGTGGAATGTGAGAAAGTGTTATTTCTCATACTGCTTTGTCTCTGACTTGTGATACTTGCATAAAAGCACAGAATCAATAAACAAACAGTAGCCCTCACGGTGGATTGTCAAGACATAGACAAAGATACAGGACCCAAAGATTCACTTATAATTCATAGCTGGTTCAAAAAACTTTGTTTTAATACCTTACGAAATTTAATATGTGTTCATAGCTTTATAGTGCTTTCATACAGCACTCCTGAGGCCTCAGAGTCTACCTGAAGTCTTTTGAATCTAATGCCAGTACTTCTCCCTGCTTCATTGTTCCCCACTGTGTTTTTCTATAATCTCCCTTCCTTAATCTTTTTGTCCTTTGATTAGTGATCTAGAATGTATTTTAAAACCACGGGCTATCTGGAGAGTTAAAATAATCCCATGGCAGGCTCTTTTCAATATAAGTAATCATGTATTTTCTCATATGCTAATTATTCAATTTATTGTAAATGTTTTTTTCTGAAAATCTGATTCCCTCCTATTAATATTAAAGATAGAAGTTAGATTATTCATATTTATGTAATATCAGTAAGAAACTTTTAAAAAATCTTTAATTTCCCAAAGACGGCAAGAAGAATGTACCAAGACAGCCAAGATGCAAGCTCTGGCAGCACCCAAACCAGCAGCTCCAGTGCCAGCAGCAGCAGCAGCACCTCCTCCACCACCACCACCACCTCCCCCAGGGGGACCCCATCTCTACGAGGAGTTGGGTGGAAGTACAATGTAAGTATTCTTGTTTGCCTCCCTGAGAGAAGCAGACGACTTTGATATCTTCATTTTTGTAAATAAACTTAGTGAAAGACTACCTGATTCCATTAAAGTAGATACCATCATGAAGATATTAGAAAAAACTTTAAAAAAGACTAACAGGTCACTTCCCAGAGGGTAAGTGTTCCCTGACTTTTTTTTTTCATTTTTAAAAGGTAAACCAACATTCAATGGCAAATGGGAATTGATGAAGTTAAATGAACTTGATCTTGAATTGTCTTTAACAATGATTATTGAGCTCAGAAGAGCCAGGTTGAGAGTGAGAAATTTCATCTAATTCAGTTCAGGCAGCATTTAGAAAGTTCTTTTTGGGAGCAAGAAATTAAGTAAAGCATGGAAACCTTTACCAAACGGAAGTATTCTGTTACAGATATATTCAAACACTCTGATCTGTGTTAGTGACAAGATCACAGACCCATTTTAGTGTAGTCGATATATAGTATATCTAGAGTGTGACTCCAAAAAGCATATGACATCACAGAAGACAAGAATTGAAAAACATCTCAATAACAGAAAATTTGAGATTATTAAAATAACTCGGGAGTGACTTAAAGCCATGAAATTTCTCAAGACTTTTTGAGATCTTGAAAAACAGAACCTCCAAAAGTTATAGGAGAGAAGGGCTCATGTGTTAGTGATGAGAAGATGACCTCAAATACACTTTGATATTGTCTTAGAAAAAGCTTGACTGTTGGGGCAAGAGGCAGGCTAGTTTTTAGGACATACTATTTTAAAGTGCTGTGTACAGATAAAATTATTTATTTTAAAATGTAATGGGAGGATGAAAGACTTTACAGCTGTTAATTGAAAAAGAATAATGCTTCCTCACATTTTGATCACCTCTAAAGCTCTATTACCCATAGGAAACCACTCAGTAGTTCCCTGTTACTATATAAGTGATTTAAAGAGCTGATGAAACATGAAATGTGAATGACAAATCTAGAAAGTCCTTTATTAACTGGAATATTGCGGGAATGGAAGGGAAAGGAATATAATTGTTGTTTTCCTATACAAAATCCACATTTATTAGCTTGGAGAAGTACAAACCATATAAATATAAAATCCACCTTGGGATGTGCCAATCATCGGCCATTACAAATGCAAATTTTAACTATATGAATGTGATAAATCTCACATAACATCAAAACTAATTTCTGAAAGAAGTAAATGACCAGAACTCTTATTTAGAACAGATTATTATTTTCCCTAAAATTACAGGAATATTAAAGTCTTGCTTGGAAACATTGGTGAATACAGGAATTGATCTTTGAATTTCTCCTGATCTTATTCCTCATTGGTCTGCTTGAAAGTGGTTATCTATAAGATTAAACACAGTTATATTTAAAATATCAATCATTTACCAATCTTTTCAAAAAAAGATGCTTTGAATAGTATATAGTAACATCTGGAAAACCAATATTTTGGTCATGTCAGTTCACATTTGTTACCAATAACTGGGCTATAGCCACTGGAGGGAAAAATGGGATAGGGAAGATTGTTTGTAGTTTGAAGTTTTAGGAAACATTGTTAATGCAAGTAATTGAAATTTTTTACAAAGAACATTCTTTAACATTAAATTCTGTGATTAAGTTATTTGGTTCTGAATTACCCAATCTAAAATTTTAAATTGGCCATTAGCTTTAGAGTATAGAACATCTTACCTCATTCGAATGATGAACTATATATTTGAAAGGAATAAACTAATAGAAATCCAGCTGATATCAATAGATGCCATTAAATATTAGCTTAATGTAGAGTCCATAATTAACTTAGCATATGCATTTTTACTATTGTTGTACGTTTTCATAAGGTCTCTTACTTAGGCATCTAAATATTCTTTAGAATCATGTTAAATGAAAACATATATTAGCTAAATCTTCTGTGTAAAGGAATAATAATATTTCTTAAGAACGTCAGGAATAATAATCTATTTTGAAATTAAATTGATCTACCTATTTCAGAGGAATTTTGACCTAAAATTAATGGTCAAATCACCAAATATAATACCCCTTGATAAGAAATCTAAAAGCAACATGATTTTCTCTTACCATTCATTATCAAGAACATTCTTATGTTTAAATATTGTACAAAAACATTTCCATTGACTGTACATATCATCTCTTCAAAGCAAAATCACTGAATTACTTTAATTTCTATTTCACATTGTCTCTTTAAAAATATTTTCTCTATGATTTCTATTCACTCTCTCACCTTTGGATTCATAGGCATCAGTAAGTAAATATAAATCCACTTTTCTATGGCAATTTTAGAGAACAGATATTGTAGAGAAGATTGATTCCTTCCTCAGTCTTTAAATCATTTTTATTTTTTTCTTGCTATAAAGACATTTACTTTCAAATGAATCCTTGGACCAACTTTCTATTTTCCCTTTGATAGATTCTCCTTTGACAGCATGTTATATGGAAAGGAGAAGGGTCAACCTGAAGAGTTTCTTTATACCACCTTTTCTAGTGACCAAACGTGTGTCCACCAGAGTGACAAACCACTCTTTGTGGTTTAGGGCATGTTGCCAGTTTCTCCCACTTGAAAGATGGCACATGGTGTCTCTAGCATATTGAAGACAAATATATTCTAAAGATAGATGTTAGTCTGGTGAACAATTCCTAGAATAGGAACTGGATCCATTAAGAAATAATTTCCCTGAAGAGTAAAAAGAAGAATGCTTTGTTTTACTTTTTTATTTTTTCCAAATCATCTCAAATAAAGGAATCAACCTGAATTGGTGAGCTAAATGATTGAAAATGACTGTCTAGTTTTCCTGAACTCACCAGGTTATTGACCAACCTCCTCCTCTCCATGATAGTGGTCTACTCTTAGATAGCTCAGTAGTGAGGATTCTCACATCGCCATTCATGAGTCCTTCCTTGTATTCATTTAATAACATCTTCACATACATGATGACAACTTTGACTTTAGATGTATTCCTTTACTGTTTTTTATTTCATCCACCATTCCAGTGTCACAGGATCATTTCCAGTTTATTTCAAAGTGTCTTTCCTTTTATTTCCTTCTGGTATATTTGTTGCTAGTCGATGGCTAACCCCAAAGTGGAAAATCTAACATTTTGATTGAACAGGAAAAATTCTTCTAAAAAATAATTCACAGCAATGAAGCTCTGTGGCTTCCAGATCATTCTATATATCTCAATCATTTCTCAGAACAACCCAGAGAACAAGGGAGTATAAGTACTTTTCTTATGCCCAATGTATAAATTAGGAAATTAAAATGCAGATATTTTGCACCATTTGTTTATGATCTTACAGCTGCTAAAGGCCAGACACAGGGTTCAAACTCAGGTCCTCAGACTACAAATTCTGCATTTCCAGATTTTTGGAAGTCTACATATCACCTAATTTCTCAAGCACCAAAACAGTTGATCTAGACTGGAAGGGATCTTTGAGGTCATCTAGCCCAACAACTTTGCCAGTGAGGGAATTGAGCCCCACAGGGAGGAAGTGACTTGTCCAAAGTTGCACAGGTAGGACATAGCAGAGTTAGGATAGGTACTCCAAATCTGAGCTTCCATTCACTGTGTAATAGTAACTCCCTAAAGCTATTGCTTTGAGTGTTTCCTCAAGTTCTGGTCTCAACAACCTTAATTTTACAGCATGATATATCTTCCCTTCTCCCCTCATTGAGCTTCCCACGCACACAATAAATTATAGCACTAATCTAGTTTCTCCCTCCATTTCAATACTTACTCTACTTATACCACTTACTATTCCGGTCACCTTGATTAACTTTTTTAGCCTTTCTTGGCCTCATTTTTATCATCTGTAAAATTAAAGAATTGGAATAAATGACCTCTAAGTCCCCTTCCTGTTCTAAATCAATTATCCTATAATCACCAGTGTCTTAATCTTGAAAGTGGTCCATCCCACAAGTTTTCATTATCCTCAGGACTGTCCAGCACTACATTAAAACAAACAGTGTCTGGATGGTTGATAACAGAACCAGAAAGGAAAGAACAATAACTTTAAATAGCCGTGCTAATGAGAATAGCGATTCAGGACACAAGCAACCCTAATTAAAATAAATAGGAGGTTTTCTGCATCCCATCTGGCTAAATACATCATTTCCTCTTACTGTCATTCAGGAAAACCCAGAGTACAAAGTTACAGAATTCTGGACTTTTGCTCATTTCTACTTTAATTGAAAATGTTAAGTAAAATTTCATGAAATTTAAAAAGGAAACTATAGTGGTTTAAAGGACCAAAGAGATTATAATATCCTAGGATTTTGAAATGGAAGGTCCTAAGATCAACAGGAAAGATAATGTAGCCATATGCCTTCATTTTCCACTGAGAAAATGAAAAGAAAATCCTTTTTCTAGGCCTGTATAAAAAGGTTTCATTCCAGTAACCACAAGAACAAATGCCTTTTATTTCAACAAGTGTTCTGGAGAGACGTGTTTAAATGTGAACTGGGCTAACTTAAGGACTTTGTATGAGCAATCTTCATCTGTGCTTTTACTGAAGATTATTCTTCTAAGTAAAGTTAATTAAAATTCAATCCAAAATGCAATTGGATCGAATACCTTGGGGGAATTAGAGTACCATTGATACGTGACATACACCCTCTTGTTCCTTTGTCTACACTGCTCATATATTGAGGCTTAATGCTGCATTTTTTTCCCCTAAAAGTCCATAAAAGTACATACTTGTATGAGCTAGATACTATTACCAGTCTTAATGAAAAGTAGTTTATTTTCAAGACTGATTTGAATATCATTTAAATAGTTGTAAAGAATCACTTTCAAAATAAGGTCCTGGTATAGAATGGAAAGAACCCTATTTGGCAGACCCCAATTCTCAGTTTGACCAATCGCCTGTCACCTTGTACGAGTCACTTCAATTCTTTAAGGCTTCATTTTCTCATTTGTAAATTGAAGAAAGTAACTGGAAAACTTGTAAGGCCCCATCAGGCTTTGAATCTATGACCCTATGCTAGCACAGACTTATTGTCTTGATGTTCAATTCTTTTATTGCTTTTAAATGTTGAAGCAGAAATATTCCAGACAGGATCCTATGATCATAAAATCTTGTTCTCTAACATAAAAAAGTTCTCCCAGATGCCCTTTATGCTCTCCCAGATATGAATGCAGAAACAAGGAAGTGCTTCTCTCTCAGGCAGACTCATTGTGATGGGGCTGTTGATGATCCAGAGGCTTTCTCTTTAGGAATATCACCACACTCTCGTGTATGTGTTCAGTGAGTCCTTAGAAAAGAGAAGCTATATAAGAAGGTAGTGCCCACCCTCCTCCTACGCACAACAGCTTCCCCTCTTCCTTACACAAACTTCACTTGCCTCTGTGCCCCTGTGATCTCAGCCTCTGACCCACAATTTATTGAATTGTGGGAATAACACTCCGAGACACAAAAGTGTCTGCTAGTCCAAAGTTGTTGTTTTTTCCTTTAGGTCTATAAAGAGAGAGGTTTTTGTAAGTGAGAATTACTCATGCTGTTCAACAGTTATCAGACTCCTCTTCCCTCCCCTCTTTTAGAAAGTAAATGAAAGTAAATGTCTTGCTCTGGTGGTATCCCTAGTCAATGTAGCCTTTTCTAGTCTGAAGCATTAGTAGCGTTGCTCTTCAAAAGAAAGCTTTCTCGTGAAATCTGTGTCCCAGCCTTTGTCCTTACATGCAATTATCTTCTTTTCTTTCAAGTCTTTTCCTTCTGTACCATTTCCAACAAAGCAGGGGAAATAAATCATTCTTAGAAGAAGGAGAACGTCAAAGAGTAATAAGCCACGTGGCTTCCCGTGCAATTGAGGCACACAAGCAGGCTTGGAAAACTGGATCACTCAGGAATAACCTACCCAAGTCAGCAAGTAACATCACACTTTTATCTGATGAGAATCCCTTAACAACCCACAATCCTTTATTTGTGGAAGGGGGAGGTCAAAGTTCCACAAGCCCCGGATTTCCATGGAGGAGAACAGGTTTGCTAGACAAATTGTCCCCCAGAAGGCTAGCCAAGAAAGGTTGTTGGAAATACCCAGCAGAAAACCCTCATCGGGCATGGACTCTACCAACCAGCTTCACTCGGAGGCAGATGTATGAGGTTCTGAGTAGGCCAGTCATTATGGATCCTATCCAATGGGAAAAGGAATGCCTCCAAGCAGAGGCTGAAACGAGTGGATACCAGTCCAATATGGTGGGTGCTAGCCTTTGCCCCTTTCAAACTGAAGAGACAAAGTTGATAGTGACAGAGAAAGCCAGGCAGTTTAAAGGGCAAACTTTTCAGGACATAAATCGAGGGAAGCATCATAATGGAAGAGCAGCTTGGTCCCCAGCCCAAGCTAAGCCGCTTGAGCTATCCACAGAACACTTGCTTTCTTCTCCCTGGTGCCAGTTCTCTTCTTTTCCCACTTTGCCATCTGTTTCACGTGCACTTGAACTTGACACTGTACCTCCAATCATCGTTTCACATGCTGAAGCTCCTCTCACATCTTCTCCACTAACTCAAAAGGCAACTCCTTCACCTTCTTTTTGGATATCAAAACCCAATCCTCAACAATTTCTGTCCCCTAAGACAAAAGAGATTATGCTAGAAAATATTCCAGATCCCCCCAATGCTCCCCCACCTCTTCCTCCTCCTCCCCTCCCACCACCACCACCACTACCCCCTCCTGCTTCACCCATTTCCTCATGCTCCCTGTCGAGCCCAGCTGTTTTTCATCACTCCAGGCTCTCCCCTGCCATGGAAATGAACTCTTTGGGTAGACAGCTATCCTCAGCAGTTCCAGACACAAGTCCAGTCCCTCGAAGGGAACTGAAAGGCATTCTCAAAAATATCCCTAACCTAGCAGCCATTGAGAAGTCAGTAGCAAACATGTACAGCCACATAGGCCAAAAACCCCCAGAACAACCACAGAGTTCCAGGCTCAAACCAGTTGCCACACCTCAGCCACCCGGTACAGGAAACCCAGCTGAACAAATGCAGCAGAACTCTGGCTATGTTGCTGAAGAGCTTGGGAATCAAATTTTCTTTCAATCCACAGCACTCTAATGCTGTTTTTTCTACCATTTGATGTTATATTCTTTGACTCTGTTGCTGACAATCACATTGGACTCGTGAGAGCAAGTTTGGGCATCAAAGATAACTAGACTATTGCCCCTTCTCGAGGACTGATCCCAGTTCACTGTTTGATTCTCCCTGTCAACTTAAAGGACCTTTGGTTACCATCACCACCATGAACTCTGTATTGTTTCTTTGCTTTGTATCACTTAGCTACAAAGAGCAGTATTCTTCGTTCTAGGTTTTATTGTAAAATGAGGAAAGGTCTTAAACTGTCCACACACACTGTACACACAACAGAAAAGTACGTGTCCACATTTCCCTGAGGTCTTGTTTTGCAAAATCCTAAGCCAGTGTCATGGTTATATATGTTTTTTTTGGTTACCATTTTGCCACTTGGGGGGCTTCAAATATGGAGCTAATTGTAGTTCTTTTTAAAAGCTCAAAATGATATAATGTTTCATTCTATGCATGTGCATCTGGAAAGAACTCTTATTTTCAGAAGAGTATGATTTGTTCTATATTTAATTGTAAAATGAAGAATTCTTCTTCTATTTGGAAGAAAAGCTTATGTTCTTAGTATAATGTTATGTGATTTTAAAATGGAAGAGTAATAAGAATGACAACTAAAAAGTAAGCCTGAGCTATTATCCTGCAGAATCCTCTGTTTCTATAAAAGGTCACGCTTTATTATGATTTAGCAGTATCTTCTAAATGCGCTTCTAACTTGGAGTAGAGTGTCCGTCCTCTCGTCCTGTATTTTTCCCCATCTTTCCCATACCTTGGTACGCTTTGATTTTTTGACGTTAAAAATGAAAATATATCTTCAGTTGTTGCCTATTTTAGACAGTTGATTATTTCAGCAGATGTTTAACATGTGTTGTGATTTTGCTTGTTCACACTATTCAAGCATCTTCTTAATTAATATTTCATGCTAAGATTTCCCATCAAAGAGAATATTTGCTTACCTTCGGTTCCAACAAAGAAATTTGAGTCAGTGTTATCAAGAGAAGGTTTATAAGTGTCCATAAAGATTTATGTAGTATGAATTTAGTTACTACTGATTTCATTAATCTAAATTTTAAGTCGTCACATTAAGCATGTCGGTTTTATTAAATTAGCTTGTCCTCTAAAATGAACAGTACATTAGGGGGAAAAAATCTGAGGTGCTCAAGTCTGGCTCAATCAGATTCTTTGTATAAATATGGATCTGATCCTATTTGAAACAATAAAATTTTAAATGAGGTGCTGAAAATAGAAGGCATGACAGAATTTTAGAACTTGAAGCAGTTTTTGAGATCTAATCACTTCATTTTACAAATAAGGCAACTGAGGACCTGAGAAACTGAAAGCCTAGGAAGATTATATGAATAGTGAAACGAAAGAGCCAGGATTCTAACTCAGGGTTTCTGACTCAAATACTGTGCCCTTTCCACATGCTTTGAACTCCAAACGACAAATGCTCTTGGGAATTTCTCTTTCTCATGGTGTTCCCATTTTTATGTCAATTTTATGAACTATGTACGATACAACTGAACATTTTTTCAATTTTTCTTTTTTTACCCACAACCATCACATTGCCATGTTGAAAGAAATTACTTAAATCTATGTTCATATAATGTTTTGTTCCTCCATTCAAACATTGACAAAGATTGACATTAAGTTAAAAATGTCTGAAGGAAGTGTCTGAATTCCATTTTAGGTCCTAAATTTATAAATGAACTCAGTTCTTCTTAAACATTTGGAGTCCTTTTTTTCTCATGATATTGTCCCTTGATGTAATCATAAGCCAAATTCTGACCATAATGGCATTTAACAGGTGTCAGAGTTCCAAATACATCTAATTGCTTAATAGATACATTTCCGCTCCAATTCAATAAGAATTTCTTCAAAGTTACTTTAAAAAATCATATTCTAGGCATTGAGGTAGGTGCTGAGGATTCAAAAAGAAAGTTAAAAAGTTATTGTCGCCTTTAGACTGTTTACATTTTAATGTATGGTAGGGCTATAAGATGCAAACGAATAGCTCCATACTTGGTCACCTGAAGGAGACAAGATCAATAATAAGGAGGTTCTCAAGAAACTTCCTATGGGTAGCCTGAATTGAGCCCTGAAGAAAGTTAAAAATTCTGAGAGCAGGAGGCAAGGAGGAAATACTTTCCAGACATTGGAGATGGCCTGGAAAAAGGAATGGAGGCAAAGATGTGCTGGGAATAGTTTAATAACAGGTCTCCAAAATGCAAGGCACACTTTGAATTTTAATAGACAATTTTAACATTTTCTCTATCATTTTCTAGAGTCTAGGCAATCAACAAAATGATAAATCCAGCCCTGATCTCCAGCATTTGATTTCCAAGGTGTAAGGATTCCCACTGACAAAACTTAACAATTAGCTCTTCAGAGTCAATACAAATTGGTTCCAACACTCCCCTAAATGGAGGCCTGCCACATTATTGAGAGAATAGGAGATAATATTTGGAATTTTGTAAAGAGTTTCACTGACAGACCATACTATTATTTCCAGAAAATAAATTAAAAACCCCTATTACCTTCTAAAAATCCTTTTAACTGTTCATCCAGTCAGTCAATTCTTTATGAAGCACCTACTATGTGCATCTTCCACTATGTGTACCATTTTTATAAAAAATATATTTTCCTATTATGAACTTAACAACCATCAACAAACCCTAATTTGCCAAGAAGAGAAAAAAGAAGATTGTATGTGAAATTGTGAACTTCTCTTTGTGTAGTCATTTTTGAAGGACATATGAAATTTTAAAATTGAATAATAAAATTGTCCAGTGTCTTTCTATGCCCCCCTTCTGCTCTTCTTTTGGCTTTCTCCTGTGTATTTTTGCATTATTTTTAGCTTCTTTTCTTTCTTTCTTTTTTCCCATCTCTGTCACTTTCCAATGACTCACTCCCATCCCACAGAGCCCCTGGGTAATGAAGAACAGATAAACAAAACAAATCAATACTTTGGCCAGGTCTGAAAACGTGTATCTCATTCTCCACCACAGGCTGATCTCCTATCTTCCTGAAAGTAGGAGGGATGTGTCAGCATTACTTGTTTGAAGTCAAATACTCTCTGAGTTGATCAGAGCTTTGAAGTTATTAAAATCATGTCCCTTTATATTGTTGTGGTTATTGGCTAAATGATTCTCTTCGTTCTGTTTATTTTACTTTATATCAATTAATATATATATTACATATACATATATTACATATATATATATATATATAATTCTTCTTAACATTTTCTTACTATTTCCTATTCCTGACAGGTGCCAAACCCTATTTCCACATTAATGAGATCAGAAAATGATAATATGAACAGAATTATAAATGTTTCCATTTATTATCTACCTCAAATTATTTTTAGCCAATACTTTCAGGTAAAAATTTGGATTCTCAAACATTTCTCTTGGCTTTTTTTCTCTTTCTTCCTCTTCCATGGAAAACCTTCAGTTGGCACTTTTGTTACCAGATTTTTATATGCATGATAGTGTTTCCTCTTTAGAAGACTCATATAAGATTTTTTTTCATTGTTGTATAAGCCTTTTAAGAAAAAGCATCTGAATTTTCCCAAGTTGAAACAATATTCTCTTAACAATGAAATTATTTTCCCCTCCATTTTTAAACATTTTTATGTTAATCCCAAACAAGAATTATGGGAAAAACAAAAGATTTGTTTATTTCTGTGATTTGCCTCTAATCACCATATTGTCCTTTTTCATAGAGTTCGTGGATGCCCATAAAGAATACCCATAAATAATATACACATTTCTTTTATCATTTCTTTCCCCTTCCACTGAAAGTCTATTTTTAACTCTTTATAGTTCATCTTTAAAGAACAAACAAATAAACAAAAAGAAAACACTCCTTTGCTGGAAGAAAATCCCAAGACTCTGCAGTTCAATCTATTCAAAGACATTTTTGTTGACTTTTCTTTTAATTTTAGAAATCTATACATCATCACCAAAAAGTCTATATTGCCCATTTCATTTTAGGTCACCTTAGGTCACGATTAGGTCACTTCACAGTTTAGGCCAGTACATATCCATTGGATATCTAACCAGAGCAACTGAAAACTGAGGAATGGATCCTTGGACAAACTAAACAAAGAGTGTATCTTTGTATCCAAGTTTAGATTTTTAAAAATGACTTCATAGTGATGTAATTCTTGGTAGTATCAAGGGGCCATGTTTTAATGATTATGTATCTATGCCCCAAGCTAAACATGGACTATTATTAATAGATAAGGTGCAAAATAAATAATTTGCAAACAGTTAAGAGAGATTGCATCAGAACTGACTATAATGTAGTTCAGGGTTTTTATGGAAGCTTCAGCTAAAAGTGAATAAATCATGTGGAAAATACCTAGACCATTCAAAAACTTCCTTCTTTTATCTACTTCACATTTGTTTCAGCTGAATACAGTTTCTGATTTCTTGAGGAGAAGCAATAAAATGGAACATAAAAAATAAAATCACATACATATAGTGAAGATATATGCTTCCCTTAGATATTTAATTGTTCATGAAAATGATTATCAATAAGAGATGACTATGTGACAATTTTCTTAGAAATGAAATGACCCACTTCCCGTGATCTCTTTTCCAAATGCCCCTGATGAGTTGTCTTATTTTTAATTGCTTTATGGAGGCACCAGTATTCCCTTCACAAATCTTTTTTTGCTTCTTTGTTTTGGTGGATGGGGCTTTTATTCAAAAGAAATAAATGGAGGGTATGGAGAGATTGTCTATATTGCTGAAGTTTTAAAGAGTTTGTGCTCCCTATAAATATTGGCAAAGTTGTGTGGGTAAGCAGCAATATACACTGTGGGTCTATTTCCAAAACTAAATGACATTGATGATAGGATTAAGTGAGCATTCTTGCTAACAGTTTTAATCTACACTGTCATGACCACTCTAAAGCAATTAAGATGAATGGGCTTGCTTGTCTACTCAAGCTTCTGAACTTTCTGTTTCCACCAAGATTGGAAATAAATGGATAAATGAACCCAAATGGGATGTAACTCAAGTATGCTTTGGAAAGTCACACATCATCTTCGTGCAATAAATCTTCATTTCAGTTGTTCATTACTTTCCTATCACATGGACAACTGTGAGCATTTAACTCTTTTAATCAACTCTGTATGTAGAATATTAATGGTGAAGCTTGACAGATGGTGACAGGAAAGATCGAAAGCAATCCGCCATGCCATTTTTTTTTTGTTTTCTCAAATATAATTCAAAGGTTCCCTGGCCTGTTGTCTGGGAGCTTTTATAAATTTTACATAACATTAAACATTAAGCTTTTCTGTCTCAGGAAATGCCTCATACGGCAATCAGTCCTGAAGCTGGCAGTTGGAGGTAATTACACACACGCGTGCACATACATACACATATATGCACTCACAGACACATGCATGCACTGTGCGCATATATACATGCACGCACACATACACATATATACATGTGTATATATACATTGTATATCTATAACATTACATATGTACATCATATATACCATTACATATATACACATACATAAGTTTGTGTGTATACGCACATGTTTGTATATGTATATACATATATGAATGTGTGTGTAGTTATATGTGGGTGCACACAAGACACATAGACTTGCACATAGTATCCATACAGGCATGCATATGCCTGGACATGTGTGTGAATGTGTACATACACACGTATGCATTTGTCTAGCTCTGCATGTGCACATATATTATATCTACCATTTTTAGAATTATATGTTTTTTATTTAATCAGGAAAAATGGTCTGGAAATACTCTGGGGATATATTTTGATTCTCAAACTCTCCCACTTTTCTCAGGTATGAAAAATATCTACTCTATAAATTTTCCTCCATAATCCCCCATACCATTCCATAATGAAAAATAGAGGCAATGTAGCTATTTGCAATTATTTGAAATTGACCTTGAGAGAATCAAGGTCTATTGCCCTGGAGGAAGACCGAGATTATCAAGGGGATCAAAGCTCCCTTTGGCTTGTGTGTGCTATATTTCTGTATTTTGTATGCATTTCTCTGTTGTCATTGTTATTTTAAAAGTCCACCAAAGAGCCCGAAAGTCCTAGGGGAAAAGTGAAATGCCAATTTTTGCTAGTAACGCTCCTTGCAAAATTTGTCTTGCCTTGATATATGAATACGGCCCAGAGTGAACTGTCCTGCTATTTAATTTGCAGTAATTAAGGGTGGCTAATTTCTATCCTGTTGTTTCTTTCTTGAAGGTGATATGCATCAGAGCTAAGGGTCTGCCTGCATTAAGCAATTAGAGTTTATCTGGGCAATACAAAATACTAGGGTTTCCTGTGCATATGTCAACTTGCTTATCCAATGGATTTCCATGTCAGTGAATAACATGGAATTGGAACTGCAAGAGATTACATTTCTTCTTGTCATTTTATATTATTGCTACCAACTTTTTCCTCTCCTAGAATCATAGAATGTTAGACATGAGACAAGAGAGGTCATCTAATCTAAATGTCCATTTAGTATAAAGAATTCTCTTACAGCATCTCTGAAGGATAGTCATTCAACCTCTAAAATCCCATAGTCCTGAGGGGAAAAATAAGTCAGATTCACTCTCTTTTTTATGCAAGCTGTGGACCCATTCATTTTTTTTTTTAATTTACGTTTACAAAATTCTGTTCCAAAGAGGCAGCTAGGTGGCGCAGTGAATAGAGCACCAGCCCTGTTCAAATGCAAACTCAGAAACTTAACACACACACACACACACACACACACACACACACACACACACACATACACACACACACGCACACACATCTAGCTGTGTGACCTTAGGCAAGTCACTTAACACCAATTGCTCTACCTTCTTCCTTCAAAAAAAAAAAAAGCAAAAAAGCCCAAAAACATTCTGTTCCATAAGTTTACAAGTTTCTAATTTTCTCCTACCTCCCTACTGTGGCAGCATGCAATCCTATATAGGTTCTGCATATACCTTCGCATTAAACATTAGTCAAGTTGTAAAGAGTTATAACCAATTAAATAAATAATGAGAAAGAAGAAACAAAACAAAACAAAATGAAAAAGAGGGAGAATAGGTAGCGTGCTTCAGTCTGCATTCAGACTCTGTAAATCTTTCTCTGGATGTGGATCGCCTTTTCCAGTATGAGTCCTTTGGAGTTGTCTTATAACCTTGCATTGCTGAGGGGAGCCCAGGCTATCAAAGTCAGTCATCACAGATATGATGTGTCTCTAATTGTGTAGAATGTTCTCCTGGTTGTGCTCCCCTCAGTCAGAATCAGTTTATATAAGTGTCTCCAGGTTATTATGAAGACCGTCCCCTTCCCATTTCTTATAGCACAATAGTATTCCATTACATTCATAGACCACAACTTATTTAGCCATTCCCCAGTTGATGGACATCCCCTTAATTTCCAATTCTTTGCCACCACAAAAAGAGCTGCTATAAATATTTTTGTACATACAATGTACCCATTTATTTTAATTCTGTATATCGTCTTTTGTAGAATTTAGTGGCTTGGGGAAATACTTAAAGAAGAGAGGTTCACAGAATCAAAGAGAGAATTTGAAAGGAACATACAAGGTTATCTGACTCACTCCTCTATTTCTGGAAAACAGAAAACATGATTAAGCTCTTCCACAAAGATATTCTCATTCCTTGTTATATGCCACCCCTGTCCCAACAAAGAAGGTTATGAAATCTCCATTAGTAATGAATTCATGTTAGTCCTCACATTTAAGGTGATTTAGGGGTTGAAGGAAGGAAGACTTATGCACTTACCCTTGAATAAAATATTTTCATATCCCAAAAAACTCTCAGCTCACTGTATGGACCAGTGGGGCAATGAGATAACGGAGCAATCACTAGAATACTGACAAAGCTTCTACCAAGTCTATTATTCAGTCTCCAAGCCCTATCCTTTTCCTCCCCAGAATAAACAACAAATTTAGACACAGCGACTTTAATTCAGATCTCCTCCATCACTTCCAAACTCTA
This sequence comes from Pseudocheirus occidentalis, assembly GCA_028646575.1. NCBI lineage: Eukaryota > Metazoa > Chordata > Mammalia > Diprotodontia > Pseudocheiridae > Pseudocheirus > Pseudocheirus occidentalis. Next base: position 12,884,154 of record CM053598.1, on the reverse strand, counting down.
ACTAAACACCACACCAAGAAGTAAGATCTTTCAGTACTTACGAGCCAAATGATTGCATAAAAATTGTAGTCATCAATCACAACGGCTCTACTGCTATTTCAGAAAGAAGTTCCAATGAACGACCTTTTACTACACAATGGGTAGATAATCTTAGTGAGTTAACCAAGTGTTTATTTAGCACCAACTATTTGTGAGGCACAACACACATCACAATGCCACTCATAAAATGCTCAGGCTTGGAAATGCCCAAGCTCTAAACTACCAACGAGTCAGTTTGGTTGAGCTCAGATTGCTGGGTTTCCTAGTTGATGATGATAAAAGATTTTACTCTCTCACTGGCTTCATAGGAGGACATTAGTAGCGATGGATCAGGGAGGAAACTTAGGAGTCCTGTAGCCCAGCTCCCTCACTTGACAGATGAGGAAATGAAGCCTGGGAGAGGAAAAGTGACTTGCCCAAAGTCACACAGGAGCAGGATTTGGATCCAGGAATGCTGAGTTTGCCTGCTTCCACCACACCATGCTGCCTCCAGTGGATGTTTGCTATGATTATACACACATGCGGCACACACACACACACACACACACACACACACACACACACACCTTTTCCTTTTGAGTCAGAGGTATCCCATCTCCTTCCCATTGCCCTTCTTCATGCGCCCACTTCTACTAATATCTGTAAATCTAAAAATCAGTATCAGATACCACTTTTCTAAATGGCTGGCAAAGACTTATGAATGCAAGGTTCTTAGTTTGATATAATCTAAAGAAACAAACTCTTTCCTTTGTGGGAGGGGATACGAAATCATTTCTGAGTAACTGTCTCTGTAATGATATATTTCTCAATGTATTAGAGCCACTCCTTTTTCCAACAGGGATTAAAACGATGAATGAAAACACATGGCTTGAATGGGTTACTCAGATTCTTCCCTGAACTCACCCTAGCCATATCATTGTCTAACCTGTTGCTTTCTCATCCAGCTCCCCATGCACCTTCCTCAGTTAGCAGACTGAGTTAATGAAAACTCTGATGGAATATCCTGGAATTTACCTAGCTTCTAGTACTTTTAGAACTTTTAGAACTGCCTTTGTCCCTTCGACTCTCTATCAAGATCTAAAGAGAAGGCTTTATAAATTCTTTCCGATTAGATTGGTATAGTAAATAGAATACTTGAGTTGAAGGCAGGAGGCCCCGTATTCAAACCCTTCATCAGATATTTGCTAGTTGTATGACCCTGTATTACCCTGAACCTCAGGTCACTCTCCAATAAATTGTAGCCAGTTGGACATAGTTGCACACTTCATTGGTAGAGAGAGGTCCCACTCCATTAGAATCGTGGGATTGCTTGACGCAGGCTTAACATTATCAGATCAGAAAATAAATTCTCAAAATACCACCCCTATAATTTTAGGCCTTATCATGACACATAAGGTAGAATCAAATATTTTTAAGATGTTATTCATTATATATAGATTCAGCAGGGCATAGTAGATTGAGAACTAGACTCAGAACTAGAAAGAACTCTGGCACAGTTATGAGCAAGCTACTTAACATCTTAATACTTTAGACTATTCTCTGAGACTTTAAGTGAAGGAGAAGGTCTTGGTCCCTCATAGGTACATGCAATTTCTTCATCTGGGATATCCCCGAATCAGAGAAATTACAGTGTTAGTCCCTGTCCTTATTCTATTTGCTACTTACATGGGCTCTCCCATTAATCATGGTGGCTTATGAATATCATAATCCCCAAGACTTAGTCCTAAACCATCCTTTTTTTTTACCTTCTCTGCAGCCTTAACTAATGTTTCCTGCTCTAAATGTTTGCTAAAAACCTTTTGCTGTTTTATTTTTTTTGGCAGATAAAAGCTAAAGTCTCTTCTTAGACAAGAGGCAGCCAGTTTCTTGTCTTTTTTCAGCTTACCTTTAAAATTAGTTCTGTGACACAGAGGTCCTGCCTTGCATTGCACAGTTAAGGGACTCTAGGGCTAATCCTCTTGCTTTCTGCCAACTTAATCCTGAAATCAAACCACCTCTGTTTCTTTGAATTAAATTCTGTTCTATTTCTTTTTGTCAACCTTGGTACCACTGGGAGACATCAGAGTCCTACCTAAGAGATTCAGAAAGGGTCAGAGTGTAGAGGAAGCATGGCCATGTGGACTAAAAAAGGGAAAGAGAGCTTTCAGGCCGGAAAACTCTGCCTTCTTCAGTTTCACTGAGGGCTGGACCTGGGAACATCATTGGATTAGAGATTTGGAGACAACAGAGGTCTCTGTTGCTTTTTGCTCAGATAATCCCTTTATTATACAAATGTAGAAACTGACCACCCAGAGTGTGGAAGTGATCTGCCCAAGGTCACACAGTTTGCAGTTCATAGAATTGGGATTCAAACCCCAGTTAATCAGTCAATCAATTAGCAAGTGTTTATTAAGTGTATGTTATATGCCAGGCCCTGTGCTAATCACCAGGGACACAAAAGAGGAAAATGAACAAGGGTGTTCCAATCCAATGAGGCTTCTCACTCCATTATAGTGATTTCCCTAAAACAAGGAGGTCTAAGTGACCAGGTCAGTGGGATGGTTTCCCGTGGAAAACCTCCTTTCTTCAGTTTCCTTTTCAGTCAGACTTGTTTATTCTGTACTGATTGATTGTAGGGGATCCTGAGCTTAGAGCTTCAAGCAAAATAAATATGAATAAGTCGCAGTTACCATCCCTCTCCCCAAAAGCACTAAAACTACCAGAGAGGACTTTAGGCCTTGTGATCTAGTCCTAGCATATGTATCTTTGTCCAGATATACATTTCTTTGATACTTTCTTTTGTCTTTAATGACAAACGTTGGCTGAATTGAATTCTTTCACCAATGAAAATAACCCATTGCATTGGCCCATTTATTCCATCCTGAGGGGTCTGGAGGCTGGAGAACATGGTGTTCTTTAATCAGTCGTTGCATTATACAGTTAGCTAGGCAGAAAAGGTTTTGGTATTGTAGACAAGAAAAAAAAACACTGGCGTTAAAGTCACAGGGCCTGGGTGCAAATTCTGCCTCTGACGCTAAAAACCTGTGTAACCTTGAACAAATGTCTTCGACTCTCGACACTCATCTTTAAATGGTGAGATTGGACTAGATGGTCTCTGAGGCCTTTCTAGTTCTAAAGCTAGGACCCTATATCCTTTGCTTTGCATAATAATGCTTCCTAAAGGCCTTTGCTGAAGAGAATTAAGAACTTTTACAGAGTTCTCTCATCTGAAATTCATAGCATCCCTAGGAGGTATACGGCACACACATTGTACATATTTGAGGACGAAGAAATTGCCTCACATAGAGACTGTGATGCTGGCCACGGTGGCCTTACTAGCAAGCACCAGAGCTTGACCCCAGGCTCCCTGACTCCCACGGCATCATTGTTTACATTTCTATAATTCACAACAGTTGTGTGAGTGAAGTCATGTGGGATGTAATGCAGTTGTTATCATTCCCATAGTACAGATGGAGAAGCAGAGGTTCAGAGGGTGAATGGTTTTCATAAAGTCACATAACATGAAATGTTGGATCCCAGATGCAAACCCAGGCCTTTAGACTCAAAATCTAATATTTGTTTATTGATTTTTAAAAATGCATCATTCTATTACCCAATGAGTAATAATTCATATTTCTAGGGCCTCTGGAGTTTCAAAAAGTATGCTCTCCGAGAAATAGATGAGACATGGATTGTCCTCCCTGCTTTAAGAACCAGAACACTATCAGAGTACAAGCTAGAAGAAATTTCTTATAACTCAAAGACTGGTTACCATAGGTATGGTCAGGTCTCCAAATATAGCATTTCCTGGTTTCATAACTTTTTATCAAACATAGCTAAGGGAAATTATTTCATTCTCAATACCTGTCTTTCCATGGAAAATAAAGACATTGATAATGATTTCTGATGGCTTCTTGGGAATAATTTAATGCTTCAAGAACTTATTATATTTGTCAGTGTGGATACCCATTTCATGGATACAGATGATATAACTTTTCTGTGGCCTAGTATGTCATTCTGACTTTGTATGGCAAACAAAACAAAACAAAAATTACCCAGCCTTGTGATGATTGAAGGAATCTTTGAAAATCAATGGCACCAGAGAGAAACAGACAGAGACAGAGACAGAAAGACTCAGATTCTACATAAAGGTGTGGCGGCCAGAGATGGGGAGCTGATCCATAGAATATAATGAACACACCCTTTCCTGAAGCAATGATAGCACTGATTCATTTACTGGGTCCATATTAAACAATCAATTAGGTCCTTAAAGAGCAGAAGGTAAGTGGTGCTAAGTAGATGGCACAGTGAAAGAGAAGATAGCATATACCTAGTTCCAAACTTCCAATAATAACAAATAAACCTTTTTAAGAACCCACCACATGCCAAGTATTGTACCTTAGTACAACACTAGCAACGCAGTGAACATTTTTTTTAAAATCCCTGTTCTCCAGACTCCCACTCTAATGGGAGGATGAATAAACTTTCAGTTGGTAGACCCCTACACTGGAAAAGGCCTTGAGAACCCAAAGTTAACTCTGTTCCATGATGAAGAATCAGAGAAAGGTTTTAGTGGAGGATCTGAGTGATTGTTTTCTGGTGTAAAGCATTGGGAGAAGAGAAGATAGAAACCTTCAGCTTGGGCACTCCTTCATACTCAAACTTTTTTAAAACTAGGCCACAACACTGTTTCCAACTGTCTTCATCATCCCCATGTCTACCAGGAAATGTTTCCCACTTCTTAGCCCTGATAGACGGGGAAACACCTTTAGAATCTCCAATCTGGAGCTGATCTTTGGGAAAGAGAGGTGTTTACTTGACTAATTCATAACTAGATTAACTGAATTAATACCACCTGGTGAATCCCTTGTCTTCAGAGACAGAGGAATTCCCATTAGCTGGGAGGACTTAGAGCCCACACCCCTCCCTTACCTCCCAGACCTGAATTTCTCCTTTGTCCTGTTCCCTACAAGTAAACACCACCATTCATTCAATACTTAACATCATGTTTCTCAGCCTCTACTCCTCACTGGGAAGGAAAATTCAAAGGGAAAAAGAAATCCATTGAAAGATGATTAGGTGCTAGCATCACAAGTGAGTTTCACGTTGTTAAATGTTTCTAGATAGAAAGCATTTTATTAGAATAAAGACCAACTTTCTACATAGTGACAATCGGCCGCTTCCTATGCGGAATATTTTGAGAAACCTAAGAACCACCACTGACCCATAATTTATGTCTTTTCTTCCCTCCCCATAGTCTCATTGAGCACTAAAATCTCTTTAACAAGAGAAAGATTTTTTTAATTCACAATTATCAATAAGCCTTAAAATACAGAATACAACATTAGGGACATTTAACATAAATAACATTAGGAGAAAGAACTCTAAAATTTACCTTGAGATGTCAGTGGTGGACACCAGAGAATTTGCCTCAGATCGGCTTTTGTACCAGCATCTAAAAAGCAAAGAGAAAGGGTAAGTCTCCTGTGGCTGACTGATTAAAGACAGAATGGTTTTTACTTCATTTGATATAATGTCTTTCCTTGGTCTCATGCTTATGATAAGATATTTACATGAAGAATATATCTAAATGATAAATATTTGCTAAAAAAATTAATTTTTGTTCTTTAGATCAATAATCAGACAACAAGGAATGGGATAGGGTAAGAAATTGTGTTGTTTTCCCAAAGAAGATTCTTTATTGTTGTTAGAAATCTCAACTAATCATAATTTATTTTATATGAAGAATTTTTGTTCAACAGAATGTAGCGTATACATTTTTAGTTGTGCTTGAAAATCAGCAGAATTTTGTAGTGTTTCAAGAAATATCAACAAATTATATCCATGTAAATATTATCTTTCCCAGAAATGTAATGGAAGAATTGTTTTTGTTTTGTTTAAAAAAAATGCCTTCGCTCTTTGAATAGGAAAATGATGTGGAATGGTATCTGGAATTAATTCTGGTCAAGAGTGTAAATTATATTTTTACACTCTGTACCTGTATGTAGCTTTTTTGTGCAAACTTTATTTTCATGCTTAAATTTAAAAAGCTAACTGATGGTAACCATTTGTATCCACCAAGAAAAATGTCACACCACCAAATTCTTCTTTGAAGATGACTTCCCATATCTAAAAGTCATTTCGATTGTTCTGTTCAGTTATTCTCTAGTATTTGTAAGTAGAAATAAGACCAAATGATTACAGGAGGGGAATAGGCATCAACACACATTTGTTTGATTCCTGAATTCACCACTTATCCTTTGTGTGAGATATCTAACACTTCGTAAAAATCAGCCAATAATCAAAAAGTATTTGTAAGTGGCTGCTCTATGCAAAGAACAAAAAGTGAACAACTCTAGTTCTTAAAGAGTTTACCTTCTGATTGGAAAAATAACCATGCAAATTATACAACATAGACTCAAAATTAATAAATACAAATTGTAAAAAGCAGGAAGCTTGTTCTAGCCTGAATGGAAAGTATTTTTCAAACCAGCTGAACCTATCTTCCCTCCTTCACTATTCTCTGGTAAGTCACTTTTCGAAACACAGCCATTCTGTCCCTCAAGTACAAACATCATTGCAAACGGAAATTGTGGAATGGTAAGTGCAAGTCCACTACTCCTTAAACAAGCCTGATCTATAGGTAGCACTTGGGCTCATTGGAAGCTCCCCTGTCCTTCAAAAATCAAGTTTTGAAAATGACAGTCTGTGTAATCATCCCTGAACACTCCCATGCCAGCATGCACTGGTCTTTGAGCGTTTGCAAAGCAGAAGGAATGCAGAGATCAGTGATGCAAAAGATGCTTAAAGTTGTAGATTTCTATTACAGGTATGAAATGCCCCAGTATGGAAGTCGTCGCCGGCTGCTGCCACCTGCTGGGGAAGAGTATGGTGAAGTGGCAGGAGAAGCTGAGGAAGAATATTATCCGGAAGAGGAGGTAGGCTTACTGCCTTTGCTCTTGGGGGGCTGAATCGAGCAGCACAACAATACACCTTTTTCTCCTCTTTGACAGCAGGAGGTCTTGTGCTCCCATGTTCAAATGCTATTCCCAATTAGGTTTCCTTCTTCCCAAGACCTTATGTTAATGGAATCAGGATAGGCACTGGACCTGAGACATCATTAGTGTAAGGGAATTCCCAGATAAGGAAAGTTCTTTTACAAAGCAGATCAGCACCTTCTCCTCAACTTACCATCTTAAAATGTTGCCCACTGAGAAGACAAATGACACGGACAGTGTCGTACAGTCTTGCAGCATGATAATAGGCAGCATTTCAACCGAAGCTTTCCTGGCTCACATTGTATCTAGGATGTCCTCCTAACTTTCTGTTAAAGAGATGTCTTCACTTTTATACCCAAAGAAACTGGAAGAGTCGGCCCTACTAGGCAAAATCTAAATGATTGTTTATAGAATATACTATGTGCTCTTTGAGGGCAAAGACTCTCCTTTTCCTTTGTCTCCCCAGCAGTTAGCATGGTGTGTGGCACATGTACCCAGGTCATAGTTATTAACTGACTGTAAGTACCAGACACCATTCTAGGCACCGAGAGGAATAAAGACAAAGCCAAGACAGTGGTTGTCCTAGTGGGGCTTAGTTTGCAGTCTATAAATAATTATTCCTTAATTTCACATAATTTGATTCATCACTGATACTGTGATACACAGAGACAATTAGAATCCCACAGATTTTATTACAATTTGATGAATAAATCTAGCCACTTCTAACGCAGGCAGATCAGGTTATTTTGTTATACCAACAACTAATTTATTCAGTTGTTACTGTTGTTTATGGTGATGATGGAATATTGCTATAACTTCAGCTAGATCCAAACTGAAGAACAATTATTCTGTTAAGCATTTATGATTGTATTACCTCTTTTGAAGGAAGATCATAAGTCTAGAGCTGGTAAAAGTCTCCACAGGTCATTTTATGCAACTTTCTCAGTTTTACAAATGAGGAAACTGAGAACCAGGGAGGTTAATGCAGGGAACTGAATACCAACCAAGAGCACCTACTTCCCTAACCATTCTCTAAACCAGGGTTTCTCAACATAGATACCATGACTAGAAGTCAGTGGGTCTGTAAAGTTGAATGGGGGAAAAGCCATATTTGTTTTTATTAACTTCTAATTATAATTTAGTATTTATTTGAGTTATTTAAAAGTAATGAAAAGGTATCTGTAGGCTTCAGTAGTCCACACACATGAAAGACTGCTTTAAACCCAGTACAGAGCAGGATATGATTTTGTCTGGCTTTACTTCTCTAGAAACAGGCGTATGTCTCCTGTGAACCTTTCACTCTTTGGATCTTTCCTTCAGTAACTTGTGTGGGACAAGTTCTCTCCTTACTCATCAACCCAATCACGAATCGCATTTTCATAATTTTCAGGAAAGGCCAAAGATACCTAAAATACCGGAAGTTAGAGAGCCTCCTATAGAGGCGGAGCTGGAGGTCCCTGTGATCATTGAGGGACCAACAGCAGCTGAGACTGCCCGTGTCACATGGAAGAAAGCTAAGATATTCCCCATGATCTTTAAGAAAGTCCGTGAGCTGGCCGAAGACGAAGAACGGCGGAGGGCTCTGGGGGTAGAAGACAGGGATTACTTGACGCTGACCCTGGAGGAGGAGGCCACGGAGAGCACGGTGGAGTCCGAAGAGTCCAGCGAGGAGTCCAGTGAGTACAGTGACTATAGTGACGAGTCAGAGTGGAGCACCTATGAGAGCACAACTTCGGAAGAGGAGTCCGAGTCTGAGACACCCTCGGAGGTGGAGGAGAGCTCCAGCCCCGAGTCCGGGGAGTCCGAATCCACAGAATCCGAAGGAGAAAAGGCAAGGAAGAATATCGTGGTGGGTCGGAGGATTGTTCCTCCAGAGGAGCTGCTCAAGGTGCCCAAGAAACGCAGAAAGGAGTCGTCGGAAGAAGAGTCTGAAGAAGAGCAGAAGGTGGAAGAAGAAGCAGCAGCAAGCGAAGGAGAAGAAGCCGAGCCGGCCGCTCCTGAAGATGCTACAGATGCTACAGATGTGGAGAAAGCGGCTGAGGAAGGCAGCAAGGGATCTGCAGAAGGGAGCAAAACTAGCGCCGAAGAGTCTGAATCCATGGGGAGCAAGAGTAGTAGTGAAAGTCAGATGGGCACTGAAGGCTATGTCAGGCCCAATCCCCCAGGGAAGCCTAGGATCCAGAGGCCCCAAGCAGCAGGAGAAGAGGGAGCAGAGGGAATGGAGGGCCCCCCAGCAGAGGGAACAGAGGGGGCAGAGGGCCTCCCAGCAAAAGGCAAAGAAGCTGAAGGTTACAACACAGCATTGTGATTCAGAGCAGTAGGTGAAGTTTGCGGTGTTGGTGTGTGACTTTGTGTGCTGTGTGCCTTGTGTGCCCTCTCAAATGACTCTTGAAGGACAGTGACAGTGATTCTGATCGCTTTTAAGAACAGGACTCCAAAAACCAAATTGGTCAGTGTCTGTGATGGGGAGTCACAGTTAATTAGTAAACCAAAATAACGAGGTCCATAATTTTCCATTTGGAAACCTACTTAAAAGCAATATGCATTATCACTGATGCCCAACATATTGGACTTGGTGGTGGAAACCTGTGGATAGCCATAGTCTCACGGAATTTGTTCTTGTGCATGATACTAGGAGTAGAGAGTATACCCCAGTTTTCTGTTATTTTCACTTTTTTGTTTCAAATGAGCATTTATTTACTAGGAGATAATTGTGTGTTTCCAGTTCCAACAACAATTCAATTGTCTAAAATATTGTCAAAGGCATTTTCAGAAATTATCTGGCAGTGGCAAATAGTGAATCATTTTTAAGTGGATAAACTAAGTTCAGAAGACATTCTGCTTTGGATATAAAGTCAAAGGAGACTGCCACTCATCGGGCCTAATTCCATTACTAAGTTGCACCAGGAATAATTTTTCATCGCTGAAATCACACAAATGGACTCCAGGCACCAATATGTGGAATTTTATATGTGACCAACTTCGGAGTAAGCTAGAGGAGTCTTGGTTTCTGAAAATGCCATGAAGTTGTTTTCCTTTTTTAATGGATTCCATGGCACTAGACCCTTCTAACCTGCCTTCTCACCTGCCCTTTCCGAGCATGGCCTGATCCAGATAGGACTGAAATTGTGACTTCATTGGAATAGGGAAGCTCCAGGTAAATTCCCTGTACCAATGCAAGCCAGCACCTTCTCTGTAACTCCTAGTCTTAGAAAGTGGTCCAGAATGCTTAGATGTTAAGTGACTGGCCAAGGGCCACAAGGCCACTGTGTATTAGAAACTGTACTCAAATGCAGCCCTTTCTTGACTTTGAGGCCAGCTCTCTAACCACCATACCAAGGGGCAGGTGTATGGTCCCATTATAATTCAATTTCTTGCAAAGAGTAGTGATGATGGTCTTCCCTTAGGAAAGGGGAATGGGGGCCTTCCTTTTATCTATGTTGATATTTGATCATTTCAGGTTACAGAGTGAGAGCAAAGGAATGGGTAAGAATGTTTTTTAAACTCACAATTGTGCCAACAAGCCAATCAACAACAACAAACATCATTTATTAAGCACTTACTGTATAATACAAATAGTATCTCACTTGATGCTCACAACCCTGGAAGGTAGGTATTTTTATTATTATTATGCCCAATTTTACAATTAAGGGAACTGAGGCAAACAGAGCTTTGAGTAACTTGCCTAGCATTACACAGCTGATAAGTGTCTGAGATTAAATCTGAACTTAGGTCGTCCTCAATCCAGGCCATGTGCCCCCAGCCACATTTATTAAGCCCCAATTGTATGCCAGTTAGTGTTAGGCTCCCGAGAATACAAAAATGAAAAGCAAACAGTTCTTGTCTTTGAATATCTTCCAATTCTATCAGAGGAAAATAACATGTCTGCATATAATAAGATATTATACACATGTACACATATACATAAACATATACAAAGTCATTTGGGGAGGAGCTAATTAGCTGGGAAAATCAGGAACAGACTCATGTAGAAAGGAGGTGGCTGTTTAAGTGAATTTTGAAGAAAAGCTGCTAAGAATTGGAGAGGAAAGACACTGTAACAGTGAGAAAGACATACCTTGATATAGAAAAAATTTTAAGGTACCCAGTAATCAATTTCGTTCTGCTTATTATAGAAACTGAGTTAAAAATTTCAAATGTGGGAGTTGGCTTAACCTGAAAGAAATAGAAAAAAAATGTCCAGTGTCATCCTCAGTGTGAATAGAAGAGACTGGAGCCCTGACCTCCTTTTCACCTGACTTTATTAAATTTATTCCAGTGGTTGTAGTGAAATCCTGTGCCAGACCCTTGGGAACTGAAACATACATCCAGATAACTAGTTCACCAGAGCTAAACATTAGTTCTGTAAGATTCTGCCTTCATTCTGGACAGCTCCTTACTGACACTAGCAAATCTTGCCCCAACATTGATGCCCATTCAAATAAAATGTCTGAAAGGAAATATAGGACATGTATGAGTCCCTCGAGCTAGAACTAGACAATCCAATGTGACAAGCACTTATTATCAAGTATTATAAATATTGTTATCAATGAGTGAGTCTCTGGGGAGAAAAAGACTCTGCCCTCAAGGAACTTACATTCTCTTCAGGGGTTACGGCATGTATGCACATAAGAATCATCAAAATATTCACCATTTACTTGGTATTTTTTGTTTAACCCTTTATTGGAGCAGCTATCAAGGAAGAGACAGACCACATGTACCCTAATAGGTGCCATACCAGGTTCTTCCCTGAACGTTCCAGTCAGCAAGCATCTCAACATTTCTAGTAATCACTTTCTTCCAAACCCTTTTTCCCAGACTCCCATAAAATTATAAATATTGCAGTTAGTTTCCAACAATTCTGAGAGTATATCTGTACCTGCATGTGCCAAATGCATAGCCCTTTGCAGTCTTGACAGTGTCAAGGTCTAAAAGTATAATAATGAGAAAACTTAGCATTCTCTTTCCGAATATGAATATGATAACTTGAGCAGTACTAATAACTAGAGAGTCAGGGAAGGATTTCCACAACAGATTGTCTTTGGAGATGAGACTTGAAGGTGGTTAGGGAATCTAAGAGGCAGATATGACACAGGGATACATTACAAACATGGGAAATGGTGATAAGAAACATTCTGGACAAAGACAACAAAGTTCTGGAAATAGAAGATGGGACAATTTGGATAATCATCTTTGGAAAAATCATGGTGCCAAGCTGTGAAGGGCTAAACTGAGTTTTTTTTATTCTAGTGGGAAAAGAGAGAGACTGAAAGTAACATAAGACATACACACACACACACACACATACACACACACACACACCTCAAAATATGCTCCATCCTTTTCTAAACAGCTTGGTTTCTGGTTTTCCCAATCACTGAAGGATTGGCCTTTATCAAGTTGATGCTAGCAGACTCACTCTTCCCTTCTCACTCTTCTCTTTGTTTCCTATAGTGGGCCAGAAAAAAAATGATCCAGTTGGCTATTGATGGAGAATATGAAACGAGCTCTACTGGAGAAGACAGTGCCCCTGAGTGCCAGAGGACCTGCCTCCACAATCCCCAAGTTCATAACAATATCAACGGTAACATCTACATTGCTCAGAATGGGTCAGTGGTCAGGACCCGCCGGGCTTGCCTCACCAATAATTTGAAAGTCCCTTCCCCTGTCAAGATGGGGAAGCATTTTAAGAAGCTTGACAAGTTAGCAGTGACACATGAGGAGAGTGTCCCACTGAACACATTATCCAAGGGGGCATTTTCCAGTGAGAAACTGAATACTCGGCCACCTCTTGTTTCCTTTGCCCCTTGCCCAATGGGAGCAGACAGTTCTACTGGAAAACTTGGGGGTGGCAGGATCAAAAGCACAGCAGAACAGGAGTCCAGGATTGACAGTCAAGACATGAAGGGGGTCTTGGAATTCCCAAGCGACCACACACAGTCAGATGATGAGGAGCTCTGGATGGGTCCCTGGAACAACCTCCACATACCAATGACAAAACTGTGACCAATTTTTAGATTTTATTTTCATTTTTACTTGAGTTTGTAATAAACAAGGCTTTTTATTGTCACCAAGAAAACAACATATTGGTTTTGTACTGTGCACAGGAGTTGTAACTTTGGACAAGCTGCTTTAAATAAGGAGGAAGGATTTGCACTTGGATTTGTATCAATTAATTGTTCTTCCCAGCAATTCTTTTTGAAAGGCACTTGATTCACTAAAAAAAAGAAGAAAAAAGAAATACATCATTAAACATTTAGCAATTTTGTTTGATATTGATTTATTGTTTTAATAAACAGCAAATAACGTACTAAATGATCACCTACATTTCATTGACTTTCCATGAAATATGCTATATATCTAACACCTTGCTGCATTTTTAGCATAGGTACCACCCAACAAAGAAGGGAAAATTTATACTGGAAGATTTATATTGGTAACCAGTTTATATAACTGATGTCTATAAAGCCTTGAATTTTTTATGAAAGTTGAACTTGTAGATTTTATGATTGTGATAACAGGGAATCTTCTTGTAATCTATTTTGAATGTTGATTGAGAAATGCCTCTATTTTCTTCTTCCCTTTTCTGTTGTCTCCAACATTGCCCTCCCCCCCTTACTCCCTAAACATTCTGCTAGACAGCACACTCTGCTTAGCATCGCCACCTACGTTTTAACAAGATGTGTCCCATTTTTTTCTATTCCTCCTAAACAAGGTAATGGGTGACTTAGAATGGAACAACAAAAATAAGAAATCAAGATCAAGTGTAACACAAATCTTCAGTCTTCTAGCAGGCTTACTAGTAGGTGATGGGTCAAATTGGCAACAACAATCTTAAGTTCACAATTTCAAAATTAATACATGGTGTGGACAAATAAGTCGCACAGCTCTGAACAAATCATGAACAAACACAACAAAGTCACCAATCACAAATGATCCAGAAATACGTTGACTTGGGAGGACCATGTTCAGTTTCTGCTTGCGCCCCTTCTCCCTGCCTTTCACCTGTTTATGTCCAGCCCATTTCAGTTCAGTTACACAACTGAAGTAAAGAACTAGAAAAGTTGCATCCATAGCAAAGAACATCTTCTTTGTTCAGATTCTTTCCACATTAAACTGAGCACATAATTGGAACCAAAAAATAATCTCTCATTATGGAAACATAGTTTGATTCTTTTATTCTACACTAATCTTTTCTGTAATAAAAATGAAGTTTTTGTTGTAATGAAAGAGAAATCTGGAAACTGTTGAATGTTGTTTCATTTGACTTATAATTCTTTTTGTGAAGGTCTATAGGTAAGCATTACATCTCTCCATTCCCAATTTAACCCAGTACTGAGAAAGTACTACCAGATTGAAATGGCAGTTTTTAACAAAACATCTTTAGGGAACTTTAACGGTAGTCATTGCTAGTCCATCAATGTAAAAAGGTAAACGCAAACTCGTTGGAAGTTACAAAGCTGTTGTGTCTGTATAGATAAACCAATTCAAACCAGGGTCAGTGATGGGGTAGAGAAGTGGTCCCCTTCTTCATAACAATAAGAAAGTTTTCAGTGGAAAAGTCATAGAACACTGTCCTACATACTAAAATGGTCGACATCCCACCCACATCCCCAACTCCTAATCAGAGTCTTGTTATGGTTGTTGTCCTTTGTTCTCAAAGAGGACCAAAATGACATCACTATGTTGGAGTCAAGGTACAGTTTGTCCAACTGTATCTGATCAGGCTAATACAAGTTCAGAATGCTCTACCACAAGTTAGGCATAAATAGTCCATATGAACATTTGGGGTGGAAACTCCATTCCAGAGTGCTGTAGAACCCAGGAGAACAGGCTAATTCATCTTTGTCAATTACTATCACAGTTAACTTGTAAAGTTCTCAGGCCATAGCTCTTTGAATAGACTATCTCTCTCAGCCTATCTCCAGAAGTATCCAATAAAATAATGAGACAAGGGAACAGGGCAAATGAGGAGAAGCTCACAATCGTCTGACTGCCACTTTTGCAGGATCCTGATTTTAGTAAATTTTAAAAAATAAACTGGAGTTAGCCAATTTCACACCAAAGGTAATATTGATTGTCACTTCAAGCATCATATGACAAAAAAATTTAAAAAGATAAACTGATCATTTAGAGAGAATGAATGTTGACTAATGGAAAACCAACATGAGCCATTGATATTTAGGCAATTTCAAGTAGTGTCGAGGAGGGTCACCAACATGTTGGGTGGAACACTTGAATGGATTTATTGGAGCATATAGTTAAGGATTTAAGAGGATAGGCAATCATGGATGAGCTCTGATCTGCATTGCTGAAAGGAATTCCCTTATTGATAATATTCTATTCAAACCAGCAAGCATTTTTAAGCATCTCCAGTGTCATGGTCTTTGGGGAAACAAAGGCAAAAATGCAAACAGTACTTGCCCTCAAGGACCTTGTATTCACTCTCCTTAAGAATTCATCAATCCAGGAAAGTATCAAAGTAGCACTGAACAGGTAATGATAGTGAATAAAATAATTTCCATGTCTCTCCTAACATTCAAACCATTTTGGTGCTTCTACATAAATATATGAACATGATAATTATATTTTTCAACCAAATTTTTCAACTGAAGTCAGGGCACTTATAGAGCAAAGCCTCATCAAAACTATATTTTATTTTCTGAAAACTTGAGTATAGATTGGAAAAATCAAAATGGATATAAAGGCACTAAACGAGCAAAAGAAACATTTTACCTCAAAGCATTTTAGGAAGAAAAGAGAAGTGTTGCATGGTCTACAAGAACCTGAAGAATTATCTACAGGTTTCTAAAAGAGGAGATTTGGAAGAAAAGAGGAGAGTTGTTTTGAATTTCATGCACAGCCTTTTTTTTCCTTTGGACCACCATGACTAGCATAACTAAGTTATTTATCCTTTCAATTCAATTATGGAAGCATTTCTTAACTGCCCATTATGAGTCAGGCATCATACTGAGCACTGAGGAGCGAGAAAGAACATCTTCAATGAAATGGTTTATTCCCACTGCTTCTGCCCATTATTGTTTATAGGGTTGTTTATGTTTAAGTCAAACAGAAAGGGAGAAAACAAACCATGAAGATGGACTAGTGCAAGAAATCTTTTCATTCCCAAGTTCCTGATTTCCTCCCCTTTTACTTCATGAACTTTGTTTATCTTCCTTGGTCTGCCCTACTGTGTGCACTTTACTCTCCTTATTAAAGACGGCACATAGTGATCCTACTGCATTTGCTCTCAGGATAGACATACATTGGTGCCTGCAGTTTAACCCAGCAGTTAAATTTGGGCCATAATTTAAACATATTGCTTTTTATCCACCATTGACCAGTGACTTCAGTTCACGAAACATCTTTGATGAGATGGAATTTTCTTTATTTCTGTTTTCTACTGAATCCATGAGTTTGTCTGTTCTTTTTCAATACTTCCTAGTTAATTTATCTGAATCTTACTGATGGCAAATCCACATTTTACAGAATGTTCTTTTTCATTCTTCTCTCCTTAAAAATAATGGTAAGTTACCACCCTGTACCTGGAAATAGGACCGTTGTCTGGGGTTGGGGGAAATATGCAAATGTTCACCACTTTTCCAGTTCCTTTATCTAAACTCCTATTTGTCCTTAACTATTATGTTACTGTATGGAGAACGAGAATTAGAAAATTTTTTAAATGCACTGTTATTAATGATACAATATAATTTCAAAAATAAATTTACATTAATTTGAAAATAACTTCTCAGACTCGCTCAAATGAAGATATAGATAGATAGATAGATAGATAGATAGATAGATAGATAGATAGATCAATTATTTTCTTCCTCTTAGGGCCAAGGCTTATAACTACAAATTCAAACACTATTAGGAAAGAAATTCATTGTGAAGTAGATGGGTGTGGGCTTATAACAATAGCTCATATTTATAAAGCACTTAAAATTAATATTTTTGGCAACATTGGGGGAGAATAGGGAAAAGGGTAGGTAGAAGAAGGGATAAGACCATTCCTCAGGGTGGATGAAATTATGCAAATAGTTTGTAGAGAAAAGAAAACAAAAATTACTCAATTTTGTTTTGGTACCTGGTTTCTTTGCCAGGGAAGATGATCTTTGAGCTTGAAGTGATAAAATGTAATCGGCTAATAGAAAGCTGACATCCCAAAGAAAGAAATACCTAGTTGCCCTCAATGAATTTAGGTCCACAGATATGAATGAGCTGTTTCCCAGGACAGTGAAAGAATTGACAGTTGTGAATGATGATGCACTGTCATTGATCTTTGAAAGATCATGGATCACAGGAGAGAGAGACAGGAGAAGATCAAATGCCCAATTTAAAAAAAAAATGAAAGAAAGTAGTCTACAAATTATAGGCTGAGAAGCCTGACTGCAATTCCTGGTAAAAATGTGGGAAATATTATCAAAGTGAACACTATAATAGGAAGTGGTGATCACTAGGAGCCAGCATGATTTCAGCAAGAACAGATCATGTCAGAAAAGCCGGATTTCTTTTTTAATCAGTTTACTAGATTCAGTTTCAGAAATGTTGTAGATGCAGTTTAACTCAGATTTCAGCAGACAATTTAACAGTCTCTTCAGTTACTCTGGTAAAAAATATGAAAAACACATGATGTAGACAACCTTGCTAGGTGAATTTACTGGTTAAAAAAAATAGATATAAAGTCATCATTCATCTTTCAACATTTTGTTTAAAGGAGGTCTCTAGTATAGTGCCCCAGGAATTTTGACATAGTTTTTCTGTTTAACATTTTTTTTCTTAATACTTACTTCCTAAACATTCAACAGTTTCTGTTTAACATTTTCTTCAGTAACTATTATGAAGACAGAGATGTTGTGACTGTCGTATTTAAGCTGAAAACACTGGAAGGGATAATTAACACTCTTATGGGTAAAGTCTGTATCTGAAGTCTTTTTAATAAGCTAAAAGAATGGACACAATGTAGCAGGATCATTTAATAGAGAAAAATGCGAAGTCTTACACCTGAGTTCCAAAAGTCCACTTCTTAGGGCCAAAATGTACTGACCTAGCTACTTAAAAGTTCATGTGAAAAGAATCAGAAGTTTCGGAGTAGACTAAAAGTCTAAAAATGTAAATCTATCAATCCCTTGCTGCCAGATATGCTCCTCACAAAAACAGCAGGAGAAACCACCAGGGAGTGGACTGGGGCTGATAGCCCTTGGGAGAGAAGGGGTCAATTTTGACCCAACATAATCCAAAGTGGAATACCGCCTGAAAAAATCAGTAGGTCTATTGGAACCCCAGAGGAAGGAAGAAAAACCACACTGCCCATTGGCCCAGAATCTTGAAAACAGGATTCTCAAGGTTCAGCTCTTTGAGGAAAGACACAACTGGCTCCTTCAGTCAAACCTTTGATGACTTTATTAGAAGATAGACTATATAGACTAATATAAATATCTGTGTATAATATATGTATATATGTATAGTTATATATAATTATTATATTATATAAAGTTATCATATATTATTATATATTATGTGTTATGTATACATAACATAGCATGTATACATGTATGCATATGTGTATATATAAAATATATATCATATAATATATATTTATACATAAATATATATCATCTGAGGTTAATTATATGCTCTGTTCTATAAAATGAGGAAATAATAGCACTTACTTCAAAGAGTCAATTTGGGGTCAATTGAATCAGCACATGTGAAGAACTCTGCAAACTTTAAAGTTATATATAAATGCTAGCAATTACTATTATTATTATTTATGATACCTACAAATTTATGTCACCATAAAAATGATGAAATGAAGCATTGATATTTAACTTCACTAAACAATTAGTCTCCACTAAAGTTCTTACTTAGGAATCCCATGTTGTCGAAATGTATAGATACTTAGGCCCAGAAACAAAAGGGAGGAAGGCAAAAATTTATTTATTGAATAAATGGAACAAATTTTACCTATGAAACATGTTGCCTATGGAGACAGCCAACCTTGGAGTCACCTTAGAGTTGAAGCAACTGTCTGAGTTTAGTTGTCCTTTCTTGGCAATCATCAGTGGTAAGTAATCAGGCTAATTATAAGCTAATATTGGAATTGTCTGCCTCAAGAACTCTACCCCTGATAGCACACATCCCTAGATTACTGGGTGCCTGAGAAATCTGGAGAAATGATTCCCATGACAGGAAAAGGGAAAACTCAAGGAGGTCTGATTTAGTGGGGGGTTAATGAGTTTTGTTTTGAACACATTTACTTGGAGGGCTCTGTCCATCAGGTGGGTAGTGCTGAAAAAGATGCTCTGGAGGGAATGTGAATAATGTGTGCATAGATCCCAGAGTCATCTTCATAGAAACAAAAACCAGACCTATCAGAACTGTTGGATTCCCCTAGGGAGAGAGTGCAAAGGAAAAGGGAGTGCAAAGTTGAGGGTCATGCATGCTTAATAAATGTTTATTGATTTGGTTGATTGATTTACAAAAACCTTGAGGGAACATACTTGTTTATGGAGTGGGATATGGCAAATTAGATGGTGAAAGGTTCTTAAAAAGACAACCTAGAAAGCTAGAAGGAAAACCATGAAAGCCAAGGGAGAAGAAATCAGTTAACCAACAAGCATCAACATAGCACCTACTCCCTAAGTGCCAGGCTAGAATATCAGAATGACAGAGCTGATCTGGAAGGCAGCCCATACATAAATAAGAACATACTATACAATATATTTGACAAGTTTTCACTGAGATTTTATTTGAAGGCTTCCAAGAAAGAGAACCCACCCACCCAAACAATGTAGTATATTCTATATTTTAATAGTAGCACTATTAAAAAAAAGTTTTGTCCTGACACAAATGTGAAATTTCTCTTTAGAGTATCCATCAAATTCTCAACAGGTCCTGTGTTGAATTCTAAAGATGAAAAGAAAAGCAAAAACAGCCTATGTTCTCAAAGATCTGACTTTCTAATGGAGTGGAGACAAGAAAGAAATAATTAGGCATATACCAGATACAGAGTGGATGGGAAATAGCCTTGGAGGAAAAGCATAAAAAGCTTGGGGGTATAGGATGAGGCCTCTTAGTAATATACATAAACTAGTATTTATATTATATTTAGGGACCATAAAGCCCTTTGAAATCATTATCTCATTTTCTCCTCACAACCCTGGAAGGTAGATGTTACTAGTACCCTCATTTTACAGCCACGGAAAGAAAGGCAATAAAAGTCTAAGGGATTTGCTTAGGGTTGCATAACTAGTGTTTGAGTTGCAATTTTAATTTAGGTCTTCCTGACTCTAGGGCCAGCATTGTATCCACTAGGCCACCTAGTCTAGTCTACTTTCCCAGGAGGTAACATGGTAGCTATCATGAAGGAAATCTGGGAGTATGAAAGGTAGAAGTGAGTAAATAGTTTATTCCAGGTATTGTGAGACAGGTAGTGCAAAGGCACCAACATGGAAGGTGGCATGGGATGCCCATTGAATAGCAAGGAGGCTAATGTCATTAGATTCGAGAGTATATACAAAGGAGCAAAGTGTAAGGAAGCTGGAGAAATTTAAAGAAGGCGGGTTGTAAGTATCTTTAAATGTCAGTCAAAAAGCTTCATATGTGATCCCAGAGATAACAGAGAGCTGTTAGAGTTCATTAAGTAGAGAGTGACATGGTCAGTCATCTACTTATTCCTTCTAATTCTATTCTTTGCAAGAAAACAGAAAAAAGTAACCTGATATATCTTCCACATTAAGAGTCACTGAAATACTTGAAGACTGTTAGCATGCATGTCCCCTCCTGTTCCTTTTCTTCTACAGGCTAGACATTCCCTAGTTCTACCAAATGATCCTCATGTACGTTGAACTCAAAGCCTTATCTCATACTGATTGCTCCCTTCTGGATATTTATCAACATTCTTGCCAAAAGATAGCAACCAAAACAATTGGAACAATCCAGAAGTTGACTCCTCAGTAGTAGGGCCTCCAGGACGAGGTAACAATCCAAAGTATCTGAAGCTGCATAAGGTTGAAATAGGATGAGGACTAAGAAGAGGGCATTAGATTCAGTAGTTAAGAGATCACGGATATGGGAAAGGGTTGGATTCAGAGACACCTATGAAGATTTAGATCAACCAATACATAGTGATGTGAGCAGAAGGACAGCAACATATCCGACAAGTACAATCATCTAAAGGAAGACAACTTTGAAAAGAGATAAAAACTACGGTCCTTGACCACTCACAACTACAGAAGACTTAAAATGAATCCTGCTTGCCTCTTCTTGACCAAGAGGTGATTGATTGATAGACGGGAAATAGAAAACGTGATGGATATTGTAGATATAGTCCATGTGTGGATTTCATTTGTTTACTTATTTGATAAAAGGGAAAACATTTGTCTTGAGGGAGAAACTACATAAGGCATGATAGTGATGCCAAGAAAAATGATTCAATGAAACATAAAAAATACAGAGATGATAGCAGAAGAAAGGGGAGAAGTAGACATAGGTAAGCATAAGATGTAGACTTGGAAGAGTATGTCTTCATATTTCTGGTCCGCTACTCACTAGATCACAATGAAAACATTGAAAATGAATTGAAAAGGAAGACATTTAAAACAATGTCTTCTAGGGAAAATGCCAGATCAATCAACTCTTGTCACTTAATCTTATATTAATGATTCCTCTGGGTTGGACTTGATGGTCATTGAGGTTTGTTTTTTTTTCCAATTCTCCAATTCTATGGAGATGCTAGTGTTGACCTCAGAGGATCTAAGTTCAAAGATCAGGGAGAAACACCATGGCAAAGAAGATATAAAAGCAAGA
Organism: Pseudocheirus occidentalis; assembly: GCA_028646575.1. NCBI lineage: Eukaryota > Metazoa > Chordata > Mammalia > Diprotodontia > Pseudocheiridae > Pseudocheirus > Pseudocheirus occidentalis. The sequence continues at coordinate 12,862,327 of CM053598.1, read as the reverse complement.
AAGAATTCCATTAAAGTAGGGGTTATTAATCCTTTTTTTCTCATTAAAACATCCCTTTGTCAGTCCAATGAAGTTTACAAAGTCTTTCTCAGAATAATGTTTTTAATTGCATAAAATTAAATAGAATTATAAAGGAAACCAATTATATTGGAATACAGTTACCAAAATATTTTTAAAACAAGTTCATGGACCACAGGTTTTAAACTCCTGCATTAAAAACATAGAAAAGATAAGGGAGGGGAAGCTAATAGCTTCTCACAGCAGGGAGAGGTTTGATAACTGCTCTGCACAGCAGGCCAGCTGTATGGAGAGTGCCAGCATCATTGGTTTGATCTGGATAGAAGACTCCTTAAGCTAGGCTAAAACAGAACTGTTGTTTGTTTTACTTGGTTTGGTTTGGTGAAATTGAGTTATTTGTTAGGGCACCAGCTCAGTAAATGGATCTTTCACAATAGATATCACCTGATGATTCCACACAATTGAATGTTATTCAGTGAATAAGGGGCAAATAAGACGATCTTGGTGACTCAGTTCAGGTAGAGATCATTACACATCAGAAATTTAGGCAGATCTTTTAATTAAACTTATTAATAAATTCTTCAGCAGATCCCCTGTAAGCTATAGGGGGTACCTACCCTAAGGATACCATAGGAACCAATAGATACCAAGCATTTTAAAAACACTTTTGTAATCTCCAGTGTCTCCCTTACCTTATACAATGAATACTTTCCTCTAACATTCAGAATAATCACCCACTCCTCTAGGAAAGCTAGCCTGATACAACTCCCCAATACCTCTACTTCCTTTGTTTATATTTTTTGTTCACTTTTCTGTGTTAATATTGTTTCCCACAACCAAGAGGCGCTAGTTTATTTTTATCTTTAGGTCTTACATAAATTACAAATTAAATAAATATTTTAAAAAGAATTCCTGGTTTCCTTGATGACTCCACTCCAAGAGCACCTTCTGCAGAGTCATTTGCAGGGCCCTAGGCTATCAGTGTCTTCCCCTCCATGCTTATCTTCCATCTGCAGCTCTCCATACACAACTTGTATATTCATAATTGCTTGTATGTTGTCCCCATCCTTAGAATGTGAGCTTCTTGAGGGCAGGGACTGGTTTTGCCTTTCTTTGTGTCCCCAGTATTTACATGGTACTTGAGACAAAGTACTCCGAGTGCTTTGTTCCTTCTATTCCTTAATTCCAGGAGAAGGAGGCCTACGCACTTTGACTGCGGTTTTCATGGGTGGGCGGTATTTTCATGAATGAAATCACTGACCCTCTGAGGCACTGAAAAAAGTACTTCTTATCTCAAATTTACTTTTAAATCAGCCTAATTCCTCAGCAAGGTGGGCTTGTGAGCACTAGATAATTTCTCTCAATTTGACATTGCAATGTTAGCTGAATATGGCATGCACATACATAACTACATCCTCATGGGATGTTGGGGCATCTGTTCTTAAAGTACAAACATTGATTTGAAAGAGAAAAAATACTCAGAGAAACTTGACCTTATAATGACTAATTAGAGGGTTAAAGTATGAGGAGTATGGTCTGACCTTAATTACTTGGTTAATTAAGCTCAATTATGTCTAATACATTATCATTACATACACTCATATTTCAATTAGGATAGACATCATAAATGTCTGAGTCAATGAAAAGATAATTACTTCTCCAAACCTCTTTGATCCATCCTTTTAGAATTCACCAGCTGAGCTTAAGACTAAAGGGGCAAACCAGGTGAGTCCCTAACCTGCTAGTATATATCTCTTATCCTTGGCAAAAGGAAATTTTTTCAGATCTGTCCAAATTCCCTTAACCCTTCAGTTACTGGATCTTTCTTGCCTTTCATGTATAAGGGTGACTGTCCATTGATTACCCCATCCTCCTTTAAAGGAATTAGTTTTGTTAAGTAAGACCATTTATTTACTGGGCCCACAAATTAGAACTAGGTTTAAATAAGGCCTGAGTATGAAATCAAAGATAATTCAATCAGGTACAACAAGATGTCTATCATGACTGGGTGATTAAGTTGGCCAGTCTGTGAAGAAGTCACATAAAAGCAGGAGTTATAGAGGACAGGAAAGAGGTGTTAAAGTCTGTCAGTGGAGTGGATGGAGTGGAGACATCTAGAGCAGAGCCAGAAAGAATCGGGAAGAAAGGTGCAACCAGAAAAAGAAGAAAGGACTAAACTTTGAAAGAAAGGAGAGAAATTAAAGATCAAGTGACCTAAAGTCCAAGAAGACTCAGACAGAGGCTGCCAGTTCTCCCATTCTCCACCAAGACTATGGTAAATTAAAAATATATATAGATTGACTTTTTCCAGTTTGCTTCTCAATGCCTGTTTATTAGCAGGCAGTATAATATACATTGCCATTCCTTTACTCAGTTGTTTCACGTAACCTGCATTTTGCTTCAACCACAAAGAATTCAGGGAAAGGGGGGGGGGAAGAGAAATTAAATATAAATTAAGGCATAGGTTCAAACCTTTGCCCAAATCAGTATCTCCTAAGCAGGGATCCATGAATTTGTGTGTGTGTGTGTGTGTGTGTGTTTCTAAATATCATGATAACTGTAGTACAATGTAATGATTTATTTTTTAATCCTATGTATTTAACTTTGCACATTTAAAAACATTATTCTGAGAAGTACATAAAGTTTACCAGACTGCCAAAGAATCTAACATACACACACACACACACACACACACACACGAACACAAACACACACAATATTAAGAATTCCCAGCTTAAATATTAAGAATTTTCCTAACTGGGGAGTGTGTGATTACACTCCTGACTTTTTATTGAATATAAAATCCCCAATATAACTAAGATAGGGACTGCATGGACCTGAAGAGCCATTATGTTGCCCTTAGGTTAAAAATGAGCTAACTATTATAATGGGGTAATAATTGTTATAATGCAAGAATTCATCTTTAGGCTAAAACTAATGTCCTCAGCCAATGGAGTGCACAGGAATAGAGTACAGGAAACTGTTATTGTTAAAAGACTGGAGAAAACAACAACACCAGAATGTTCAAGGAATAAGGAGCAGGCCTGGGAGTCAGGAAGGTCCACCATTAAGTCCCGACTCAGATGTACCTGCTGATTGTGCAAAACTTTCAGTGACCCAAGCAACTTTCTAAAATTGTAAGATTTTAATTGCAAAATTGTAAAATTCATAGATGCTTACCATTTGTATTGGTGAAAGAAATGATCACTTTCAGAGTTCCCAACATTAATCAGAGTACAGGCATCATCCAAAAAACAAATTCTACAAATTTGAATGTGTATATTTCAATTTACTTCACCAAGAATGTATGTACTGCTTGCAAACTATCTTTTGTGTCTTTAGCACAGTGCCTAGCACTAATTAGTTTATTGAAATTAAGTCGATCTACTACAAACAGTAATCTTTCTGTCTGCATTAATGGTTAATGATGAGTTTACATACACACTCAATTAGGTATTATACCCTATAGGAAAGTAGGGGGAAAGAGGACAAGAGAGGGATGATAGAAGAGAGGGCAGTTTGGGGAGGGGATAGTCAGAAGCAAACACTTCTGAAAAGGTACAGGGTCAAAGGAGAAAACAGAATAAATGGGGAGCAGGATAGGGCCACAGGAAATATAGTTAGTTCTTCATAATATGATATGGAAATGTTTTGCATAACAACACAGGTATACCCTATATTGAATTACTTGTCTTCTCAGTTGGAGTGGGTGAGGAGGGAAGAAGGGAGAGAATTTGCAACTCAAAGTTTTAAAAACAAATGTTAAAAAAATTTTTCTGGTTGCACCTTTCTTCCCGATTCTTTCTGGCTCTGCTCTAGATGTCTCCACTCCATCCACTCCACTGACAGACTTTAACACCTCTTTCCTGTCCTCTATAACTCCTGCTTTTATGTGACTTCTTCACAGACTGGCCAACTTAATCACCCAATCATGATAGACTTCTTGTTGTACCTGATTGAATTATCTTTGATTTCAGGAAATAAGATATACAGGCAATGGGGTATAGAAAGTAAGGAGGAAGGCACTAAGGCAGGGGGTGAAGGAATAGGGTGTGATATGAAAGGGAAGAGTAGGGAAAGGGTACTCAGTATGTTTTCCATCTTGGGGTGGAGGGTAGGGGAGAGATGGGGAGAAAATTTGGAACTCAATTTTTGTGGAAATGAATATTGAAAACTAAAAACAAGTAAATAAATTCTAAATTTAAAAAATGTGTTTAGTAGGTAGGGAGAAAAAGTAGTTCAAGTAGGAACCTTCCAACAACCCCCTAAAATGAGATGCCCTGCCCAGATGGGTAGCCTTTCATCTTCCCAGTTCCAGTCCTGGGGGTCAGTGACCTGGGGTCACTATCTTCCACTATGGGATACTCTCCTCTGGTCTCTCCCCCTAAGAACCTTTGAGTTCCACATTCTCCTTCCCTCTCCCATCAACTCATTTAACAACAACCTTTGACTTAAAATGAATAAGGGTAAATGTTGTGCTCCAGGAGGCAGACTGGAATGCCCTCCCCTCTTCCGTGGACATCTTAGCCTCCTGTACTTCCTTCAGGCTCAGATACCAGCTCCCAAGGGAGGTCTTTTCTGATCTCTCCCCATCCCTCCTCCCTTTGAATTTGCTTTGTGCGAGTATGTGGGCTTTAATTAGATCACTGGTTTAGACCCAAAAGAGACATTAAAGGCCATCTTGCAAAGCCCCTCTTTTAACAAGAGAAGAAGCTGTGACCTAGAAAATACCAGAGACAAGATTTGAACCCAGGTCTTTGCCTCCAAACCTATTGCTCTTACCACTGGGTTATGCTATGACTTTTTTTTTCTTTACAAGAGTATATATAAATCCTCTCTTTGTACACTTCACTGACTGATAGCAATTTACCAGAAGACTCAGTTTACTATCATGGCAACATTTTCCAATGTTTAGACAGCTGTTCCTCTCTCCAAACTCTGTTTGATTTCAGCTGCCTATTTTCCACAGTATCTCTCTTGTTGAAGAACTATAGTTGATTGGCTAAAAAACTAACAATGACTAACATTTATATAATACTTAAAGTGCTCTACATAGGCCAACTCCTTTGATCCTCCCAACAGCCTAGGAAGGTGGGTGCTATAATGACCTACATTTACAAATGAGGAAATGGAAGCCAAGACAACTTCACTGATTTTCCCTCAGTTACATGATTTTTAAGTCTAAAGCAGGATTTGAACTCAGGTCTTCCTGACTCCAAGTTCAGTGCCTCTAAAATAGCCAGTAAAAAGTAGATTATATTTACAAATCCAATTTAAATATTTAAATCTAATTTTTGAAATAATGTATTTATTCATCTTGCAACATCATCTCCTTTAGAAAAACAATATTCTACCTTAATTTCTGCTTATTTATGAATTAACTGTAGGTGGCCCTCGGACCTTGCCCATTCTCTTTTCTCAGTGTTCCCTAAGGACGTGCATGCTAGGCCTTTGGGCAGCTTTCCAAATCTCCTTCCCTTCTTCCCCTTGCACTCCTTCCCCTCTCCACAGGATTTTACTAATCCTATCTTAAGAGACTTGTTACTCTTTAAGAAAGGAAACTAGGGGCAAAGTCTGGAGGATTCATGGTCCCCCAAAGGATAGGTGAGTATACCTGAGGTTAGAGATAGTCCTCCAGCTGTCTCAGAGAGAAAGCTGTCAAAATTTATAGTGAGGAATTAGGTGAATCTGGGAAGATTTGTATGAATAAGTGCAAAATAAGAAAGCAGAATTAAGCAGGATTATGTCTACAATGGAGAACAAGATATAGAATGACCACAGTTATTTAAAGAAAAGCAACCCTATAATGAATGCAGCTGAATGCAGATTAAATGCAGTAACTAATCTGGATTCCAGATGAATTGCCTCTTTCCTGGGGCAATGGATGGAGGCCAAATGTGGCATTAAAGTGTAGAAGATTTGGACTCAGAGGCCCTGGGTTCCAATCCTGTTTCTGCAACTTTTTATAAAGGTTTAAGCATGTTACTTCCTCACCCTGGACAAAAGGAGAGAGTTAGATTAGACGGCCTTTAACATTTCTTCCAGTTCTAAAACTATGATCTTATAAATTAGTATCTGCATGACCATGAAAAGGTTATTTCTTTTCCATGGGACCCAGTGTCTATCTCCGTAAATTGAATGGGTTTGACTAGGAATGCCCCAGGGCCCTCACAGCTGCAGCAGGAAGGCCTATGAACCCTGACTGAAGAAAAAAACACATATGTCTTTATTTTAACATAATTGGTTTCCTTTGTAAATGGATGACCATTTTAAAATACTATTCTAAAAAAGGGGGTCCATAGATTTTATAAGACTGACTGCTCAAGGATTCTATGACATTCTCCCAAGTCAGTCCCCTCAAAGGTTAAGAACCCTGGTCTGGTTCAATACCCTCATTAAATAAATGATGAAACAGAGCCACAGAAAAGTAAAGTGACTTGCCCAAAGACACTCAGGTACCATTGATGGCCTTTGAAGCTAGATTCTCTGACTCCAGAAGTCAGTGTTTTTTTCCAGTTCAACAGATGGATGATCTCTGTTCTTTGATTGGGGAAAATGAGAGTTTACAAGAAGAGGTGGTGGCAGCATTTGGGATGATGTGAAATTATAAATCTCCTAGATTACCTTGGTGGAGACTACAAGACAGAGGAATGAGAAATCTCTCAAAGTGCTGTCCTTGCCCTTCTGTTGTGAGGTTACATAATTAATCCCAAATGGTAGAGAACATCTCTAGAGCAACCTAAGCCAACACGAATGTGTTCAATATTTACCATGTGTCAGTCTCTGTGCTTTGTTGGTGATACAAAGAAAAGTCCAAAAAATGGTCTTTGCCCTCAAGGAATTAAAAATCTAAGGGAGCTGGGAAGGGAGGCAACAGGTCAACAACTAAGTCCAAACAAGACAGAGAAAGAGACAGAGATGGAGAGGGGGAGGGGAAGAGAGAGAGAGAATAAATTGGAGATAAGCACAGAAAGAAGAAGCTAAGGAGGCACTTAGAGGTTCAGGGAAGCTTCTTACAAAACAAAGTATCTCAGCTGAGGCAGAGGAAGAGGGGGATTCCAGGCTTGGGGCGGGGCATCCAGTGAATAGGCACAGAATGCAGAAATGTAGCATAGAAAGTTAGTTTTTCTTAACATTTTCAATACTGATTAAAACATTGATTTTTTTTTTCGGGGCGGCTAGGTGGCGCAGTGAGTAGAGCACCGGCCCTGGAGTCAGGAGCACCTGCGTTCAAATCTGGCCTCAGACACTTAACACAAAAACTAGCCGTGTGACCTTGGGCAAGTCACTTAACCCCAACTGCCTTCCAAAAAGCAAAAAAAAAAAAAAACATTGATTTTTCTTCTTCATTGTATTGAGCATATACCCAGAAACCCCACCCTTTGTTTGCTTTGCTTTGTCTCTGGGATAAACTATGGCACAAAGCCTTGTCTATAATTTCTTGCACTGTGAATGAATTCTGGTCAAGTAGAAACATTCACGGGGGCCTCAGGGATCATTGCTTTTGGTCTACATTCTTTAATATCTTTATTAATGATCTGAAAGAGAGAAAAAACTGAGTTTTAATTAAATTTCCTAACGTTACTCTTTTGGAAGGTGTTGAGAGTCTCAGAAGGGAGCAAAAAAACCACAAAGAATTAGGAGAAAATAAAATATAAAAACAAATAAACAGTTAACACAGGAAACTGTGAGTCAGTCTTGGTAGAAGAAAATGTTATGAAATTAATGCATAATCACTTAATAGGAGTGAAATTTTCTAAAACAAAATCTCAGAATTCAAGGGATCTTATTCAGTTCAAGACACAGCAGTCATGAGTCCTCTCTGAAACTCATTCCCCAAAGTACTTAGTCATTAGCTTCTGTTTGAAGCCTTCCAATGACAGGGAACTCACTACTTCTCAAAGCACCTCATTCCATTTTGTGAGAATGTTAATTATGAGGAAAATTTTCCTTGATTCAGGTCTAGTTTTCCTACTTATAATGTCTCCCCACTGCTCCTGGTTCTGCCCACTGGCACCAAGCAAGTCAAGTCAATAATTATTCATTAAGTTCTCACTATGCATCAGTCACTGTGCTAAGCACTGGGGGTACAAAAGGCAAAAAAAGTCCATGTTTTCAAAGTGCATGTATTCTTAATGGGGAATGTAACATAGAAATAATATAGGTACATTCGAGATACGCAAATGAAGGTAATATGAATGGAAAGGCATTAGCAGCTAAGAGGATGGGGAAGGAAGCAGGAAAAAGTTTTCTCCAGTCTAGAAGATTTGCACCAAACCTTGAAGAAAACTTGGAAAGCTAAGAGTCGGAGATATGGAGGAAGGGTTTTCCAGGCATGGGAAACAACAAATACAAGGAAGGGAGACAGGATACAGTGACACGTTCCAGGAGCATGCAGGTTAGCTTAGCTGAATCGAGTACTTCTAATTGTAGCTTTTGAAGGTTTACAAGGAGGAAAAATCATAATGCATTCCCAATATGTGTGTTTTATTAATAATATACATGAACTACTATACTGCTATATACTCTGCAAAAACGTTTTTTTTCTTTTAACGTGAGTTGAAGATTTGATCCAGAATTATTAAAAAGTAATTGGAAGGGGCGGAGCCAAGGGCATAGAAGCAGCAAGTCCCCGCAGCTCCCACACCGCCACCCTAAACACCCAGAAAATATGAGCCCAGATAAAGTCTAGGACTCTGAGACTCACAAAAATACAGAGAACACATCTCTCGCTGAAGGCAGCTTGGCAGAAGGGGCTCAGCACCGTGGCCAGGACTGGGCGGTGGGAAGTAGCCTGGCTGAGCTGAGCCGAGCGGGCACCAGAGCCAGTCTGCAGGAGAGATTTACAGCCTCCAGCACGTCCACATCTGCCAAGGCATGAGGAACAGGAAGGGAGAGGGGCAGCTCACACCGCATCGGAACAGAGACCCGGCCAGCCCAAAACGGCAGCTGCGGCCACAAGGAGACTACCAAACTGCGCTAGGTCCCAGGGCGACCTGGAGGAGTGCGCCTCCCAAGCCTCTACTTCAAAGAAAATCTAAAGCACCTGCCTAAGAGAATCTTCAAATCCTCAGAGACCAGTTAGTGAAACTGAAACTCTGAAAATTAATTTGGGGTGGGTAAAGCACATCGGCCAATCTACCCCCAGGGCAAGGAAGCAGTGGGGGAAGGGAACTGCTGGAACCAGCAGCGGCCCCCACCAGGCTGCTTCAGAGCCCCTGGCCTGCAGACTCCACAGGGGGGCTGAATCGTTTGATCAGGGCCAAGAGCTCTTGAGTTGAATGGCCTGGATCTGGATCGTGGTCTTGGGTGGTGGTCCTGGGGTGCACTTTCAGCAAGCCAAAGCTAGGGGGACTTGCAACACCCCCCTAATA
>CM053598.1:12822726-12852435 GCA_028646575.1 Pseudocheirus occidentalis | reverse complement strand
AGTGGAAGTAGCTGCGGCTCTCAGACATTCCTGCTGCTACAGCCGCCTCCCGCTGCCTCCTTGCCCTGGGAGCAGTTTGGCCAGACCTGCTCTTCTCCTCCCCAGTTAGCAAAATCCACTAACCTTTCTCTTAGCCTTTTTTTCCTTCTGGCCTGATAAATGTTGTAACTGCGCCGCCAGTGCAGCCGATCTGCTCTCCTATAGCCGCTTGGTTCCCCACCCGATGCCCCAGGGCCTGACCCAGCTGGGGTTTTGGCCACAGGTCCCAGACTGCTGCGAAGAGCCCCGCCTGCTGCACTGCCTGTAGCAACAGACGTGCTTTCTGTCTTTTGTGAAGTTTTGGAGCTTGAAAATCTGTTTAGCGTCCCATTTTATGAGTTTTTTAGCGTGTTTGTGTGGGAGCTGCGGTGCTTTGCTGCTTCTATGCCGCCATCTTGGCTCCGCCCCCCACTCTTTCTATTCTATCAACCTACACAGAGGACATCACAGATCCTTTCCAAGATCATAGCTTTAGAGCTGAAAAGGACCTCAGAAGCAACCTGGGTCAACCCCCACTTCACTTTACAAATGAGGAAAGTCAGGTCCAGATGGTTAAATGCCTCACCCAAGGTGACATGGTTATTAAGCATTAAAGAAGGGATTTGAACCCCAAACCCTCTGGTGCCAAAGGATGCAATTCTTGACATAGAACCTTTTTTTTATTAACTAAAACCATGGTTACATTAGAATTAAAATAAGATTTCCTGTTCATAGATACCAATTCTCTGACAAAATTAATATTCATCCAGAAAAATATATGAAAATATCAGCTTTCCAGCAGAAACAGGCAAAAACATTTCAATCCATATTTGGCAATAAAAACCATCTGTTGTCCATTGTTTGGTATCATTCAAACAAAACAACTGGTTCTTTCTCTTTTTTTCCTCTCAGTCACCCACAGAGTCAGTTTTCATGGGATTTAGAGCTGAAGAGGCCAAAGAAGTCAGAGTCCTAACTCTCACTTTCAAGTGAAATAAAGTGAGGCTCAAGAAAGTGAGACCATCTGGTCCAAGCCTCACAGGGAGCAAAAGATCAGAGCAAGGGCTGGAGAGTGAATCCTCTGACTCCCAATCAGCATTCCTTCTTCTCTATCCAACACTATTAGACCAACCAGCACTGGAGCAACCAAGTAGCATGGAGTAAATATAAATAGGACAGTCATCACAGGGTCAAGGAATATCAACTCTGGAAGGCAGTTTAGTAGTCAGAAGTGCACTCCTCTGAACCTCTACTTGTTAGAATTCTAAACTTCCTTCAAGGCTCTGCTCTGGAGCCACCTCCTCTGGGAAAACTTCCCTGTTTCTGAAGCCACCTCCTGCTCAGTGCATTCTTTCACCTTCTTCAAATTAGATTATATTTACTTACCTATGTAAATGTCTTCAGTCCCTCTTAAAACAGAAACTTCTTGGCCAGGTACTATTTTTCATTCTTTTTATACTCCACACTTAGCAGACTGAGAGCTGACTGCCAGGTAAAACCATCTCAGCAGACCAGTTAAACTGATGGGCTCCAAACCTGCCACTGAATTAGGGTCTACCTCAAGCATGTGAAGATATCCTCCATGGAATGGGCAGATGAAAACAATTTGTTCCAGTGGCCATGAAGGCAAATGAAGGAGATGCTGTGGAGTACTTAGAACTTGATCAGACATGGAAGATTCCTAGGTCATCCAATGCCTCCCAACCATCAACAGTCATCATGACCTTTGTCCTGCCACTGGTCTTCAATGACTCTGGAAGACAGACTGAGGCTGACAACTTTGTTCACCTCTGCCGCACTTAAATCCAATTCACCCTTATGTCAAGACATCACCCATGATGTCATTGGTCCTCTCTGAAAACAAAGGATGGACAACTTAGCACAGTGCCTTGAACCAAGTACACTCCAATGGATGGATATTTAATTGGGTTGATCTAGCCTAACACTCTTGTTTTTTATAGGTGAGGGAACTGAAGCCTGGCAGCTTTAACTAACTTGACCAATGTCACAAAACCAGTAGCTGAGATTAGAAGACATTTTTCCAGATTCTCAATCCAATGCACTTTTAAAGTAATAGGATTTCACTAATGAAGATTTTCCACATTATAACAATAATTAAAATGACAATAACAATGTAAACACATATGTACATAGATAATATGCAAAGTGCTTTACAAATATTCTATCATTTGGTCTTCACCAGAACTCTGAGAGGTAGGGTCTATTATTATTATTCCTACCTTACAGTTGAGGAAACTGAGGCAGGCATTGGTCAAGTGATTTGTCCAAGGTCAGCCAACTCATACGTCTCTGAAACCAGATTTGAACTGAAGTCTCCCTGACTGCAGGTCCAGTGTCTGGCACATACTGGGCACTTAAGAAATGCTTGCTGACTGGGTGACCATCCATTGTGTGACTCAGCTGCCTCTAATGTGTTCAAAGGATGATGAGCTACAAAGACTTGCTTGAGTTTCATGTTTCAACAAAATGGTTTGGGGAAATATCATCACTTCTTGTCTAGACACGCCTTATTAGTCCTTTCGCAGGCCCAAGCCAGATACATCTGGTGGTGGTGGTGGTGGTTGGTTGGTTGGTTGGTTGGTTGGTTGGTTGGTTGGTTTTCTTTTTACTAGCCTAGCCCTTCCAATAACATAGTTCTCCACCCCATCACCCCACCACCATTGCACTCTGGCTACAGGGGAAAGCATCTGGCTCTTCAAAGATTACCGGTTTTCTTGCTTTAATTTCTTCTATCAGAGACAGAAGACACACAGAGATGTGTCCAGTTTCTTTCTAGTCAATCCTGGTACATTTTACCTGCTAAAGGTATTGTTAATTATACTAATTGGAATATGTGAGACAAACCTCTTAGACATTTATCAGAAAACCTTGTAGAATCCTACCATATGCGTAGGAGATTCCACATTGGGGGGAAGCCCATATATAAAGCTGATTTTTGCTCCACTAAGTGAGATTATTTTTAATCCTGTAAGCTAATAATAGTAAACAGAGTGAACTTCTATGTGTTTTTAACTTATTTTATTCTTAGTTTATTGAATAAAACAAACATTTCCATAATAAAGTACAGTAAAAAAAGTGATTGTACATGAAACTGCAGATCTACTATGTATAACTTGCTATTCCTTTTAAATATACAACAGTTATCCTGCAAATGTCTTTCCTTTTCTTTTTCTTTTTGTTTCTTCCCCCCCGAGCCTATATATGGCCAACATTAAATATATGTACAATCATTCTGTGTATACTTCTAATTCTCAGCTCTTTCACTGGATGCGGATAGCAACTTTCTTCATATGTCCCTCATATTGCATGCAGGTATTTATAACAGACAAAATAATTCATTTTCTCAAATCCATTTTAAAACAATATTGTTGTTACTGTATACACTGTTCTCTTGGTTCTGCTCATTTCACTCTACATCATTTCATGCAAGTCTTTCCATGTTTTTCTAAGATCACTGAGCTCTTCATTTCTTACGGCACAGTCATGTTCCATCACAATCATATACCACAACTTGTTCAGCCATTTCCCAATGGATGGGTATCCCCCAATGTCCAGTTCTTCACCACCGTAAAGAGAGCTGTTATAAATATATTAAAACACAAAGGATTTTTCCCCCTAATCATCTTCAGAAATAGTTCTAGTAGTGGCATTGCTGGATCAAAGGGTATAGATTTTAAGTCTTGCTGTATGGTTTTAAGTCTTGGAAGATCACAAGAGGGATGTCTGACACGTCCCAGGAGGCACTTAATATACAGATTGATTGACTGATTTGAACACAGTAATGCAATAGGGATAGAACCTGGGATTTCATTATTATAAGAACCTCCCAGGAGAGGAAATCTTCTCTATCAATATATGTTGGTACCTTCTCTGCAACTTGCCCAGACCCCTGGAAGGTTAAAAAACTAGCCCAGAACAAAGCACGTAGTAGGTGTCTATGAGAAGACTTGAGCCCAGTCCTTACTGGCATTCAAGTTCTCTATCCACCCCTCCCCTCTACCTTAAAGTGTTATAAAACATAGAATAAAAAGAAATCTGGTACATGATCCCTGGAGGCTTGTAGTGGATAGAACACTGGACTTAGAGCAAGAATGACCTGGGTCCAAATTCTGCCTCTTACATTTACTGCTTGTGTCATCTTGGGTCAGTCTCTAGACTGACATGGCCCATGACTTCCTTATCAGTAAAATGAAAGGGTTGGATTCAGCCACTTCAAAGGTCACTTCTACCTCTAACTAAACAATGGTGCTATGATGTCATGACTCACAGAGCATTGCACTGTCCCTGGAAACATAGGCCTGAGAAAGAGAGAAGTCAACTGCTCAGGTATATGTAATCAACTGCTGAATGCTCCAGTTTTAGAACTGAGACTAATTAAACACCTCCCTTGAGCACTAGTCTGATCATCTTTTGCAGTTGAAACATGGAGTCCAAGAGAAGTGAAATGCCTTATTCACTGTCACACCCACAGATGTTAACAAAGCTAAGCATAGATCCCTGGTCTCTTAACTGCTGGTCTGAGTCTTCACAATGTAAAGTAAATACTATAGAAATCTAGAAACTGAAAACATCCTCCATTGGGGTAAGAAAAGGTTTTATAGAGGAAATGAGGCTTAAGCTTGGCCTCAAAGGGAAAAATGGGAAGGAGGTTGGGGGGAACGATGGGGGAGATGTTAGAAGAATGGATACAACCAACACCAAGAAGCAATGGATCAAAGACAGAAAGAGACCAGTTTAGGGAGGCACGAACAGCTCCTTCACAAGTGTGCAAGATGATCCCTTGGGTACCTTTCATCTCCAAGATTCTGGGCTTCTGAGCACCATGAGCAAAGACAGAGGCAGAGACAAACACACCATGTTTGAGATCGCTAGTAAATGAGTCTGCATGTACTGGAGTTTTCTGCTAAAAGAGTGGGGAATGAGGTCAGAAAGACATCCTGGGGTTCAGTTGTAAAGGACTTAAAGCTGAAACTTGAGGGCTTACACTTTTCCATATAAACTATGAGGAGCTATGAATGGTTTATGAGCGAGGCATCACAATGGAAATGGTGTATTTTGAGGTAATGCTATGGTAGACAGAGCACTACAGAGAGCCAAGAAAATCTGGGTTCAGATCCCTCCTTTGACACTGACTAGCGATGTGAATGAGGGGAATCCAAGCATAATCAAGTCCTGGGAGATTCTCTGGACTTCAGTTTTCTCCTCTGTAAAACGAGGGGCTTGGACTAGAAGACACCTGATGTCCCTTCTAGCTTGGAGTCTATGACTAGACATGACTCTAGGTCTCTACACCTCCATCAGCTCTTTAAGACTTGGAAATTTCAGACAAATTGATGATTCGTCTTAGTGAAAGGAGGTCAAGATCACAGTTTCTTCTCTTACTGACCAATCTCATAGGTTTGCTTTGAGGATCCTACTTTTCCAGTCTTCTAATATGCTACACCCCCTGAGATCCAAGGACACTAGTCTCCTTGCTTTCCCTTGAGACATTCCACCTCCCTGCTCCAGAGATCATTGTCACTGGGTGTCCCTCAAGCCCCACACTCTCTCCCTCTTCCTGTCCGCCTCCTGGCTTCCCTGACCTTCTTCAAGTCCCAGATAAAATCCCACCTTCCTCAAGAAGCCTTTCCCCAACCCCCAAACCTACCCCCTTCATGCTAGTGTCTTCTTTCTGTGGATTATCTCCAATTTATTCTGTTGTTTGCATGTTGTTTGTCTCATTAGACCATGAACCTCTGCAGGGGCTGGCTGTCTTTTGCCTTTCTTTGTGCACCCAGCATTTAGCACTGTGCTGATACATACATGGTGCTTAATAAATGCCTATTGACTAACTGGTGACGTATGTGAAGTGCTTTGCAAGACTTAAAACACTATGTAAATATCAGGTGTGATTATTGAAAAGATGTATTTTATGCATTTTACGGAACAGATTGAGAAAAGAAAGAGTGGAGGGAAGAGGCTAACCCAACAAATGCTAACTCAGCTGCTTTGGAGAGAAAGAAAGAAAAACTGGGAAAGATTTCACGAAGGAAAATTCACTTTGATATTTTCTCTTTTCTCCAGGCTAAGTTATGGATTCGGTATAATTCCAAATTGTCAGCAGTCCTGAAAATGTAAATAAATGATGAAGCATGAGAACTTCCTTTAATGAAAATTAAGCCTGATACACTGTGGAAAATCCTTGGTTTTTTGGTTACTTGCTTTGGTTATGTCTACACACATAAACCAAATCTACTGGGGGTGGAGGTCGAACGGGATAGAAGAAAGAGATGAGGTTGAATCAAGCCTATAGATAGTTCTGGAAATAACTGAATTTCCTTGTTTGCAAAATATCTGACTGTGAAACTGAACAGGACATTTTTTTTCTTTTCTTCTTCTATAATGAGAGATTTAATGTGTCTAGGTTTAAATGATCAAATAAAAGCAAAAATATGTCTGAAAGGCTTATTTATAGAAACTGGCTTGATTTTAGGCCCAGGCTCCTCTTCTTTCTCCCTAGTGAAGAAATCCAGGGAGGAGGGAAGAGGAGTGGGGACAGAAAACACTTCTCATATATTTTCAATACTTTGTCTGACAACTTCAGTCAAGTTTTAGAGTAGGACGAGTCAAAGTCCTGGCATTCAGTCTTTATGATCACAGGAAGCTAGAGAATAATCAGGGAATGGAAATCAGGGTTATGGAGGATCTTGGGTTAATAATGCCTAGTGATGATTGGCAGAACTAACTGTAAAGAAGACTCAGAGGATACTTTTTTTTTGATATTTTTGGAGGGCAATTGGGGTTAAGTGACTTGCCCAAGGTCACAAGGCTAGTAAGTGTTAAGCGGCTGAGGTCACATTTGAACTCAGGTCCTCCTGACTCCAAGGCCAGTTCTCTATTCACTGTGCCACCTAGCCACCCCTTCAGAGGATACTTTTGTTGTTGTTGTTGTTACTATTTTTCAGGTATTTCAAAGATTGTCGTGTAGAAGAGGGATTAACCTTGTTCTGTGTGGGTCAATAAAGCAGAGCCAGAAGCAGTCATTTAGGTTGCAAAAGGGAGAAAGTAGGCTTGGCACTGGGAAAAAATTTCTATGAAGTAGAGCTATCCAAAAGGGAAATGGGCTACCTTGGAGCTGATGGCTTTCCTCTCCTTGCAGTTCTTAAAGCAAAAGCTACCTGGTCACTTGTAGAAGACAAAATTTTTTCAAAGATAGCTCATACAAGACAGCCACTAAGGGCCTTCTATAACTTGTGGCCCAGGGCCTCCAAAAATGTTGAGATCTTACCACCAACTATGTTTAATACTAGTAACTGATCCAAGAAGACCACATCTTGTTGTGGTGTATAAAGACCCACTCAGCATTTATTTCAGGAAATCTCAAAATATAGCTAAAATACATATTTTAGGTTTTATTTATTTATTTTATATTTATTTATTTATTTTTTATTTATTTAATTTTTAATTTTCCACAAATAAAGATAACAAGGTTATCAACTCCCTTACAAGCACTCAAGGTAAGAATATGAACACAGGACAGCCTCAATTTCACTCCAGAGAAAGTACAGACGACAAGCACTTCGTGGTATTTGATGAACTGCCCCCAAAAGGAATTCAAACTTGGAATTGCCATTGGGACAATGTTCTGAAATACTCAGAAATCTTCTACAACAGAGTAACTGAAGAAAAAAAATATGATCCAATTTGAAATAATTTAGTGGAAATAGATACCAAATGACCAGGATGCCCTCAGGACAAGTCTATTCTTAATGGACAAGGATCCAGGTCCTCCCAGAAAAATTAGTCACTGAAGTGCTATGGTACTTGTTTAACTCTGTCAAAAAGAGCTTAGGGGAATGCAATACATAGATTGAAAAAAATGACCCAGGTGAATCTATTAGCTTTAACTGGTGGTGAATTAGCTCCCCTCTATCCTTGCTTCTCTCCTATTCCCTACCACCAAACCCTTGTGATCTAGCTGATAAATGCATTCTCCTTTTGCATTAACCTGTTTACATGCAGCATCATTTGAAACAAATTGATATTTTTGAAACTTGGCACTCTTCCAGGGACAACATTGCCAACCGTGAGCTTTCTTCCAAAAATCTGGAGAATGCAACAGGAGCTTAATCTGGGCTCACCTAATTATATGCTTGTGAGGTTCACTGTGGGCCATTTTTCTCATGTACTTATTTTTAGCATAAGAGCATGTACCCTACCAACTGTGGTGGGACCACAGCTATCCCCTTGAAATTCTGTGAGACTGATGCATCTCTTCTTCCTGTAGAAAATAAAGACAGTCTTATATATAAATTTGGGTCCTGAGACACTTTAATTGGCCAGGTCTGAAACGCAAGATAGAATTAATTTGCTGTCATCTTTATAAAAACTAGGTGACATTTTGGTATCAGTTTCATTAAAAATATACATTGGCTTAACACAGAACTAGACTGTATTTTTTACAAGGAACTTTAGCTCTGTTTTGTTTTTGTTTTGTCTTTTAAGTGGCTAGAATAAATCAAATGGAAAAAGATAAGAAAATTAAGAGTCTATGTTGGTGCGGCCATGAGAAAATAGGCACACTTAATACAATGTTGATGGGTCTGTAATAAAGAAATAACTATGTTATAAAACTACATTAAAAATTGAAGACAATTCTAGCATTTGTTTTGAAGTGGTTAGCGTAAACTAAGAAGCTCAGAAAGTGATAGACGGGTAAGCATTAGACAGGACGTCATTAACATTTCCTCATCAATATCATGGGAAAACCATTTCTTAACCCAGTGCCAAAAAAATACCTCTTAGGTCTAAGCACATAAGGTAGCATATCACTTTTTATCTAGTACATAAGATGTCTTGCCCAAAACTAACTGATAAAGTATTATGTGACCAAGGCTATGTATTTTATACCTAGACACTTCTCTGGGACAACTTTACATGAGCAACATATGGGCATGTGATTGGATAAAGTGAGATGAATCAGTGACTCTCTCTAATTATGTGAAAGTCAACAGGTATACATACACCAATGATGCTAGACATCTGGCCCCATTCAGACAGTTCAGTCCTGTGTCAGGTACCCACAAAAATACAATTCAATTACCATGCATTCAACTCCTACTATACTCAAAGAGGCATTTGTTTTAGCTTTAAAGGAGGCAGAGGGACATAGAGGATTCCAAAGTGGGCACAGGGCTTATATAATTTGGAAGAACAAAGCGCACATAATGCATACACTTAAGCAAGACCCACAGCTGCACTATACTGGAACAATAAGGATAAGAACAATAGTGAGCCCCTGGAATTTAATGAGCAAGGGAGCAACACAGTCAGCTCCTCACTTAAAAAATTACTCAGGCAATTAGTTGCATGGAGGATGGAAAGGAAGAAGTAAAGATCTAAGGCAGGAAGACGAATAGGAGATCATGTCATTAACAGTCTAGGGGACAGGTGAAGCAGACATAAATTATGGAGGCAGTTTTATGAGCACAGAAAAGGAGTAGCTGGGGGACAGAATCCTAAGAATTATGAATTGGAAAAAAAATTACAGATGATCAGACTTAAGTCCTTCATTTTACATTTGTGGAAACTGTGGCTCAGAAAGAAAGGTGGAGTCATAGGATCATCAGAATTAAAGAGAAAAGAGAATTTAGAAGTAGATGATTTCTTGAATTAGATTGGATTAGATGAATCCAATCAGCTGCCCCATTTCAGAGATGAGGAAACAGAATCACTGAGGCTAAGTAGCTCACCTAAGGCCACACAAGTGGTACAGGGAAGATCTGATCTCAGTTCCCTTGATATCATGTCTACTGGACGTTGGTCTTTTAGTCCAATTCCTCGAGATCATGCTAGCATATGAGCATGTTTTAGCTTACGTTCCTATGGCTGGGATCGCTCAGCATGGGATACAGAGGCTTGGAGTCAGAAGACTCCACACTTCACTCCATAGTGTGCCCCCATTATTTTACCATGGTCAGTCATGGAGGTATGAAATGGTAAACCCAAACCACAGAAGTTTTCTTACACAAGAGTCAGTGTATATCATGCTAGGTGACCCTAGTCTTAAGAATTCAATCTAAGGGATGCTCAGATTCTGTCATGACCTTGATGAGTCAGACTAAAGAATGGACCAAATCACCTGGGACTCCTTATTCTGATTCTTTTTAATCCTCAAGTGGCTTTTGATTGCTACATCACTAAGTTATTGATATTGTACCACCAGATTAGGAAAACTGGGTACGGGTAATAACTATCAGTGCTGAGAAAAGGTCTAATAAGTCAGGCCCTGGGCTAAGTGGTGGGGGATAAAAAGTGGAAAAAGAAAGATACCTCTACCCTCAGAGGACAGACAACACCCAAAAAGAAGCTAAAGAAGGAGGTAAGGATTACTTTCACAGCTCTGGGGTGTAATGGAATCTACCAAAGAGTGGGAAATGAAGCAATGGGTGGAATGGGGATACTTTGGAAATAGCTATTTGCTCCCCAGGTCCACCCTCCAATCAGGAGCAGCGGGTATTGAGGGTGCTGATGAGATGAGGGTACCAAGGCTGCTACAATCTCCTAGAATAATGAAGTTCTTTGGGGTCTGATGGAATCCAGTTCAAAAGGGAGTAGCTGGATAGGAAACGAAGATCCCCATGATACACTGAACTAAATACCTTTAAAGCTAATTCAGGTCAATGGGAAGAATTTAGCATCAGTATGCCTATAACAACAGCTGGCAGGTCTAGACTATAGTGGTTTCCCAAATACATATTTTTATTAGTTCTCTGAATTTAAAATTATATATTATCCTGTACAATCAAGAATTTCAGTGCCCTTTCTTGAAGACTGCAAGGGAGGGGCAACCCCCATGCCCCCCAAGTAGGATCTTTTAATTTCTGAGTCCCATGTTTGTTGTTTCTTTTCCTTTCAAAGGTCAGAGATGGCCTCATCCTACCGTTCCTCGCTCTGCACATATGCACAGACACATACACACACACACACACAGAGCAATCAGCTGTTGTTCCTACACTGCAGCATATTCAGTCATCTCTACGGCATTCCATGGTAGCATCCCAAAGCCCACTGAATTGAAATACCTGGAAAATATATCTTCATGAAAGGAATGAAATTCTCACGTCCACATCTATAAGAGAAATGGAGCTAAGAATCCAAGAATCAGCAGAAATACTTGCAAATAATATTTTATTTCTATCCAGATCGTTCCACTTCATGATAGAACTTTAAATATGCCAAAAGAAGCATATTTGTCCAAGATGGGTGCAGGATGTCACCGCCAGATCCCTAAATTCAAATCTCAGAATACTTAGGCTCACTTCATACTTCTTCTACATACTGACTGAGTGACCCTGGGCAAGTCACTAAACCCTCCAAGTGCTCTAGGCAGCTTCCTAAAACTCTAAGTCACAGAGAAGATGGTGGCCTGCATTGGTCTGGGCAATTTCTTTACTTGGGAGTTTCTTATATCATGGAATCATAGTTCTATTCCCAATTTCTATGTTTAATCAATAAGCAATTATTGATTGATTGGTCCAGATTTCTAGTTCATAGAAACCTATTGATTTCTTCCCATTTCTAACTCTTATCACAATTCCTATACTGGACAGTTGGCCATGAACCTTTCTCCCAATGAGTCAGGAAGGAAGGAGACAAGCATTTACTAAATTTCTACTATATGTTCCAGGCTAAGTATGTTCCAAATATCTCATGTGTGCCTCATGATAACCCTAAGGTATCCCATTTCTCAGATCAGGAAAGTGAAGCAGCTCTAGCTAAAGGGGCTCTGCCCAAGTCCACATGGGTGGATTTGATCTCAGGTGCTCTTGACTCTCACGCACCACCCTATCCATTGCGCCACCTAGCTGTCGTTACTAGCAGCGCAATTGTTAGCAGTTCTGTTTTACAGATGGGAGGACAAAGGCTGTGCTATGCGGGACTTCTGTCACCTCTCTTCTAAGAGCTCCCTCATTTTCTCTGTCCCATTATCCTCAGTGAAGAAGTGAACGGATCCACACCAAGCAAGCTCACTCATCCTGAAAGAGAAAAGTATTTCCTTCTCAAAATAAAAATTAACCACTAAAGGGAAAGTAACAATTCAAACAAAAAGTCTCTAAAAGGAAGGGAAATCAAATTTAAGAAAGAATTTGCCTCCAATAAGGACCAAATCTATATTCTTAACACAGAAAAAAGCACCTATGATTACCATACTCGACGTCATTCCTTTGTTGGTGGCAAACCCTCTGCACAGAGATCTCAACCTAAAGGTTACATGACTTGCCTCATGGCACGTGGGTGCTGAGGCTCAGAGGCAGGATCTGAACCCGTTTTCCTGATCTCATGCTCAATAGTCAATCTACTAACTTATCTGGCTCCTCTCTCACATTTCACTACAACTTGAGATTGTGAATATGGACAGTTAGGTCTTCTTGCAGTGTTTCTGCTTCCTCTCTGATAAAGAGTAAATAAAAGAATAAATGAGAAACTAAAAACCAGCCGATCCACCCCAGGGTCCTAATAACTGGGCCAGGGGTAGGGAATCTCCAGTCTCAAGGCCATGAGCGACCCTCTAGGTCTTCAAGTGCGGCCCTTTGTCACCTTTGAAGTGACCAGTTGGGCTGGGTTAAAGAGGCATCAAGCACAGCAGGCTGCTCTCTTGGCACAGCTAACTGGGTTCTTAAATGGGCACCCTCCTGGTACCTGAGAGATTGGTTTTAAAATAAAATGCTCTCATGATGTCTTTGAATCCTGTCAGTTGATGGATGATCTGGTTTGGAACTAACCCTCTCTACCACAATTCTGTTCTCATTTATTTTTAAATTGTCTTCTTTTTTCATGGGAATGAAATAGGTGTTCCTCAGCTTCATCTCTATAGTAGTAAAATAATGCCAGTTGTTTTATGAACAAAATTAAATGTGTATATACCCATTAGGTGACATATTTATAATATGGAGGCACACATTGAATCTATGCACATATGTAAATATGCGTATAGATGTTTATAAATGTTCCTACAGCAGAAAAATTGCTGTATAGCTAATGACATAGTAACTAATATTTTTACAATGCTCTAAACTTTACAAACGGCTTTCCTCACAAGTACATCTGACTGAACAACTCCTTCCAGAACCCGTTCAAGGAGGTACCCAGAACAGCCCTATCTTTTTCCCCTCCAGGCTACGCTCTCGACTTCCTCTACCCTTCACTGAATGAAATACCATTGCCTCTCCCTCCCCTACTTTCCAATTACCCTCTATGCCATTTCTCTCCACTAGAATGAAAGCTTCTTGAGGGCAGGCACTATCTTTCTGTCCACTTGTATCTGTATTCCCAGTGCTCAGCACAGTCCCTGATGCACACCAAGCGATTAATAAATGCTTCTTGACTGACTGACAGTTCTGCGAGTCATTGAGCACAAATATCACTGTGCCCATTGTGTGGAAGAGAAAGCTAAGGATCACTGAAGCTCAATGGCAGGAGACAATAAGATTGAGTGACATTTCTAGAGTGATTTTTATTCTCAAGGCACTTTACTGACATCCCACTTAAGTCTCACAAAATGAAGTTGGTACTAAGGACATCATTATTCTTACATGAAAGACGCAGAAACTTAGACTCAAAGAAGGTTAAATGACTTGTCCAAGGTCACACAGCTTGTAAAAGGCAGAAATGTGATTAAAATGCAAAGAGATGAACCCATATCTCTGGGCTTCAGGCCCCATATTTGATCTACTTCCTGACTGGTGCTGCTCCTTACTTTTTCAGAGCTAATCAAAATAGACTCTCCTGCTCAAAGAGCCCAGATGGATCCCCATTCCCTTTAAGACAGCGTCTCGTCCTCTCTCTATCATTGGGAGTGCAATATGGTACCAGCCACCCTTCTCAGGCCTTCTGCCTACATTTCCCTAGTTTTCCTGTCAAACTAGCCTTCTTCCAGTTCTCTACTTGAAACATTCCCTCCACATGTCTCTATTCTGGCCCTGCTTAGCTCTCATTCGTAGAATTCACTCCCTCCAGTCACAACCAGTCCCCTGAGCTGCTAGAGTCCTCCCCTTGCAGAAACTGCCTTTCCTTTCCTTTATGTTTTGTCTTTTCTGGTCTGTATCCATGTTTTCTGTCCCCAATAGAATGTAAGCTCCCATAAGGCAGGGACTTTTAAGTTGTTTCAGTTACCCCAATAGTTGGCACACAGTAGGTGCTTCATAAACATCTGCTGAATGAAACACATTTTATGACTCTAATAACAGATTCTTTGCTACAGACTTCTGCAATTCAGCCTGAGCCATGCTGGGGAGAGCTCCATTCCTATCATCTAGGCAAGGTTTTCTGCCCACTGCCAACATGGTTTCCCACACGCTATTTAAAGACCAGAGACTTGGATGTTGACAGGAAGGGTTAAAGCAGCACAAAACTTGGAAAGACTGCGGCTGCAGGGAAACAGCAGCAGAAATTATATAGTTAGCGTTTGTCTCCTTGTCTCGAAATATATTTAGTCAAGCTGCTTGAACATTGATGCCTTTCACTTACTCAGAGCATGGCAGGCAGGCAGGTGGGCAAGCGGGCAAGGAGGAAGCAGCAGCGTTGGCATCCCTCTGAACATGGGCTCATTCTCGTCTTTCACATGGAAACTAAGACTTACGGCTTTGGCTTTGGTGCCCCATTCAGAGTCTCTGTGTTTACTTCCCTGAACAAAGTGAATCGAACACTGAATTTATTACCAGTCTTGCCACTTTCCGGCAATAACTCAAGTACCCATTACTCTAGTCGACTGCTTAAAACTGAATGACATTTCATCTTGTTTTTCCATTTTCTTCCCTTCACCCACCCTCAACCTCAGTCGATAGGGAACATACTTTAAGAAGGTTGGCACCAGGCCCTGTTCACATTCTTAAAAAGCAGACAGAGATTTTGCTTGAAACTTTCAGAAACCGATCACATTCTTTTCCTCCAACGTTCCTAAACCCTTCATGCTTCTTCTATCACACCAAGAAAAAAATGTAGCTATGCTGACAATAAAAGACAATGTTGGGGTTCGCAATTCTTTTTGTGTCCTGGATCTGTTGGGTAATCTGATGAAGTCACAGACCCCTTCTGAAAATAAAGGATTACATTTAAATGAATTTAATGAAAGGAATCGAATTTAAAATTAATCTAATTAAGGAAAATTAATTATCTTGAAATGGATTCATATATAGATGTGGATATATGTTCAGGGATCCCAGGTTAAGAACCCCTGAGATACTGGAAATAAAAAGGACTGTGGCATCAGAGGTCATATGTTCACAACCTCTGATACCACCTATCTGTCCTGGAGCAAGTGACAGATCCCCAGTAGACCGCAATTTCATAGAATCATAGATTTAGAGCTGAAAGAGACCTTCGTTGTTATTCAGTTGTTTCAGTCGTATTCAATTCTTCACGAGTCCATTTGGGGTTTTCTTGGCAGAGACACTGGACTGGTTTGCCATTTCCTTCTCCAGCTCATTTTATAGATGAGGAAACTGAGGCAAACATAGTTAAGTGACTTGTCCAAGGTCACACAGTTAGTAGGTGTCTAAGACCAGACTTGAACTCAAGAAGATGAGTCTCCCTGACTCCAGGCCCAGCACTCTATCCACTGCACCACCCAGAGACCAAAGAGTCCTTAGAGGCCATTAAATCCAATCCTTTCACTTTAAATATTAGGGAACTGAGGCACAAAGTGGTTAAGTGTATAGTCCACTGCAAGGAGGGGGAACCCAGGGTCATAGTCACATCTGAGGCAGGATTTAACGTCAGATTTTCCTGACTCCTGAATCTTGACTCGTTAAGGAAATAGTTTCAGAAAAGCCTAGAAGACTTGTATGAACTGATGAGGAGAGAAGTGAGTAAAAACAGGGAAACAATTTGTTTAATAACATTGTAAAGAACAACAGCTTTGAAAGATCTGAGGGCTGTAGTCAATGGAACAAGCGACCACAATTCTAGAAGACTGATGATGCACCTCCTAACAGGGAGGTAACAGAGTCCAGGTACAGATTGAAACATGTGATGTTTTGTTTTATTTTGTTTACATTCTAGGAAACACTGCAATTTAATAAAGAATAACAAACAAAAACTGCAGCAGACAGTGTGTAAGGAGAAACAGATGCATTCACATATCGTGAAGCTATTGCAACTTCTTCAGACACTCAACTGTTGTGATAAATAAACAGACGTGCTTAACAGCAACAATTCCACAATAAATAATGTGCTGTGTTTTTTGTGTGGCAAATGTGGGAGTTTGATTTGTCAGACTCAGAACACAACTATCTCTTCATGTCATTTTGCCTTCTTTGTTCTCTCTATCTTGAAATTTCCTGTTCTCTCCTGTTTTTATTCAGGAACAGTTAAACTTGACTGTTCTCTTCTTCCTTCTTGCTTCCATAGTATCCATGACCATAGGTAGAGAAGGTTGGGAATGTGGATAGTCCCTCCACCAACACAGATCCCAACATACCTAAACTTGATGGGGAAGTCCAAATCCTACACTTTATCTCCTATACCATCTGTGAAATAAGGAGGCCTCCTCAACCTTTCAAGTTTTGCATTTTGGAGGTTATTAAAAAAAAGATCTACTTTATAGATTAGAAGAAAATTATACTTTGGGAAGTGGACAACACTCAGATTTGAAATGCATGTTAATCACTTGCAATTCGGTGATATAAAAAAATAGAAAATATAATCTACCTTCTTCCATCCCCATGCTTGACCAATGCCTCTTCACTATGCAGAAGTGTCCATGGACAAAGTGACTGCTTCTGTCATGTTCACAGTGCTCTGAGAGCCCCATCATTGGTGGGTTAGTGTCTTTGTGATGAAAGGTTTGGTTTTGTCTTTTTTTCTGACTCAGCAATTCACAAAGGCCTTTTCTAATCGGGTCTAGGCAACTTGTGATCTGTGTTGATGGAGGGATTACTCATACCCCCAACTTTCTCTACCTATGGCCATAATTACCATGGATTTAAGAGAGGACAGGAGAACAGCCAAGTTTACCTGTTAGCTGAAAGAGACCCAGAAGGAAGTGATATCATTCTAAACCATTGAGGAATGAAAAACACAAGGAGAGATCAGGGAATTTCAGGACACAGGAAAAAAGAGGACTGAATGAAATGAAGAGAGATATGTTCTGCATCTGGCAAAACATTTTCACATTTGTCATTTAATCATATTATTTATTTAGGCCCTAAGTCTATTACCTGTCTTTCTGGAGGTACATCATCAGTCCTCTGGAATTGTTTGCTCACTGCATTTATCAGTCATTAAATCTTTCCAAAATTTTTGTCTTCACAATATTATTGAACACATTGTTTCCCCGGTTTTGCTCATTTCCCTCACCATCAGTTCATACAAGTCTTCCACATGTCTCTGAAACTGTTCCTTTCATCATTTCTTATAACATTTCAGTCATTCATATATCATACTTGGCTTGCTGACTGCCCAAATTATGAGCCTTCACCTTGGTTTCCAGCTCTTTGTCACTGTAAAAAGATCTATGGAACCCAAATTCACACTGGCTTTTTTGGTGGCCACATCATAGTATGGACTTATATTGAACTTGCAGTCTGAAAATAATTCCGGATAGTGTTTTCCAGACTAGCGTCTTCCTAACAATAGTGCCCCCATCTTATAGCTGGTTGATTCCTAGTGTATTTAATCTCTTTTGACTCAGCCAATGCTCTCTCTCTTCAAGATTCTTTTGACTCCAATCCTCATTATATAGTACATTTACTTTCAGCTTTGTGACATTTGAAAATTTTTAAAAGGCATGGTATCTTTGTCCTTATCCAAGTCATTAATTAAAATGTCACATAGTAGAGAGTTAAACACAGGTGGCTGGGACGCTTTCCTAAAGATTGTCTACCCAAACAATGCCAAACCACAAATGACTAGTCCTTGACCAGTTTCAAATCCATTCCATCACACAATATTCTAGTCCATGAGTCCCCGTCTTTTCCATACTATGCTAATATCTACACCATCATCTACACTATTCCTCTGATTTGTTTGCTTGATAACCTTGATGAAAAAGGAAACACTGTTAGTATGGCACAATGTTTTTGGATCTTTGTAAAAACCAGTTCCTTTTCTGAATATATACCAATCATCTCTTTAATGACTGAGTCTAGAATTGTTTCTGGCCATCAACCAATAGACAATCAATGGCCTTTTCTCAGTTCTCATCCTTCTTAACTTTCTGCAGCCTTTGACAGAGTCAGTCACCCTGTTATCCTTGATCCTCTGTTCTCTCCAGGTTTTAATGGCACTTCTCTCTTCTTCTACCTATCTAACCACTCCTTAGTCTCTTTTGCTGCCTCTTCATACTTGGTAGCCGTTGCTGTCCCATATGGTTCTGCCCTGGAGCTTCTTCTTTATTCCTTCTACACTGCTTCATTTGGTGAATTTTTCAGCTCACAAAGATTGAATTATCATCATTATATTAATGATTCTAAAATCTTCTTATCTGTCCCTAACCTCTCTCCTGATCTCAATTCTCATATTTCCAATAGTCTATTGTGGCACACAGCAAGCACTTAATAAATGCTCATTAATTATATTTCACATATAATTAAGTGTCTCCCACAATAAAATTCAATCTCCTCTCAGGCAGGGACATTTTTTGTCTTTGTATACCTAGACCTAGCATGATACAGGAGATATTGAACAAATGCTTGTTTATTAATTGATTAAATTCCCACAGAGTTCTGTCATAATCTATAATAAAGGCCAGTTGATTGAAGATACTATGCAAATCACAAAAATTGATCCAGAAGGAAACAGACTTTTTAAATGTTAAAAAGACCAGAGTAATTCACCTCAAGTTACACAGGCCTTAAGCAGCAAAGCCAAAGTTTGAATGCGCATCCTCTGCCTGCAGAGACATGACTCTCTATGACTCTTCTTACTGCTCCCAGCTAAAGTTATCAGGGAGAAGTCAAAAGAGTCTCCTGGCAGCACACACCTCCCAATGTTACACGGTCTTAGCTGGCCACATAACAAAATAGGCTGGCATTAATCTAGACCTTTAAGCTTTGCAAAACATTGTGACCCACACAAAATCCCTACAGGATACCACTTTGTTTTCCCATTTTACAGTTGAAAACAAT
Organism: Pseudocheirus occidentalis; assembly: GCA_028646575.1. NCBI lineage: Eukaryota > Metazoa > Chordata > Mammalia > Diprotodontia > Pseudocheiridae > Pseudocheirus > Pseudocheirus occidentalis. The sequence goes on along the minus strand of CM053598.1, from coordinate 12,833,290 downwards.
AAAGCTCAGAGGTTAAGTTATTTACATAGATACTGAATATGGTCGATAAGAGGCTCAAGGACAACCTTTCCATGGACATGAAGTAATAAAACATAAAAGTAAGTGAAATTCCAATAAGAAAAAAAGAGAACTGAAGTGACAGAAGGGAAACCGAACCCGCCTGAACTGTGTCAAGAGGTCGGAAAGTAGAAGAAAACCATTTAACGAAGGAGGGGAAGAAGAACCATGGGATACTAAAAAAACAAAATCAATTCTCTTCTTTTAAAGGAGGGAGTTGGATGCTCTGAGGACAAAACCTCTCCTTGTCGACCAAGAAAGAGTACAATAAGCCTCTAAATGCTGCCCCAGGTGTGTGGGATCATCCAGGAGGGGGCAGACAAAGAACAGAAACGTGGCCCTCCACTGGTGACTTCCCAATCAGGGCTTCTGAAGTCATCTATAAATGTGAAGCAATGACAGAGAAGTCCTTCATCTCTTCAAAATACAAAGAACCAAAATGAACCTCCCTGATTGGTCATATGAATGACTACTAATGATCACTAATTGGGTGATTCACGTAATGTTACTGCCAAATGTTACTGTCAAAAGGAAATTAGAAAGCATCTCCAAGGATAAAAAATCCTGGCAAGAAACTGAAAATCAGAAGGGTATACAGGTGGTGTTTTCTCATTTTTGCCCGCTTAAATCCAAATATACAGAAAAGCAAAAATGAATCATACAAGGAACAACTGTGTAAGAAGAGGATTTGAGTGGTGCCGGGATTTATAGATCGTGACTTAAAATAAAGGAATGAAAGCAACTCAACCATGGATAGAATTAACCAAACAGGCTAATATGATTGTATTTATCTGGTGTAGCACAAATCTAATTTTTAAATAAGTTTAAATTATAAAGAACTAAAGGGGAAATAGTTTATGTTAAAGAAGATAGTATACAAGATGAAAACAAAAGCAAAATTAAGTCCAACTAGTAGCTGAAACATCCAGATGTTCCCAAAAGACAAATCCAAGAAAAGAGTTGCTAGTAAAGGCTATGGTCCCAAACATCTATATGAAAATACACAAAGTTATGGCAATATGTAAAATGAACTAAAGAGAGCTCCTCATGCATGAAGACTAATTTAACCTCATCGTGAGATGTAATACATGTTTTATATCCATGTGAGTATGCTCAGTAGAGGTTCAATTTAAAGGAAAAGTCAACAGTAAAACATGAGATGGGAACTTAAAATTGGTTGCAACCATTCACTCAATGTCTCCATTAATACCACTAGATTTGCCTCTCTTTTATGATGTCACTGGAGTCTAACTCAGAAGGCAAGATGGGACTGAATCAGACTGGATTGGATTGGATTGGATCGGATTGAATTGGATTCTTCTCACACATGGAGGCAGAAGAAAGTATGTCCTTGTGGAGAGAGAGAGAGAGAGAGAGAGAGAGAGAGAGAGAGAGAGAGAGAGAGAGAGAGAGAGAGAGAGAGAGAGGCGAAATGAAGACTTGAGAACTCTGGTTGGCCAGGGCCGTGGCAGTCAGACCGAAGTGTAGAGGTCTGTCAAGAAGATTTGAAGTTTCTTTTTTGCTGCTGTTGTTGTTGTTGTTTTGTTTTGCTAGAAGGAAGATCTTTTTCCCCCTCCTCCCATTGTTTCTTCAGCTCACTACAATTAGAATTACCGTAATGGTAGGATGTGGTTGGTCCAGAGGTATGAGGTCATCCTTCATAACCACTAGCATGACATTTCCCGCAACAAGATGCTTCAGGGAGTCAGCTTAGGTGAGGTTGTGTTCTCTGAGCTAATGTCTTCAAGAATGCCAGTCTGAAAGTGCTGACTGCACATTAACCTCAGACCCCACCATTAAGCTTGTAAAACAACACAGGAGGGACAATAAAACTATTTGTGTTTTATGGAACTGGGTAAAACCAAGAAAATCAGGATGGATCCAACTGTCTGGTTTATAAATATTCTCAATGAGCTCAATTGTTTCCTCTGCTATCATTGTGACCAAAACACCTACAGTGGTCAGTGGCTTTGTTTTTCTTTGCTGCCTCTCCTCTCTCTTCTCTTTGCATATCTTCCCTTCTCTTCTCTTCCTTTCTTTCGCCTATGCTGACCTCACTCATTCAGATTCCTTGCATTGTTTCTCCAGTTCCTACTGATTCATTGGCTCACCTGGGCTCCTGGCATTTCTATACTTTGAATTTTTCTAAGAATGAGCCAGCATGTTTGAACTTTCATTGTCTGTTGTACTGCCCTGCCTACCTCAAACCTCCAGACCTGCCTTCACTGAATGCCACCTCTACCTTCACCCTTCCTCCCAACCTCACCTCACCATCATACATTACTCAGCATGCATTAAAACTCTTTGGCCTCAATAACTCTGGGTATCTTTGGTGGTCACATCCAACCGCACCTACTTTAAATTGTCTTTGCTCACTCAGAATGTTACAGTCACTCCTTTGGCATTCTTGGAGTGATGCCAGGATTCTTGCCTCTATGTGACAAATAACCCCTTGATTTCTTGGCCATTTGGTAAAGTCACTCCTGACCAAACTGAATAAAGAAAGGCTGCAGGATTAAAACAAAAGTAATTGCTTTTAAATATTCAACCAGGTATTTTAAATGAAAAAAAAAAGAAATCTTTACAAAGACCAACCCTAAGAAAGACATAGTTTTTGGATATATTCAAGCTCCAAGATCTGTAATTCTATAGGATTCAAGGCAGTATATTTGTGGAGACTTCATTTAAAGCTTTATAAATAATAAAATTTTATACAAAATTGCCCACTAAGGATATTAGTTCCCTTACTTTATTGGCTTCCTGATGGTTCCTTTGGCGATTAAGAAAAATTCAAGAAACCCATTGTATTCAATGAGAGCTCACTCAGTCTAGAAAATTTCATTAGGCTTCAAAGGGCTGCTGAGTCGGAGTTCACAGACTGTGGATTTGTGTCTCCAGAGATCACAAGCCTGTTAAAAGCAGCATAAGGAATGAGAGATAACACATGTGATCAGCCCCATTGTCTACTTGTGAGGTTGTGTACACAGTGGAGCCCTTGAAGCTCCCTACAAGGAGGGTTTTTAAGAGAACAGAGATGCATGGAGGAGGCTATCCAGGCAAGGGGAATAAATTTGAAATAAATGCACTCAGTGGTATGTAGAAGTCGAGCAGACATTTCAGCAAAGGCTATTCTAGTTTAATATCAGAGCATGTTAAGACCAGGAAAGTGACTGTGGAGAGCACAGAATTATAGGCCATGGATGTCGAAGTGGTTAGAAGTCATAAAGCAGGGGTTGGAAGTAATGTGAATGGGAATAAACAAAGTACAAAGTGGGCAGCTGGAATCAAAGCTCACAGGTCATTAACCAGGAAGCTGATGCGGATGGAAGGTCAGGGTCAACTGATGCCATCAAGGTCAGATACACAGGGAATTTGGGGGAGGGGGAGCCTGGGGACAATGAGCCAGCAAAGCAGACTAAGCTAGCTTCGAGCCTTCTTCTGGTCAGGCTCATGCCCTTGTGGCCTGAACCTTGGAGGGCAAAATACAAGTAATTAAGATGGCTCATAATTCTACTAAGTTTTCACGTTTGCAAAGTACTTTTCTCACAGTAACTTAGTGAGACAGGGAGTAGTAATGTCCACCTTTGATGGATAAGGGAAACTGACCCTCTAAGAATAGCTAAGGAATGAAGGGTCCCCCATTTAGTCAGTATGGGGATAGGATTTAAACTCAAGTCCTTCCTGCCCCAAGGCCAGTCCTCTTTGTTTTCTCCTTTTTCAATTGTGAAAGAAAAGCCACATAAAGCAACATTCTTTTTGGATGCGTTGGGATTCCAGTGTCTTCTAGAATCAGGACTATAATGTTGAATTATATAGGATTTAAGGAAGTATATTTGTGGACATTTTATTCTCATTGGGATAATCAACAACTGTCCATATCATCTAGAATTTCTTTAGCAGTTCCCCAGGTATAGCCGACTGCAGCAAGTTCATGGGAGCATAAATTTAGAGTTTGAAGGAACATGAGAGGTCATGCAATCTAACCTGCTCGTTTTCCAGATGAAGACACTAAGGCACAGAGATATTAAGTGACTTGCTCAGGGTCACACAACCAGTAAGCCAGGGTAGGCTTAGCACTCCACCTACTGTATACCCTCACTACTGCTTAGGTGGATAGGGGAAGGGGAGAGTCTACCTTTCAATCATTCCTTTGGGATGAAATCAGAAGTGCGGCTAGCAGATCAACCCTGGAGGTTGAATCTAAATCACTTCTACTCGTTATTTCATTAGACCAGTCCATTATACTATATATTGTAGCTTGTTTAGATGGACAATTTCCTTATTTTTAGTTTTGTTCTTCCAGAAGACAAGAACACTGCAGTAACTATTTTTTTGTATACATAATCTTTCTGTCTTTGACAACATCGGAGCATTTTCACAGTAGTAATATCATTGGGGTAAAAGATATGTTTAAATTAATCAGTGTTCTCACATAATTAGCAATTTTTTTCCTAGAATCTTTGGACCAATTTGTAGTTCCTCCAACACAGTGCCTGTCTTTATACAGTCCTCCTGTCTTTGACACTATTCCTATGTTGTATAAAGTTTTATTCGGATTACATAACTTTACATTTCTTTCTTGAACTATTAAGCATCACAGAATTTGAGCTGGAAGAAAACAGAAGTGACTTGTCAAACATGATGCCAGTAATAAGCAGCAGAGTTAGGATTTGAATCAAGGTCCTCTGATACAAAAGCCTGCTCACTATTGAGGACACAGGTTGCAGTGTTAACCTCCATCCTAACAAAATAAGCATTGTCCTTCCATCAGTGGCCCTGTTTTTGCAATAGCTATATGAAGAAAAAAATGACCAAGATATGTTTTTTCCTACAGTTTCTCTTCTTTCCAGTATTATAAATATCTCCATTTGGATTTCACACAGGCCTCAAAGCCCCCCTGGATTCTAAGATGCTTCTAGTGAAGCCTTCAGGCCATGACACCTTCCCTTCACACAGAGGCAGCTCAAAAGTTCTTCCTGTGGTTTAAATGTTTCCTTTTACCTTTATCTCCCAACTTCTTCATGCCCAGATACAGTCCTCCAACTACCTAGGATCCAGGTGGAGTCTGTCCCATGACCACAAGTCAATTCAACAGCTTTCAGGCTCTTCGGGCAACAACTTTTTTTTTTGCTTCTTTTTGTATTCTCAGCACTTAGCACAGTGCCTAGTACATAGCAGGCATTGAACAAATATTTATTGAATGAATGGATATGTGTGGCTATCACTGACCTTACATGTCCTTAGTTAGGTGGTTGAACTGACATTCTGAGGAGGGAGCAGACAGGTCTGTAGATACAAGTTGACAGGCTTTCCTCTAATTACAGAGACTTCATTTCTCATTTGACCCATTTCCAAGATGTCCCCTTTGCTCATTGTTGTTGACATTCTCCTCAGCCTCTCCTTCTAAATGGACTGCTACAAGAAGAAATGACCTAGGAAATCGCTCAGCCTGGATCATGGTAGAAGAGAGTACAGGACACAGAGAATAGGGAATGAAGATACAGGATAATAAGGAAGGCAGAGAGACATTGGCGACTGAGTAGATAAGAGTATGGTCCCGCAGCCTGACAAAACTTGAGTCCAAATCAGATGCTTACTAGCTTTCTGACCCCAGTCAATTTATTTAATACCAGTTCTCTTCCTCTACAAAATCAGTTAGTTGGACCTCAAGGTCTCTAAAGTTCCCTCTATTTACTGAGTGGGGGGGGGTGGCAAAGTCACCATCCTCACTTTCTCCTCTGGCATTATCTTGGTGCAGTGGCCAGATTTAGATCAGGATGACTGGAGATGGCCTAGGATAGAGTGGGGGGGGGAGAGGATTTGGCCTCTTCAAGCTAAGGTCTTTAGCAGGTCTCAGTTTGATTGAGGTAGCACCCATTTAGTGAATAATGCTAAATAAAAAAATGAGCCAAAGAACAGCCACTTAAAAAAAATAGATATGGGAGGTGGAAACCCTCTGGGTTTCTGACAAAAACAGAAACAATTGATATTTACATTCATTCTGAGTCAGTCAGGACCCAAACAGTGTCCAAGTAGAGCCTGGTCTGGGACCAGAATATTTTGGGGTTAAGGTTGTTCTTTAAGAGAAAACAAAAGAAAAGGTTCAGAGATTATCAAGGCATGGCCCTGGGTGGGGGTGGTAAAAGAGGGGGGAACCTTCATTTGGAATTAAGCAACAGCTATTTATAGAGCTTGGAATATATTTAATGCATGATAAATACATTTTGATTTAATAATTGATAGCTTTGTGGTATTACAAATATCACTTAATCTCAGACTCACTTTCTTCACCTGTAAACTGGGATGATAAAGATAGCACATACATTTAAAGATTAAATGATCTTACATATATAAAGCATTTTCTAAACCTTTCAATGCTGTGGGAAGATGGACAACATGGGTGTGGAACATTGCATAGAACATCAGAGTTTTTTTAATATATCGATCATTTTTACTTATGGCTTTTCCCCCTCTTTTCCTTAAAAAAAATCCTTGTTTTAAAGGTCTTGGGAAAAGGGGAAGAGTGAAACATATAGGAGAAAATTTAGAAGTTGCAAAAACAAAAGGCAGCAATAAATTCTTTTGGTTTTTTAAGTGACGCAGTATAGTGCATTTGGAATAAGAAGATTCAGGATCAAATTTCAGTTTTCCTATTTATTAGATGTGTCACCCTGGACAATCCACTTGTCTTCCCCAAGCCTCAGTTTCTGCCTTTGTAAAATTAGAAGGTTAGGCGAGATGATCTCTCGAGTCTCGTCTAGATCCAAATCTGTGAACCTATGACCAGCTCCCAGTACTGTGTGCCTATGAGCATCTGCCCTGGACATGCAATAAAGATGGGACATGGCCTAATGACTTCACCGCAGCGGCTAAATCTCTCCTCTCCCAAGAGCTCCCATTTCCAAAGTACTTTATAAAGTTTACAAAGCACAAAGTTGTTATGTGGTCCTCACAATAACTGAAGAAAGACAAATGAGGACCTTGCACCTCAGAAGTAAAGAGACTTGCTTTATGCCAACAGCAAAGGCAGGATCTGGCCCAAGTGCTCACGTCTGCAGGGTCAGTGCTCTTTCCACTCTATGGTGTAAACTCTATCCGAGTCAAATGAACAAGATGCTCAGGTAAATTGGACTTTAGTTTTTCCTTCTAGAGTTCAGTAGGAGAAGTCTAATTTTACGTGGCAACTCTTCAAATATTTGGAGACAGCTGGCATGTTAAGCCTCCTCATCTCCGAGATAGACATTCCTACTTTCTTCAATCAGTCCTTATATAATACAAATTGAATGAATGAATGAATTGAAAAATGTGTGTAGTGTTTACTGTGTGCCAAGCACTGCGCTAAATGTTGGGGACACTGGTAGAAGAAGAAGGCAGCCTCTTTCCCCAAGAAGGGGGAGCTCACACTCTAACTGAGGGAGACAATGCACAGAGGATGGCCTGGATGAAAAGCCAAGGAGAATCCTCAGACATATATAATCTCAAAGTTCTTCTAACTCAGGATAAAGACGCAGGGCACCCTGGAAGGAAGGCTGGGCTCGGCACCAGGAGATGGGAGTGGGATTCTGCCTCTCATCCAGCTGACCCCTGCGGGGTCACTGCCCCTCTGGGCCTGCTGTCTTCTCACCTCCAAAGCTAAGGGGTTCAACTGTTAGTGAATGAAATGCCTGCCGGGTTCTTTTACAGTTGTGACATCCCATGTACAAGTTCTAAGGGTCCTCCTTTGTGTGTTTCACTTTCTAAGTTCCCTCTAGAATGACATTCTAGGTTCTTCCTTCCCGTCTAGAGCCATGTGGTGTCTACTTTGTAAGAGGCTTGTGTGGACCTTTATACGGTTGCCCCCTGCACAATGTCAGCTCCTTGAGGGGAAGCACGAATTTCCCACTTTCTCCTGGTCCCCAGCGCAGGATCTGGTGTGCTTGTCACTGTTCAGTTCTTTCAGTCATATCTGACTCTTTGCGATCCCATTCGGGGTTTACTTTGCAGAGATACTGGAGCGGATTGTCGTTTCCTTCTCCAGCTTATTCTATAGATGAGGAAACAGGTAAACAGGGTTAAGTGACTTGCCCAGGGTCACACAGCTAGTTTATGAGTCTGTATTTGGACTCAGGAAGACTCATCTTCCTGACTCCAACCCAGCACTCCAACCCAGCACTCCAACCATGGCACTACCTAACCTCCTGGCTCGTAAAAATCACTTAATAAATGTTTACTAATTGTTGATCGGTTTTAGAGATGCGGATAAATCATGCTCAGGGGCAGCCTGTATGAAGAACATAACTGAGACAAATCTGCCAGAGGGGAAATAACTTTCCTAGCTGAAGGGATTGAGGATGCTTGGCATGGAGAAGGCCCGGCTGGAGATTCCCCTGAGATATAAACCACTCAGCCTGGGCTCAGCCATTGTTTCACTTGGGCCCACTAATGGGGCCTGAGAGGAAAGGACCAAGGCTCCCAGGAATCTGCTTTGGCCCAATCCCCCACCCCCACCACACTGGGAAAATGAGATTTCAAAAGAACTTCTGGTGGGCCTGCTGACTCTGGATAAGATCAGAAAGGGATCAGTGGGAGAAGAGGGGGCTTCAGACAAAGACCAAGGCCTCACGTTTGCTGGGAGACATAAAAGGGAGCTGATAAGATTGCTCTTGATGCTGCCTTTGCAATTTCCCCCTTTGTTTCTTGCTTCAGACTAACCCCTTTGTGTTCCTCTGCACTTAGAGCTTTTCTTCCTCCTCCAGAGGCATATTTTCTGGTCTTATAACAAGAGAAAATGGAAAAAATATTCAGTTTGGGCATTTAGAAAGAAGCCATTTTAATGTCTCTTCTCCGCATCACCATCACGTGATGACTTTCTTTCCTCACCCTTTCTCCCCCCAAACTGTCTTGGACTCAGGAACTTAGCTAGTATATATCTATATATCTGTATCTATATACATATGTCTGTTGGCTCCTACAAAAGAATGTAAACACCCTAAAAGCAGAGGTGGGCTTTGGGCCTTTGGTTTTGTGCCACCAACCCCAGCATAGTGCTGGGCACAATGAACATGCTTCATAAATAAGTAGTAATTGATGACACGATTGCTTGGCTGTAGTGAACTCAAGTGAGAAAGCTTTTAATGCTAAGCTTATGCTCCCATGGGGCTCAGGACAAGGACCTAGCCAATCAGAGCAGCCCTCATACACCTCCTCTTCTGAGCTGTAGAGAGCCCATGATCTGCAGTAGGGAAGGGCTATCAACCCTGACAAAAGCAAGGCTCATGGGAGTACCGCAGAGATGGTGCCACCCTCTGGCCGGGGTCCTCTGCAAAGGCTGTCTTCTGGTGCTTCAGCATGGCACAGAAATAGAACTGGGCTCCAAAGGTTTTTCCAACGGAACACAAACAATGGCAGGTCCAACAGAGCTGAAAAGGCTTCAGTGCCGGCAGTGAAACTATGGAAAGAACATTAGAGGTAAAGCCAAAGTCCTTGGTTCGAATCCTGTTACTTGCAACATGCAGGCAAGTGACTACATATATCTGGGGCCAGTTTCCTCACAGATCACAGATTTTGAATTAGCAGGGACTTTAGAGATTCAGCCTTCTCATTTTAGAGATGAGAAAACGGGGGCCTAGAGAGGTTAGGTGACTTGCTCCAAGTCAGAGAGCTACAAAATGTCTGTGGCAAAACATGAAACCAGGTCTTGCTGTTCTCAAGACCGAAGCTCTATGGGTGGCAGTGTAGCTAGCATTCAGAAAGCCCTTCGTTCTTATAAACTGCTTTGCAAATATTATCCCATCTGACGCTCATGAAAAAAAAAGACAGACAATAAATGTCTGAGGTGAAGCTGGAATTCCCACCTTCCTGATTCTGAGGCACCGAGGCGGTGCAGTGAGTCAGGAAGAGTCCTCTATCTGAGTTCACATCAGCCTTCAGACACTGACTATCCATATGACTTTGGGAGAGTCACTTGTCCGCCTCGGTTTCTTCATCTATAAAATGAGTTGGGGTATTTGTGTGGGGGAGCCAAGATGGCGGCGTAGAAGCGGCGGGGCACCGCAGCTCCCACACAAACACGCTGGGAAACTCATGAAATGGGACGCTAAACAGATTTTCAGGCTCCAGGGCTCTCCACAAGACAGAAAGCACTACAGGCAGCGCAGCAGGCAGGGCTCTTTGCAGCAGTCTGGGACCCACGGCTGAAACCCCAGCAGGCTCAGGCCCTGGGGCATCGGGCGGAAACCGCGGCTGTGGCAGAGCAGATGGGCTGCACTGGAGGCACAGTTACCGCATTTATCAGGCCAGAAGAAAAAGGGGCTAGGAGAAAGGTCAGTGGATTTTGCTAACTGGGGAGGAGAAGAGCGGGTCCGGCCAAACTGCTCCCAGGGCAAGGAGGCAGCGGGAGGCGGCTGTTGCAGCACGAACGGCTGAGAGCCGCGGCGGCCCCCACTGGACTGCTTCAGAGCCCTCGGCCTGCAGATAGCAGGGGGGCTGACGCGACCCATCGAGGCCAAGGGCTCTTGCGTTGAGCGGC
>CM053598.1:12802549-12822226 GCA_028646575.1 Pseudocheirus occidentalis | reverse complement strand
TGTATTGAACTGAGTGTCCTTCTAGTGGGGGTGGGTGACAAGGGAGGAATTGAAAGAATCTAGAATTCAAAGCTCTGCAATACTGGCAACTAGGAATTAAGATATACATGGGCTGGGATAGGGAGACCCTCCCTGCCCTACCAGAAAATAAGAAAGCAGAGCAGGGGAGGGCCTTTATAGTGGGATTGCTGTTTTAGGGTTGGGACAGGGGCAAGATGGGGAGAAAATGTGTAACTCAAAAATGTAATGAAAATGAATAATGTAAACAAGAAAACAAATAAAAAATAAATTAAAAAAAATAAATAATCAAATTAACTACAAAAGATCTATAAAGAAAGGCACTGTGCTTCCAGAGAAAGAACTGATAAATAGAAGTTATAAATAGAGTGATTTTACACACACGTGTGCATATTTGTGTCTCATAGCAGCCATTTCTACAGCATATTGGGGGAGGGAGGTGGAAGGGATGAAAAAAAGAAATTTGCATAACTTCATTATGTATTTAAAAGGAATAGCAAGTTACACTTAATAGATTTGCAATTTTATGAGCAATCATCTTTTTTTTATCATACCATGTTACAGAAATGTTTGTTTTATTCTATAAATTAAAAAATACATACCTTGTGTTCCTCTAGCAATGGAAATAAATAATAGAAGATTATATTTGAATACATTAAGAGATTTATTGGCATCTTGAAATCAAGGTTGAGTGGGAAGAACACATTTAAAGTAATACACAACTATGCAATACCAGTCAATACATACTTTCAGAACTCTAGAACGGACCGTTTCAGAGCTGGGAAAGTGTTTTCCCAAGTTACTCTAATGCGTAGATGTAATAGAGTAATAGTAATGAATGTTTTTTCCCCCAAAATGAGGAAGAGGATGGACAGGCATGCTTAGAACACTTAATAACCGGGTCAGAAACTTAGGGGAATCCTTTCATGTGACACAACAATTTTGAAGGCTGGTGGCAGGGACATATGAGCACTTTGCAGTCTGGGTCTGACTCCATCCCACAGCTGCAAGTGTCCTCTCCAAAGTTACCAATGATCTTGTCATTGATACATGTGGTAGCCTTTTCTCAATCTGTATCCTTCTTGTTCTCATTGGAGGTTTTGACTCTGCTGACCATTCTCTCCTTGCAGGGTCTGAATGTCACTGCTCTCTCCTGTTCTCCTCTTACCAGTCTGATCATCCCTTAATCTCTTTGCTGATCATCATCTTTGGGGCCATGCCGCTTAACAGTGGTGGTGCCCAAAGGCTACCTGGGCCTACTTCTTTCTTCATTCCCTATTTTCTCTCTAGGTGACCTCATCAAGTTCTGTGGGCTCAGATATTATCTCCATGCAGAAAACCTCCAAATCTATATATAAGGAATAAGGGTAAGGAGCCTGCGGCAGGTTCCCCACACTTGATCTGGAACTAGTCTCTTTCCTTAGTTCCAGTCCTGAGCTTACTGTCCAGTAGGCCTCTCATTCTAAGAGTATCCAAAAGAGAATTAGTCATCTTTCTTCCTAAGCTTGCCATGCTGTTCTTCTGAACTTCCCTGTGTCCCTGTTCCTGTTGTGGGTGCCGCACACAGGGCTTTTAATTGTGCATTTTGCATTGTCAGAATCACCTCTAGCTTTCTCATTCACCTTCACCACACGATCAGAGGCCTAAGTATTATTTTTCCCTCACTGTACATTTCTCATCCTTCTCCCTACCTTAAGTTTTTTCCCCTTCTCATTTATCCTTCACATAGAAAGAACTGTAGCGACTCCCTTTTACCTCTTCTGTTTGTCTTGTTTTCAAAGAGGACCAGTGACATTCTGGGTGATGTCTTGGATTTAAGAGGCAGAACTATACAAAGTCGTCAGCCTCATTCTTTCTTCCAGAGTCATTGAAGTCAAGAGGCAGGACCAAAGTCAGGATGATTGGCAGTGACCCAGGATGCAATGGATGACCTTGGTGTCTTTGATCTCTGACCAAACTCTAAGCTCTCAAGAGGGCTTGCTTCAGCCATTTTCATGGCTGTTGGAATAAGTTGTTTGTATCTACCCATTCTTCTAGGGAAAGTCTTCACATGCTTGGGCTAGACATGCCCTAATTCACCAATGGGTTCGAAGCCTGTCAGTAACCCTAAAGATGGTTTAGTATTTCTGCCAAGATGATTTTTTACCAGAGTGTGTCCACTGTGCAACCACAGCTTTTTGGACCCATAGGTAAGTGTTGGGTGACAGGTAGACACCAAAGGTAGACAAAGTATAAGGATGCCAGAGGTGCTAATCCTCCCTGAACATATAACAAATATATATGAATTTATTTTTCCTGAAATTGTTACAAATTCTTTATACAGTCCTTATATACTTTTCAACTTTAATAATTAAGAGTCAAATACAAATGCCTCTATTTGACATTTAAATCCCTTCCCTACATTCTGATCTTCTTTTCTGTTACTCCCCTTCACACTGTTATCCTGACAAACTGGTCATCTCTCACCTGGGACATTCTATCTCTCTTAAGACTATCCATGCCTGGCTTACATTCCCTTCTCTTCACCTCAGAGGATCCCCTGTTTCCTTCAAAGCTCAGCTCAAATGCTGTCTTCAGTATGAAGATACTCAGCTGCTAGTGACTACAGCTCTTGCATTTATGTACACATTGTGTATATATTTCTATGTGTTCATGTCTCCCCAGAGAAAATGTAAGTTCCTTGGGGTCGGGAACTACTTTGCTTTTGTCTTTGAAATTGCCAGTGCCTGGCATTTTACAGATACTTGCTGATTGTTTAATTGATATAAGAATTTTTTTTCTGTATTACAAATGAATAATTTACCGAAGTACTTTCAGGACACAATCTATTTGCAAGTTGGGAGCTATCTATATTTGCATAAAGCATTTAGCAATTTAATTATTTTTCCTTTTTTCCTTATTCCTGCAGGAAATTCCATTTAAAATACCTGCAATGGCAAATTTCCAACATATGAACATTGTCTTTAGGCTAGGCAATCATCCTTTAAATCTTTCATATGTGATTTACAAAGATTTAACTTGCTCTTTTGAAGAAGAGCCCAGAGGATCAGAAATACAGGCCTGTGATCATTTGGTCTCTCCCTTATTAAAACTGCCTTGACAAGAATGACACAAGATAATACAGTATAGACCTGGGGTGTCCCCACCTCCCGTGACAGTGGCATCATGGATCTGCCAAAGTTTGCACGTACTTTGGATCCTGGTTCTAATGAAACTTAGGGTTATTTGCAAGATCATGAGGTGGTGGTTGGTAACATTTGTGGGCATCCTGGAGGTGGCATCTGGACCAGAGAAAGTCTTTAGAATTGGGTCATTGTGTCCTCTTGCCCTTAGCTGTTAGCATCTTCTCTCTCTTCCTTAAATTATGTTGTGTGCTATTATTGTATCTATATTGTTATATATTAAATAAATAAAGTTATATTTAAATATGTTAAACTATATTTGTGTGCTGTGTGCGCTGCCCTTGTGCCCCAAGGAGGACGAAGTTCCTTTCTAGAACGGACTGTTTCGCTTTGGGTTTAGTATCTCCAGAGTCGGTTGCTTGTTGGATGAACGGTGCTAGCTGCTCTTTTCCTATAATTTCACTTCCAGTCTTGGGGTTCCCTTTTTCTTTGCTACACACGAAGGGTGCACTTTTATGAAAAGATAGCAGCCATTTACTGAACTCACAAATGGAGCAAAGGGAAGGGCAGAAAGAAAGGGGAAAAAAAAGACTTTCCTGGGATGATTGAGAAAATGTTGAAAAAGTAAAATAAGGGACAGAAAATTAAGTACAATGTGTGTGTATGTGTGTGTGTATGTGTGTGTGAGACAGAGACAGAGAGAGGGACAGAAACAGAGACAGAGAGAGGGAGAGAGAGGGGGGAGGGGAGAGGGAGGGAAAGGGGTAGGGAGAGGGAGAGACTTTTTCCACTTTTGTCTTCACAGCATCTTGCACATTATTGTTCAGTCATTCAGTCACGTCCAGCTCTTCACGATCCCATGGACCATAGCACGCCAACATTGGCCATTTGGTTTTCTTAGCAAAGGTACTGGAGTGGTTTGCCACTTGCTTCTCTAGTAGATTGAAGCAAGCAAAGTTTAAGTGACTTGCTCAGGGTCACACAGCTAGAAAGTTTCTGAGGCTGCATTTGAACTCAGATCTCCCTGATTCCAGGCCCAGCACTCTATCCACTGAGCCACAGAGTTGCCTCTTTGGTTGCATATAGAATATACTTAATGGATCTCTAAATTGAGGCATGGCTCACAGGCAGTTTGGCCCAGTTGAGAGAGTGTTGGACTTGGAGTCATTAAAACTTGACATCAGCTCCCACCTTAGATACTGCCTTGGCCAACCTGCCCAGTCACAATTTTCTCACCTGTAAAACGGGGCCAGTAAAAGCATCCACTTCACAGGGTTGCTGTGGGGATTCAATGAAATTTTACATGCACATACACACATGCATATACATGCATATATACATATATGTATATGTATATAATCAAACTTATTTTTTAAACCTTGTATATAAACCTGTATACACATTGACCATTACTATTACCTCAAGTTGTCTCTGCAGTAGAATGTGTAAGTTACTTTTCTTCATTTCCCCAGAGTAGCACTGTGCCCAGGACTTAATAGTACTTTACATATACTTTATTGAATGAATGAACAAATAAAAGACATCATCAGAATACATCTCAACAAGAGAAGATGGTGGTAGGCCAGCCACAAAGGAGGGAACTAAAGGAAAACAGACAGTCTGAGTTTTATCTAGTTTCCATGAAATATTGGTGACAATGGCTAAGTCTTCTTCCTAACTACCCATCGCCCAGAATACATTTCCTTAACTTGTCCAATGTATGAAGCTAACTCAGCCTTAGATACTCACCACCTTCCCACCTCCACTTCTATTTTCCTTGTTTTTCCTCTGACTGGAGGCTGGAGTCTGGAACACTAAATACCTCCCTAAGCCTTCCTTCATAAAGGCAAGCTCTGGATTTATTGCTCACTTCCCTCTCTCTCTGCAGCTCTGCTTGGTTTCAGCTCAAAAGATGTACCCGCTGGTATCCCTCCCCATTCCTCCTTTTCCAGCTTCTTTTCCTTCATTGTCTTACCTGCTTAGACTGTAATCTCCTAAAAGGCAGGGTCTGTCTTTTTCTTATTTATATCCCTAGCACTTAGCATAATGCCTAGAATATAGTAGATAGGTAAATGTTTATTGAACTGTTTTCTCATTTTTGAAAAAAGGGTCATCTATACCTGTCCCCTAATTTTTCACAGTGTTTCTGTACAGGACTAGAGATGTAGTTTAAGCCTCTGTACGTGAATTGTCTTATTGTTATAAAAATAAATTTTTCCTGACACACCTATCATTTTAGAGTGATGAGAATGGTAAATTGTTGTGTATTCATTGGTCAGCTATCCCATAATGGAAAGACTAAAATGTGTGCTTCTGTTAGCTATGGTACAGGGCATATAGAAAGACAGCCTAATAGTTGGGCTTCAGTGAGGGGAATTGACGGTGCCACACACCATGAGCATTTGGAAAGCCCTTGAGTGTTCTTTCCAGATCAGTTTCAGTGATTGGATGACATTTCCCTTCACCCACACTGCTCTCCCATTTCCCCCTGCTCATAGTTGACCAAACCACAAGTAAATGCTGAGCCCACCATTTCATATTTCTTCCTTTAAATGCTCTTTCACTTATTTTCCTGCTTATTTGGTGTTCTTCTGAATCAAGTACCTTAAAAAGTTAAAGAGGCAAAATAGGTTTGTTTTTTTTAATTGCTCTTCAAATATTTACATCCTGCAATACATCCTGTGATTACAATTATACTTATCAGCTTACCATTCCGACCAAAATCACCACAGCATTAAGACTTATTTGGAGCTATAATGGCAATGAAAAAATGCAATAGCCTTACTTTCCTCTCTTTTTTGTCAAAGAGAAGGAACTTTATCACTTATTGAGTTTGCTAATTAAAGTTTCTTACTTCTAGAAAGAAATGACCCTTTCCCCTCGTTTCACAGATGTAAGCTCGTTGTGAGTAGGGATCACTGAATCTTTGTATTTGCTTCCCAGGCACCTACCTAGCAAGGTGCCTGGCACTTAGTAGGTGTCTAATAAAGCCTTGTTGATTGATTGATGCAACATCTGATAGGAATGTGAACATAAGAGTTTTATATAAAACATAGAACATAAGCTTTTTATAGTGTTTGAAGGTTTCCAAACTCCTTATATTCATGATCTCTTTTGTTCTTCGCAACAACTGTGTGAAACAGCTCCTATTGCTATCCTGATTTTTGAGATAAAGAAGCAGAGGCTGAGAAAGTCAGCTGCCTTATCAGTGATCACACAGATTTGAACTCAGGTGTTCATGACTCCAAGCCCGGCTCACTGACCAGTATACCACCCAGCCTCTCTCGTACAGGACAGATGCTTTGATTCCAATGTTGTTTCCCGTAAATGCCATCACAGTGATGCTCTTCTCTCAAGGTGCTGTTTTCACTTTTTTCTTTGTAAGCCCCCTACTTCTTAGTAGGGTACTGGGCATGGAGTAAAGTGCTTAATACATATTTGGTGATGGCTCTGTCAGTTGATTGACTGACACCTGCCGTGTCAGAAAATAGTAGAAACTTATAGCAAATGTTGCTGTCCAGAACTGACTTACAGAGTGAGAAGATGAGAGCAAGGTCTAGTATTTGGGGCTAATTAGCTAAGTAAATGTTGCTCTAATTCTGCATTTCTGGAACACTGGAGAAAGAAATTTCTCTTAAGCATGGGGAGCTTTGGATTTCTAGAACCACAGAATTTCTTTTTTTTTAAAATGAATTTCTTTTTTTATTAAATTGATTTGTTTATTTACTTTTAGTTTACAAGATTCAGTTATAGAGTCCCTTGAGTTTCAAGTTTTCTTTACTTCCTCTTCCCCCCCTCTTCCCCCCCTCTTCCCACCATGGTGGCATGCAATCAAGTATAGAATCTGCAAATATTTTCACATTGAGCATTAGTCTGGTTGTATAGAAGGGTTGTAACCAAAGGAGTGAACAATGGAAAAGAGGAAACAAAACCAAACATGAAAAGAACAATAACATGTAGTTTGCTTCAGTCTCCATTTAAACTCTGGTCTTTCTAGATCTTTCTCTGAATGTAGATATCTCCTTCCATCCTGAGACTTGCAGAGTTGTCTGTATAACTGTATGTTGCTGAGAAGAGTCCAGTTTATCAAAGATGTTCTTTGCACATATGAGGTGTCTGTGATTGTGTACAAATTTTTCCTGGTTCTGCTCTTCTCACTTAGCATCAGTTTGTATAAGCCTCTCCAAGTAAATATAAAGTCCATCTCCTCCCCATTTCTTATAACACAATAGTATTCCATCACATTCATATACCACAACTTGTTCAGCCATTCCCCAACGGATGGGCATCCCCTGAATTTCCAGTTTTTTGCCACCACAGAGAAATTTGCAATAGATATTTTTGTACATACGGGTCTTCCTCCTGCTTCTATGATCTCTTTAAGATACAACCCCAGAAGTGGTGTTGCTGGGTCAAAGGGTATGCAATTATATATAGCCCTTTGGGCGTAACGACCACAGAATTTCAGAGCTGGAAAGGACATCAGAGATTATCCAGACTACGGGTGTCAAATACATGACCTGCCAAGGCAAGTGTATGCAGCCCACAGGACTGCCGAGTAAAACAGATTAAAATGTAATTGGGAGATATTTAATGAATAAATAAAATACCATAAAACACAGATAATGCTAATATATGGTTTTCTAAGTCAATATACAGAGCCGTGACCCTCATGTACAATTTATTTAGGTCTGACACCGCTGATCCAGAGCCTTCTGGACGCGCAGGAATCCGTTCTACCGCCTTCCAGTTTTTGCTTGAATGACTCCAGCCAGGGGGAGAGGTACCGAGCCAGTCCCTTCCATTGGGCTTCTGTTGCCGCCTTCTCCTTCCGTGAAATCTCTATCTTATTCTCTGATGACTGTAGTCATTGCTTATCATGCTGCTTGTATTTACAATTACAGTTCTGATCAACAATGCTTTAAACTTTTGAAGACAGCCAGCATATACTCATCAAGTCTTCCTTTTTTCCTCTCCCTTCCCCACCAGGTTCAATGCTCCTACACCTTTCAAATAGGCCTTGTATGGCATGGATAAATGAGAATAAACATATTTGAAAGGTACCCTATACTGAGCTAAGTGTCTGAGTGTGAGGAAGGTACAAAGAAGCCAGCACCTGCTCTCAAGGAGCTCACACTCTTAATGAGTAGACAGATCAGCCAACAAGGTCAGAAAGGATTCATTAAATGCATATTTCAGTCCAGGCACTGAGAAAACACCTGGAAAAGGTGTCAGTGATGTTTTTAAATGGAGGAGCCCAGGACCCTTAGGCATGACCTCAAAGTTATTTCAATTCAAGATGACAACCATGGCATAGCAAAGGGAGTGTGGAGACTGGACATCAGGCCTCTTTTAGAATTTAGTCTGACACCTTCTATCTCTGTAAATGGTCACTTCACTCTCTGGGCCTCGGATTAGATTTTAAAAATGACAACTCTTCCTAAATTAACTTACTTATTCAATGCCATACCATTCAAATTACTTTCTAGAACTAGAAAAAAATGGGGTACAGTAGATAGAGTACCAGACCTGGAGTCAGGAAGATTTATCTTCTTGAGTTCAAATATGGCTTTAGACAGTTACTAACTATGTGACCTTGGGCAAGTCACTTCATCCTGTTTGCCTCAGGTTCATCTGTAAAATGAGCCAGAGATGGAAATGGCAAATGACTCTAGGATCTCTGCCAAGAAAACCCCAAATGGGGTAACCAAGAGTTAAACATGACTGAAAAATGACTGAACAGCAAAGTAATTGGAAATTGAGGGGATGCCCATCAGTTGTGGAATGGTTGTGGTACATGATTGTGTGGGGTACAGTGTGAGTCCAAGGAAGACGAGTATCTCTTGTGGACAGTGGCCACTGTCTACCTTCGGTATCTGGCTGATCCACTTAACTCTCACCTGTAGCTCCAAGAAGATGTAGTATATGCTTTAGCTGCACCCTAGTAAGCCATTTTGCTAGACACAAGTGCTGAAGCAGCAGGTGCAGATGCGCTGGGAGCTGTAGGCACAGCTCTGCACATGGGCAGCCCAGGCCAGAGGGTCGTCTTCTTGCTGGAAGCAGCAGGGGGATTTGACAGCCCCCTGGGGGGGGGGTCTGAGGAGCCTTTTAAGGACCACACTGCTCACCTCCTGATGTGAGGAAGGGGCTGTAAAGGTACCCTAAACACTGTCTACTTGCACAGTAGGTCTGACTTGATTACTGTGGCATGTGGGAATCCCAACTTGTGGCCACAAAAATGTACAAAATCTTTTGCAAGGATGTTTCCCCTCATCATCAGTCCATGGAAGGGATGCACATTTAGAGATAACACAGCATCCAGTAGACCTGAAAGATGAACACTCTTGTTCCAAGAAAACTCGGCAAGTGTCACATCCAAATAGCAGCCACGAGTGAAACGAACCTGGCATCGAAGGCAGCTTCCCAAAGTTGGAGCTTGATGCACATTTTAGCTGCAATGACCACAGTGAAAGAGAGCAGCGGGAAGCTGGTGGAGATTTGCAGTCATAACTAATCTAGTCAATAATCTTATATGTCTACTAAAAGGAATGCATTACATTTAACTGGATAAAATATTAAAAATAAAATTAGGAGAATAATTATTGAATTAGGTGGATTTCAGACTCCTTTCTAGCGCCAGTATCCCATACACTACTAGGTTCTATCTATGCTCAATCAAAGGGTGTTTTATGTTCCAGGTTCCCTTCTAGCAGACCTTACACGTCCTATGTTTTAAGATCCCTTCTTATTTTGATGTTCTATGTTTATGTGCTTTCACTGCTTCTAGCTCTGACATTTAGGAATGGCATAGGAATAATCTCTCCCCTTTGACAGGCCACTTTTTCTTTTGATTTCCCTGTCAGCTAGAGCACATCTTGACCATCTTGGTACAGCTTGACCAATGCCTTAATATAACAGCAGTTAATGAGAAACTGAACAATCCCTGAGGTGCCAGTGGGATCCATCACCGATGATCAGCACAGACTCCGAACCAGAGATTTCATGGCACAACAGTGACATCCAGTGCTCAACTAAGTGGATCAGAGATGTCCTAAAGAATATTTCATTACCATCTTTGTAAATGACTGCTCAAAAATCACCCCGGACAGAGAAGATCAGTCACACAGCTCCTTCACCTGCTATTCACTGGCACAACTCCTACGTCCCAAAGACACAAAGGCTTAAAATAACAGTCACAACTCTAAGGGGCTTTAGAGTTCACTTAATCTGAGCCACTCTTTTTACAAATGAAGAAGCTGAAGGTCAGAGAAGTCATGTGACTTAACCATGGCCACACGAGCGTTTGAGGCAGGATTTGAAACCCTTTCTTCCTGACTGTAGGCAAGTCACTCTATCTTTTATGCCATACAGAATTGTAGCTCAATGTTTCTAAATGGAATAGAATTCAACTTAAAATTGAAGAAACATCAAGTCCCTGTTGTGCCCTGAACATTGTGCTAGACCTTAGGAGAAATACAGTGTTTAGTTGTGAAACAGCCCCTGCCCTCTGGGTCATCTTCCATTTAAATAGGAAGGAATGACACATGTGCAGACACTTCTAATACAAAGTAATACAGGCTATGTTTTAATAAGATAGAATACAGCAGTGGGATAGAAACAAAACCAAACAAAACAAAAAGTCTTTACCAAAGAGGGGTATGAGGAAAAGATCATAGATGGAGGGAGAAGTCACTTCACCGTTCTGAGCCTATAAAATAAAGGGATTGGAATAGATGAAGTCTAAGCTGTCACTGTTAAAGGATGAGGGAGAATTCTGTAGAGAGACAAGTCAAAGAGAAATCTAATCATAGGAAATAATTTGAGGAAAGCCACAGGAAGAGGAAAACCAAGTAGTGTTTCTTCTGTGCTCAGAAGTTAAGCTAGGTTTATCATGGCTGCATAAAAGACAGTCGCAGGAGATTGGGCTACATGGGTAAAGTGATACCAGATTGAGGAGGTTTTCAAATATCAGGCAAATAATTTTACCTCTACTTGGTAGGCAATAGGGAGACACTGATGATTATTGAGTAGAGAAGTGACGTGTCAGAATAAGGAAGACTAGAATGGCAGTGATATGAAGGATGGGTTGGAAAACAGAAAGAATGGAGACAGGAATTCTGTTAGGTAGCTATTACAATAATCAAGACTGGTGGTAATGAGTACTTGTACTAGGATGGCAACCAAGAGGAAAACATAGACATAGAAAACATAGCAGAGGGAGGATGGCCAGGATTTAGCAACAAGTCTTTGAAAAGTAATTCTGAAGAAAGAAGAGTACAAATTATACCAAGAAAAAGTGGAGACCAAAGCAGGAACAGGTTTTTTGGGAAAGGTTGTAAGCTTAGTTTTGGACGTGCTGACTTTGAGATAGGTAGTGGGGAGGTAGGGGTTCAAACAGTGACATCCTATAGGCAAAGACAGAGGTCAGGATGGAGAACAAGGAAGGGGAGGGAGTAGGGCTTCAGACTATGGGCCAGTGGGAAAATTCAAGAACACATGAAAGAGATGGCTAGTGCCATATGCTGGGAACAATTCATTGAAGGAGTTGGGAATTTTTCTCTTGAAAAGCAGGATGATTGAAGGGATATAACCATCTCCCAACTCCTGAGTTACCAACTGCCTGCTAAGCATTTTGAATTGGATGCCCCCAGGTATCTCAGACTCAACATACCCAAAGCAGAAGTCATTGTCTCCAGTCTGCCCCTTACTGACTATTACCATTGCTGTCGAGGGCACCATCATCCTTCCAGATCCTCAGGTTCGGAAAATTGTCATCCTTGAATCTTTACTCTTCCACCGTTTTCCAGTTACTTGCCGAATCATGTTTCTGCAACATCTTTCATCTGTCCTCTCCATCCATGAAGCTCAAGCCTTCATCACCTCTTGCCTGGAATCGTAATCCCTCCTGTCATGGCCTCTCTGCTGTGGTCTCTCTTGAGCACTTTCCAAAGGTCAAATGAATGGCCCTGGGAGATGGGAGGCTCCCCATCTTTAGTGGTATTAAAGCAGGTGCCAGATGGTTACTGGTCAAGTATGCTATGGAGGTTTTTTGTTGTTGTTCAGATGCAGGTTCTGAAATTCCTTCAGTCTCTGAGTCTGTGATTCTATGCTTGACAAGCAGTAGGGGAAGCCCCGATGTGGTTTTGTGCCTTGCATTTGTGGCAGATGAAATCAAGCTGATTTCATGAATTTCTCCAGTTAGAGTGGCATTCATATGCAAGAAGTTGGATGGGTGGTGGCCATTGACCAGGGTTAATTTTTAGAGGATAAAACCAAGTGTAGCCACACTCTAAAAGCAAAATCACTTTAATCTGCTCTCTACTTTAGGCATGGTGTAGGCAACACATTTCTGAGCAAGACATTTGGGAGTTATGATTTTTGCTTGGTTTTCAACAATATCTTTGTTCTTCAAAGAGTTTGTCATTCAGTGTGTCATTGGATTATCTCCTCTGTTGTGCATCCAGGCAGGAAGAATTTTATGTGCCTTCAGTTCTCTCATCCCAGGTGTAGGGAAACCTAAACCCAGGTCACCTAGAGTAATATCTAACCACCATTCGCAGTCTCACACTGTTGTGTAAGATAGACAGTTTGGACAAAGTTTGCCACTGACATCTTGCCCCTCACAGTAGTTACAGGGGAACCAGGGGGTATTCTGAAAGAATATCCTGAAATCAAAACTATTGCTTCAGTCCATAGACTTTTATTTAAATAAGATGGACAACCAGTTGTAGTAGAATTTAGAAGGCCACCTGAGTAAAAATCTCAGCTCTCATACTTGTGAACTCTGTGAAAAAATATTTCATTACTTGGATTCTTGATTTCCCCATCTTTAAAATGGGGAATGTTAATATCTAGACTACCTATCTCACTGGATTGTTTTAATGAAAACACTTTTTACTCCTCAAAACACTCTAGAAAATGTGAGCTATTATAAAATCCTTCTCTAAAATTGCCAAAATTATATTTACTGGAATCTTTTTCTATCTCCGTTTTTCCAAGTTCAAGATGAGGGACTCTTCTTTTCAGTACAAATGCTTTATTTTGGTGTAATTAAAGTATATCAAGAACTTAGGAAGAATCTATGGAAGATACATCATATACTGAATATGATTATATAGAAAAACATAAACACACTTGTGACCTTGAGATGTTAATTTCCAAATCTATCAACAATAGCTCTGTGATGGGGCCAGATGAGTTAGGAGCAATTTGGGAAGTTATGGATCAATCTCTTTCAGATGAGTCAGCTGGAAGGAGCATAGATTCCTAACTTCTTCTAGTATTCTTTCCCCCCTTTATAGTATTTTTTCAATTGCAAGTGAATATAATTTTCAACCTTCCATTTTTGTAAGATTTTAACTTCCAAATTTTTCTTCTTCCACCTTCCCAAGACAGTAAGTAATCTGATTTATATTATATATTTATAATCATGTTAAACGTATTTCCACATTCATCATGTTGTGAAAGAAGAATCAGAACAAAAGGTAAAAACCACACACAAAAAAATAAAACAACAAAAGTGAAAATCATCTGCTTCAATCTGCATTTAAACTCCGCAGTTCTTACTCTGGATGTGGTCAGTATTTTCCATCCCATCTTCTCATACTGTTGACTGTGGTTCTCTTCATTTGGAGTTTAGAGGCAATCTCTTTCCACTTGGACTCTTTGAATTACTCGAGTTGGAAAGGTCAAAGAATTGCCAAGTATGGGATGTGATTTATTATTTCAGGTTTTCCATCAATTGTTGAGAGAGGTTTAAAGTCTCAGCCTCCATTTGTCTCCTTCCACTAGAAGGGAACTTTTACAAAAATTGACCATCTTCTATGGCACTGATCTATCATAAATAAGGGTACAGAGGTTGCAGATCATAAGGCAATAAAAAAGTCCTTGATCCACCCAAAGAAACGGAACACTGCATTCAGAGACTGAAACCAGAAACAAAGGGCAGAAATTTGCTTTCAGACTTGTTTATTCATTTACTGAAAAAGGCACCATGGTCAAAGATGTCATGACCTATTAGTCAACTTTGCCGCATAGTCTTCACTGTACTTGGATAGGCTGGTGCTTGGATCTTAGACACAGTCTGTTGCCAGGCCTGCAATGGAACTGATTGGCTCAAGATTATTCAGTGGCTTTCTTTTACAGGATGAAATAAACACCTGTGTTTGGGAATTAAAAACCTTTACAACCACCTTCCAGTTTTATTGGTTGTGGGCATGAGATGACAGAGGACCCAGAGTCAGCACATTGTGATCAGTTTGTGGAGGACATGGACCCTCCCTCTAAGTCAGCATTCCAGAGGAAAACCCTATTCATCCATCCATCCCTTAGGCAGAGCTCTTACTCTCAGCCTCGCAGGGTTGTTGTGAAGAAAATGTTTTGGAGGAGTTAAAAAACGAAAGGGCTGGGAGTTATCTTCCTGTAGCCACCATTACCCCTCTCATCTAGACTGGGTTTCTCCCTGCCCCACCCCCCCACCCAAGTTCAACCCAGGTTGCAGGACAGGACTTGACCATTTTATACTCCTTAAAACAAAACAAACCCCAAACATAGCACACCCCTCTTCTTATGTGTGATTTAATGGGTTTTCCTTCAGGAGAATATTACAGTGCCATGAATTAGGGGCAGTGTCTCTCAGGGTCCCTGTCACATAGCTTAGGACCCCCCCCCCAGGGTCTTGCCATGTGGGATGGGCTAGCTTTCCTTGGCATCCTACCCCACACATACTAGACTAATTTGTTTTTCCTTCAGATATACTGAAATAATCACAGAGACTTAATTGGCCCTGGGAATCAAACCTCAGACCACTGACATAGCTTCCATGTGGCCCAAGTATAAACGTCAATTCTCAAGGAGTCAGGAGCACCAGGGTTTGGTTTCAAACATGCCTTTGCCGAGGGAGGTACCATGATGAGCATAAGGACAGAAAAGCTACGCCCAACTGAACCCAAGCTGTATTCTTCTTTTTTAATTTATGGAATAAAAAGCATTTCCATAGCATAGTAAAGAAAAAAGATGATTGCACATGAAACTGCAATTCTGTCATGCGTAACTTGTTATTTATTTCAAATATACAATGTTCTTGCTGAGTATCCAGGGCAGCCAGGTGGTTCAGTGAATAGAGTTCCAGGCCTAAAGTCAGGAAGATTCATCTTCATGATTTCAATTCAGGCCTCAGATACTCACTAGTGGTGTGACCCTGGGCAAGTGGTAACTTTGGAGCATGGAGTTTCAATTGAGTAATGAGTGAGTAAAGGGGGAGAGAGATGCAGAGAAAAAGAATCGATGAGTGCAGACAGCTTTTTCTAGTAGTTTGGCTGAGAATAGACAGTGTAGAACAGTGGATAGAGCGGTATACTTGAAGCCAGGGAAACCTGGATTTAAGCCCTGTCTTTGACATAGCTTGGCTGTGTGACCCTGGGCAAGTCACTCTCTTTGTGCTTTAGGCAATTTTCTAAAAGTGTTGATTTGTAGAGAAATTACCAACCTCTGTTTTGGTACCGGGAATCTTCTTCTCTGAGAGTTCCCTATCTCTGTGAATCACAAACCCTGTAGACTTAGCTGAGAAAGAAGAGATACAGGATGATAGGTTGAGGGAATGCTGGGTCTAGGGAGGGATTTATTTTAAGATTTGGGAAAATTTTGGGAGAAGACAGAAAGACAGGGACCAGCGAATAGGGAAAAGTTGGAGATTTGAAAGAGAGAGGGAACAACAGAGGTTTTGATCTGCTGAAAAAATGGGAGGGGATGAGATCAAAGGCTTCTGCAGAGGCAATAGCATATGTGAGCAGAAAGGCCATGGTGTTGCTCAAAGAGAGCAAGGGATCACAGAATTTGAGACCTGGAGGGGATCTCAGTGGCCGTCTACTCAGGAAAGTGGGCATGAAGACCACCAATGATACCAGGGCACAATATTCTTCAAAACCACTGATCATTTAAAAATAAAGTAGGTAAGTGAAGAATCAGAAATAATAAAAAATCACTTGCTTGGAGAAGAACTCCTTATTTGACAAGAACTACTGAGAAGCTTGAGAACAAGTCTGCCAGAAATCCTTTCCTTTAAGAAAGTCATATACACACAACCACATTCTTCTTGAAGACTCAATGCCACCAAACCTCAGTGACAGCTCATATATCAATATAAAAACTTCATATGAAGACCTCTGATTTGCATTGTTTGTTTTCTCAAGTTTATAAATTATTTTTGTATCAACATTTGTACAGGCACACTAGTCTTGGATTTTGTCTTCTATGAGATTCTAAGTTGGTGGTTCTCAACCTGAGATTTATGTTCAGTTTGTAACAATGAAAATACATTCTGCATATCAGATATTTACATTACAATTCATAACAGTAGCAAAATTACAGTTACGAAGTAGCAACGAAAATAGTTTTGTGGTTGGGGGTCACCACAACATGAGGAACTATATTAAAGGATTGCAGCATTAGGAAGGTTGAGAACCACTGTTCTAAGTATTTCTACAGCTCTTTTGTCCCACAGTATAGTTTCTTTCCATGATAGATATCTAGCTTACTGCATATATGTATATATATGCATACATACATATATAAAGGCTCTTCTCTATTGTTTTTAGTTTAAAATTCTTTTTCATTGATTTGCAAGACACCAGACAAATCCATTCTCACCAGCTTTTGTTAAGATATACTCCATCCCTGGCCTGGAGCTTATTGCTATTTCTCAAATCCTAGTCTTAAACACCATCTTCTTCACCAGCTATTTACCTCTGAAATCAACTTTTCTTTTCTAAATTATATGCCTTTTGTGGGCAGCACTGATCCAGATTTTGCCTGTAGGGGAGTGCTGGAACCAAGCTCTAATTGCCTAGCAACAACCAACTACTAAATTTTCATAGTAAAAACCTTGAAAACCAACAAACACAAAAAAATATAAATTGAGGCTTACTGTTTTGTTGCTTGTCTAGACTTAAGAAAGTGATAGAGAAAATGTTAATAATGCAAGTAAAACTGAAAAGTGTGTTTCGTATACATTGATGTTTATTTTTTGAAGCAGTAACTAGGTTGCAAAATATTAACCTACATATTACTTCTGGTGTCTGTTTTCTTGCTGAAGACATTGATAATTAATGAATTCATTTCTTTCTTCTACGTTCCCTTCCTCACGTCCATTTCCTTTCCCTGGATCCTTTAAGGTGTAGCACTATAATATGTAGGTTTTACAGTGATAAGAACAAACACTTAATTCGCCTTATAATAAGAACAACCACATAGTAAATGAATCCAAGCATGGTCCAGTAATCAAGGTCTGGTCAAGTAGGGGAGGACCACAGTCAGTTTGACCATTTAACCAGTTTAACATTTTCTTGTTCTTTAATTCATGGATTTTCAACTTGTCCACAGATTCCCTGGAGAGCCCTGGATCTATGACAATGTTTTTCCATATGCATAACAGGTCCTGTTTTTTGGTCTTTATTGAATTCCAGTCAGATTTTCAGTATGACTCTTTTTATAGTAAACAAGCTAATATATCTACTGTAAAACTGGAAAAAATGTATGCCTCCCATATAGAAAAGAACACAAGACAGAGCCATGTTTTGTTTGCTTTTGTTCTGGGTGTGGAAACTTCCTTGACCAACACAAATGGCAATCAGCCTCTGACCTAGTAGTTAATTCCTAGGACTCTCGATGGTACATTAATAGATTAAGTGACTTGCCTAGAGTTGACTCAACATGTGTCAAAAGCAGGATTTAAGTCCAGGTTTTAGGATTAAAGGGAGGATCATGGGTCTAAAGCCAGAAGTGACCAAGAAGGAGTCTAGTCCAATATTTTCATTTTTTAGACAAGGAAATTGAAACCCAAGAAATAAAGAGGAGGTGACTTGTTGATGCTAAGCCCAGCATTCTCTCCTCTATGCTATGGCCCCAGTTATTGCATCTTTATATACTTGTGTAACTGCTATTGGACTTAATAAAATGTACGTTGATTTAAACGTGTAAGTGAATTAAAATCAGTTTTTTTGTCATCTGCATTTTCTCAATAAATGGACACTTAATGGTGTAATGAGGATTATATAGGATCATCAGAGCAAGAGCTCCTCATTCCAGGAAAGGTCAGGAGTCCTTATAGTCATTACTGTGCAGGAGATGATTTAATGGTCGAAGCCTTGGCTTTGGGCTTTGTTTTTCTTTTCCATCATAACCTCCAGCATGGTATGGACTCAATAAATACTTATTTAATTAATTGATTCACTGCATGTTGAGCTGTGAAAGATTTTATGTTACTAAGTTCAATATTGTACCAAAACTAAAAATGTTCCTTTTCATGTTATTTTTCTAATAATATATAATAAAGATCAAACTTTTAAAAAAGTAGAGTTTTGGGGGAAAAGTTGAATTAGCTGGTATTGTAATGGAAATGTATATATTTTTTGTAGTTGAAAGAATGTGCCTTGAGTACACAGAAGGTGTGAACAAAAAGGGGTGTGTGTGTGTGTGTGTGTGTGTATGCATGCGCGCGTGCACACATTGTGAGGCACCCAGGTCCAATCCCAAACTATTTATTCCATTCTCCATTCTATAATTCAGTGTTTCTGTGTTGCACCCACCTTCTCCAGCCAGGACAGTCTAAAACACTGAGTGTCTCCTTGTTCAAGCCTTTCCATGCTCAGTCTTTTAAAACACAGACCATAATGTGTGTACAAGCCCTGAGGCACAATCTTCATGGAAGAAGTCAGTAACCTGGAGGAGGCAGCTTCTCCCTGTCTCCCATACTCTGGAACAGGATACAGTCAGCCAGTCAGTCCACAAACACATACCCAACACCAATAGACTCAGTTAATGTGACAAAAAGATTAAAGCCTGAAGGTGGTCTATAGAGATGGTCTGTCTGCACAGCTCATGTTCTTCCAGTAATTACCACCTCTTCACTATGTGCTATGTAGCACTGGTAGAGCTGAAGTTAATTTTGATCAATAAACCAATCAGTAAACACTTAGGAAGTACTGTGTGTGGTGCTAAACATGAAGCATAAAAAAAAGAGCCAAAGACAGGCCCTACCCCTGAGGAGCTCACCAACTAATGAGAGAGACATCACCCAAACCAGTAAATACAAAACTGCCATGTACAGGATGGGTAGGAAATGATTAACAGCCTAAAATTTGGAGCAGTTGGGAAAAAGGCTCCTTGTACAATGGAATTTCAGTTGACGTCTTAGGGGAATCCAGAGATGTAAAGGAGACAGCGGTGAAACGGGAGGGTTTTCAAGGCACTGGAAATAACTCAGAGGCTTCTCTGGGTTTTGTGACTAACCCTGTTGTGTTATGGTGGCGCAGTGGACGGGGAGCTGGGCCTGGAGTCAGGAAGCTGCTGCTATTTAGTCATTTCTTCTGACATGTGGGGTTTCCTTTGCAAAGACACTGGGGTGGTTTGCCATTTCCTTCTCCAACTCATTTTATATTTTTTTTCTTTCTTTTTTTTATTATTATTTTTTATTTTTTTTTAATTTTAATTTATTTTCTTGGTTACATCATTCATTTCCACAAGGTTTTGAGTTACAAAT
>CM053598.1:12785161-12802049 GCA_028646575.1 Pseudocheirus occidentalis | reverse complement strand
TTTTTTTTTCTTATTAGACTTCAATGCAATTTGAGACAGAAGGGCTCCCATTAGCTTTAACTGCCAGGCCCCTAGACCTGCCGGCACCATTCACAGAAGGGAGGGGGGAGACTCTGACACTCCTCAAAGATGCTCACTCTCCTTTCTCTAGGCCACAAAGAGCCAAAGGCAAACCCTATTATTAGTGGAAGCAAGCCCGGCTTTTCCATATGATTAATCACCAAGGCTGAGGCGAGATTCACCCTGGATCGCACCTACTGTGTGGGGCAAGGGGCTTCCTCAGAACTCATCAAGGGATCCTGGGGCCTTGTAATTTAGAAAACACACTTCTGCTCCTGAGTAGCTTAGAAATGAAGGGCAGGGGAGGCTTGCTGCTCGGACAGGCCTCTGGCCACGGGGAAAACAAGATCGACTTCAGTGCTCAGGGTCCGGCCAGCCTAGAAAATCCTTGATAGGGTCGAAGACCACAGCACCCTCTCATGCCATCTAAATGCTCACCAACATCTGTGTCAATGTGTTATCAGTCCACCTCTCTTGGGAGAACTGGCTGTTGCTACCTATTTGGATAGCAACATAGCCCAGTGTCTTGTCCCTCTCTCTAACTCTGTTGTGGGATTGTTGTGGATAGGGACAGGGAGCTGGACCTGGCATTTCATTAGTGTGGGGAGCTTTCATTCTGAGAGCTTTCTTCATTAAAGCAGAATCTAGAATTTAGAGAATTTCCCCAAACACTGAAATGGTGAAGAATTTATCCAGGGTCACACAGCTGGTAGGAGAAAGAGGTGAGGTTTGAACCCAGGTTTTTCTCACTCCAAGTAAATCTATCCTCTATCCAGGGGTATCAAGCTTAAATAGAAAGAGACTGGCATAGCATTCATATTAACTTAAAAACACAAATTGATATCATCTATATCATATTGTATTTGTGTTTATTGGTTAAACATTGCCCAGTTACATTTTGATCTGACTCAGGCTGCCCTGGGGAGTTTTGCTGGCCCCAGACAGCTGGTGTTCAGTGAGTTTGACAGCTCTGATCCGTGCCAGGCTGATCATTTCAGTGCCTGTATCCGGGCATGGATCTGTATCTTTATCACCGTGTTTTCTAGATGAATGTTTATACCTACAGCTATGTCTGTTTCTGTAAATATTCATGTTGGTGTTGGTGTTTTGGTTTATGAAAAGAATCGGCCTATCAATAGTGCATAGAGTTTTTGACTCAGAATCCAGGAAACCTGGATTCCAATCCCACCTTCGTTCCCCAGCTTGCTGCTCATTAGCTGTGTAGCAAATTCTAGGAGCCTCAGTTTCCTTCTCTATCAAATGGAGGTAATGATCCCCACGTGTTTATTGTGAGGCTCAGATAGGGTAACATTGTGTAAACTTTGGCACAAAGTACACTCCTGTTGTACTTGTATCTACGTCAGATTTATTTTGGACCTGTGATTTCATGGGGTTGGGAACTGCCAGTGAAGAAAAACCTCTTTTGCCAATGCAGATCAACAACTAGTCTGCAATTTTAGAGTCTTAAGAAAAATGCCCGAGATTAATGTGGGGGTGGGGAACCTGCAGCCTTGAGGTCACATGTGGCTGAATCCAGATTCCTTTTATTGAAAGGATTTGCTCTGTGAAGTTTGGATTCAGTCAGAGGGCTGCACTTGAGGACCTAGAAGGGCACGTGTGACCTCAAGGCTACAGGTTCCCCACCCCAGACTTAGAGCGGGAGGGTCACACAGCTAATATCTATTAGGGGCAGGGAGTTGAACCCAGCTTTTCTGACTTGGCATCTGAATCTTTACCCACGACACCTTCCTCACTCAGAACTGTGTCCATGTCAGTGTCTTTCTCTAATTCCACCTTTCCCTTGATCTAGGGTGTTGGAGCTCATATAATAGAATTTAATCAATAATGGTCTGAAGCACTTGACAAATCTTAAAGCATTATGTAAATGCCAATTATTATTGTTGTCATTTTCATTAGCGGTGATGGTGGTAGTGGTAGTAGTAGTAGCAGTAGTATTACTAACCTAAGGTCTGGTGCTAAGTTCATTCTCTGAGACTTCTATTTCCTTCTGAATGTTTATGGAGCAATACAGTGTGTGTTGGTAAATGTTTAACAACCAGACTCTCCAGAAAAAGAAAAAGTATACAGGTACATTTTTAAGTTTAGTCAGAATTAACACTTTCTTAAGTCTTGGCCAGCAGTTCTCAGCCTGTGGGCTATGTTCAATTTGTAACAATGAAAATGCATCCTGCGTATCAGATATTTACATTATGATTCATAACAGTAGCAAAATTACAGTTACGAAATAGCAACAAAAATAATTTTATTGTTGGGGTTCACCACAATATGAGGAACTGTATTAAAGGGTCACGACATTAGGAAGACTGAGAATCACTGGTCTCGGCAATCAACTAAACATTAACTGAAGCCCTTATTTGTAGCAAATGCTGATTCCTGATGCATAAATGCTCACCTAGAAAATTGAATGATTGGTTTTCATAAGCCGGTGAGAGCTGACTCTAGCATTCCCCTTGCTCTGTCTCTAGTTCTCTTTCCATTACCTGGCATGATGAGGTACTTAGGTCCTCTGTGGAGCTAAACTGCTCAGCAATCAGGCTCTGCTGCTGAGAGCACAACTCTCATGGTCTTGACACGTCGGAAGGCCTAAGGGTTTGCCTAAATTTCATAGAGAACTCACCCAAGGCAAGCACATACATGGAGCCAGAAGAAGCGACACAAGAACACTCTCAAGGTCTCTCTGAAGAGCTGGCATGGGCAAGGCTGGCACAGGACTGCCCAGCGTGGTGTGCCCCTACTGGAGAAGATGGTGGCCTCTGACAAAGCAGGATTAGAGCAGCTCAGAGGAAATGCAGGACATGCAAATTTAGGGATATCTTCACTCCAGATGTTCTGTGGACTGTTTATGGTAGCCTGTGGTGGAGCCTTCACAGCACGCATTGGCCTGATGAGCCACAGCTGGACACTCTGACCTTGCCACTGACGTAATGATGTCATTTGGGTTGTCTCGGATCTGTCTCTATCATTTCTATTTCCCTGAGTAGCGCAGTGGTGCAGAGGACAGTGAGTCGCATTTGGAGTCAGGAAGACCTGAGTTCATCACCCTTCCTAGGACACTTTCTAGCTGTGTGACCCCGGGCAAGTCACTGAAACATCGTTAAACCCAGTTTCCTCAATAGTAAAATGGGAACAATAATAACTGGGATCTCCCAGTGTTGTCAGGAGAATCAGATGAGGCATATGGAAAGCTCTGCAAAAACCTCAAAGTCGATACAAATGCAGGACATTCAATTTATCTGTATTGTTTTATCTTTATTCATGCCGACCTCTGTAACTGCATAGCTATATTTCTGTCTGTGGCTCTAGCTTTGTCCACATCTGTATCTCTCTATCCATATGTACACGCATATAGCTCTTTATGTCTTGATGAAAACCTGCTGGGCAGGAAGGTTCCTGCTGAAATGTGTCACGCCCCCCCCCCCCCAAGGCCTTGGAAAATGCCTGAAAATCCGTATGCGACCTGGACTCACAGGGCTTCTGCTGCCCTTATCCTTAGGAGGTCTGTATTGTCAGCTACACATCCTGTCCATTCCAATATCAAAGAGAGACAGTGAGGGAGGGGACAGGGAGAGAGAGAGAGACAGAGACAAACAGAGACAGACGGAGACAGAGACAGAGAGAGAGGAGAGAGATGGAGACAGAGATCCACAGAGAGAGAGCAAGCTGGACCAGGACAGGAGGAGAGCACCACTGGCCAGTAGCTCCCCTAGGGCCGCTAATGAGCAGGGAGCCCCAAATGACCTGCTCCGGACTTTTGCCTCCTATCCTCCGGCGGCCGAACAGGCCCACAGTGACAGCAGGACCGTCTCCACGCTGGCGTCACATAGTCCCCCGGCAGGCAGACAATTTAAATTATTACAAGGCAATGCTGCAGTGTTACAAGTATGAAGCCTGGGCACCAAATAAAGTAATTACACTTAATTAGGCAGCCCCCAAAGTGACGGCCTGTGCCCGGCTGCCTCAGATGTAGCCTTTTGTTGACTTAACAGAGGACAGGTAATGAGGGAAACTTCAAAGCTTCAGGGGCGAAACGACTGCTTAATTAGTGGGAAGACTGGGTCAGAAATCGGCAGCAACAGCAATGGGGTGAAAAGCAACCCTCAATTGTCTTTTGTTGGAGGAGCTTCGATAAAGGTTCTGCAGGCCCTTGAGGTAGAGGACCAGCAGCGCTCTGGACACTGTCGGTCCACCCAGCCTTTGGTTCAGAGCTCATCTGGGGAGATGCCCAAATCTGCCTTTGGGCTGTGGCGAGGAAGGGGGAGGGCCCTGAAGGGATGGGGGCACCTCCCTAGCCCACAGACGGGGCCCCTTCTCTTCGTATTTTCATTTCAAGAACAAATTGGATTGATAGAGGAGAATCTGCCCGAGAGCACCTCCTTCCCTGGAATAGCTCAGGCCACGTTCCTGGGGAGCCGCAGAAACTCATAGGACAGAACACTCAAGTGTGTGAAGAGACCAGAGTAACGGCAGATGAATGGATGAAAAAGTGTTTATTAAGCCCCTAACACGTGCTGGACTCTATGCTAAGGGTGGGGGAGATGAAAAAAGCAAAGTAAGCCCTTCCCTCAAGGAGCTTCCATCTGAATAAAGGAAGATTAATCATAAGCCCAACAGCTAACATTTAGATAGTGCTTCCTATGTGCCTGGCACTGTGCCAAGCAGGCTTTACAGAAGTCATCTCTTATGATCCTCGCAACAGCCCTGGAAAGTAGATGCTACTCTTATCTCCATTTACAAACGGGGAAACCGAGGCACGCAGGTTCAGCCAAGTGTCACACCGCTAAAGCATCTGAGGCCAAATCTGAACCCACTTCCTCTTGAGTCTGAACTCAGCATTCCAGGTGCCCTTTCACCAGCAAGAAAACCCAGAAAGGGAACTGGTGGCCAGGGTGGGCTCTTAGGGCAACTGACAGATGTGCCCTTTCCAGCATTAGTGGTGCTGATCTAATCATTATTTCCAGAACATGAAGGGGACATAAAGAGAGAGCTGGGTCTGAGTCCCAGGGAGGGGTTTGCTGCAGCTGGCTCAGACTGGTTCACAAGAGCTGATAGTTAAATTTTCAGTGTGAGCATTTACATTGAAATCTGTCAGTGCTACAAATCAGGCTTCGTTTATTGTTTTGTTCCTTGTCTAGACTTAAGAAAGTGATGGACAAAACATTAATGATGTAGAGTAGAACCTAAAGTGTGTCATGTGTTTTTGTTTTCCCCCCAAGAGAGCGACTTGTTAAACATTAACAAGCACACTCCTGGGCTAGAGATGATGTGCTGGTGGAAGTAGAGGATGGAATGAGGAGTAATGGGGCAGTATGATGGCTGGAGAAAGTGGGTATATGTGGATTAAGGCTGAGGAGGGTGAGCATTGGCCATTCTGAAGCCTAGGGGCTCAGGGCTGGGCCTTGCTAATATGGTGGGTGTTGATTGACTTCTAAACTAGAGGCTGCCACTGCAATCACTGTCCTGGAGCTAGGATGCTCAGTGCCTAGCATGGGGGTGCAGGTCTCCCAGAAGAAGATCATAGAACCAGAGATTTAGGGCCAGATTGCGGCCAGTCTCCCTTTTTACAGATTAGGAGACCAAAAGGCCAGAGAATTGAAATGTATGTGACTGAAGTCACACATGTAGTACAGCTAGTAAGCACTTTAAAAATGTCAGTTGAATTGAAATGTCTTTCAAAGAGAAACATCTCCATGTAAAGAGACAGCAGGCTATAGGGGACAGAGGGCTGAGCTTGGCCTGGGCAGAGCTGGTTTCCAATGCTACCATCCCTGGGGCAAATCACTTCATTTCTCAGTTTCTGGCAACTCTCCAAGCCTTATCTTCAAATTCAAGTTAACAAGCCCTTATTGGGCACTAAATCACAGCTAGTTTGGGATCTGGGTTGTTGGAGGAGATTCCTAGAGATTCCCCCATGAATTATCACCTTCCTGTAAAGCTGCATAGCAGTCACAATCCTGAAAAGTGGTGAGCCCATGCAGATGGGGAGAGTCAAGTAAAAAAAAAAATATCCAGAGGCTTCTGAGTCCAACGAACTGTGCTCATCACAATGAATCCCCCAAACCCAAAGCTCACATTCTGTCAGAGGGATACAGTATATATATATACACAGATCAATAATAGAGGGAAGAGGTGAGAAATTAGGCCTGAGATGTCATTGATTCAGGGAACTCAGCTGAGCAAACTCCCTCTGCTGATGCATGTAGCACCTTCGCTGCTGCTCCCTTCTGAAACCTTGCCTAGACAGGCTTTCAACCTACAGTTTAAGAAGGGCTGACCTAGAACACTGAGAAATTAAGTGACTTACCAAGGGTTACAGAATCAGTAGATACCCATCACTGAAAATATAAAGTAACTTCAGGAGGGGGAATGCACTAATAAGTAGAGAGATCATGAAAGGCCTCATATGCCAGGTTTAACCTGTGCTAAGTCAGGCCTTGAAGGAAATTGTTTATCTTAAAAGGCAGAGATGAGGAGACAGCAGTGTTCTAGGTACAGGAAGGTAGCATGAGCAAAGACTTGGAGGTGGGAAATGGATT
Source organism: Pseudocheirus occidentalis (assembly GCA_028646575.1). Taxonomy (NCBI): domain Eukaryota; kingdom Metazoa; phylum Chordata; class Mammalia; order Diprotodontia; family Pseudocheiridae; genus Pseudocheirus; species Pseudocheirus occidentalis. The sequence goes on along the minus strand of CM053598.1, from coordinate 12,795,435 downwards.
AATGTATGTGGCTAATTGTTACATGGCTGAAAAGTAGAGGTCATGAAGGGGGAGGCAGGTGGGGGTCAAGCTGAGGAATATCTATGTCATTCCCGAGGTCTTAGGGGACCGCTGAGGATTTTGATCAGAAGGCCAGCATGGTTAGACACATGATTTAAAATTATTTTGGATTTGTATGAATGCTGGGTTGTAGAGGGGAAAGACTAGAAGGTCAGGCAGGAGGTGCCAAGGCCCTGAGCTAGAGTGAAGTAGAGAGTCTTCATGTAAGTGATCATATGACGGGGGGAAAGGTTCAGGGAGAATATAGGTACCAGGCTGTGTGGCAGGGTAGACAGGGTATGAACTGGGTATTCAGAGACTTAGATTCTAGTCTGGCTCCAAAACTGGTCACTGCGGGACCTTGGGAGGCCTTTCTCTTCTCTTAGCCTCTGAGCCACCATCTGTAAAATAAAGGTGGGACAAGGTAGTCTCAGAGGCTCCTTTCAGTCCTAAATTCTTTGATTTCATGACAATTAAATTGATGTTCAATACAAAATCTTCTTTGATTTGTTATGTTGAAGTTGCTGAAAATCCCCAGGTTGGGGGCAGGCTGTGGGTTGAGCCCTGAGCTGCTCAGAATGAGTTTGCCTAGACGTACCCATGGCTCCCTTGGTATGAAAAGATGGGGCTTTCTGATTGAATGCTTAATCCCCTCTGCTTGATCTGAGTTGGCAGAGGAGAGGCGGCCTGAGTTTAAGATCAAGGAAAAATTTTAACAATGGATTGAAATAGAGCAGGGCTGCTGGTCAGCCTGTGAATAAGAAGGCTGGTGCCATGATTCTCCCCTTTGCCTGAAATGCCCTCCCTCCTCTTACTTCCCCGATTGGCCCCCATTCTTCAGAGTCTACTTCTTTCATGAAACATTCCCTGGTCTTACCTGATTGTCCTTATATTTGATTTGATTTAGAATTATAACTGCTCGGGTCTGTGTCTCATTTTCCCTCATAGGTAGATGGGTGTGCTTCCTGAGGCAATGAGCAGGAAGGTGATGTAATGGAGAAGCCAGAAGGTCTCTGATGCTTCCCAGTTATGTGTGCCAGGAGAGGACACAACCTCTGATCCTTACTTTTCTCAGCTGTACAATGGGCTTACAGAGTTGTTGGTGAACAATACTTTGTAAACCTTACACATCTGTTTAACAAGGATTGTCCTTCTCTCGGTGCATACTACTGAGTAAGTGGAAAATAAATATTTATAGAAATGAATATTTCCTGAACTCAAAAAATTCTAATTGGATGCTAATTCGAATTTGCCAAAATATTGTTTAATTTTAATTCGCTTTGCCAGTGTCACTCACCTGTAGTGACAGTCAGTCCTTAACCAATGTCTCAGGCCGCTTTGAGAAGGAGTAATCTGTAATGGCAAAGGACACCAAAAACACAGGGTTGTGGAATTAGATAGAAAGGGACACTGGAGGTCACTGAGCACCTCCTGGAGGAATCACCCAATGTCACACAGCTAGTAAGTGTCTGAAGTGAGATTTAATTCCATTGGACCGTGTATCCAGGCTGTACCCACAATACCTCAGCTGCTTTTGCATTACTCATGCTCTGTTGGGTTTTCTGGACCTTCAATAGGAATGGCATTGTGGGGATACTGGACATAGAGGGCTCTAGAGTCTGGAAGTTTGGGGTTCAAGTCCTCCCTCTGATAGAAACTGGCTGTGAAATGTCATTCCCAGATGACTCTAAGACTACCAATGACAGGGTAGTTGCTGCTTTGCAGTGGGTTTGGGGAGTTCTCTCTTCCTAACAAGCCGTAGACCCTGACTTGTACCTGGATGAGGGCTACAGCTGGGCCTCTACCCTCTTGGCAGTCTAGGAAAGCCCATGGAACCCTTCTTGGAACGATGCTTTTAATGCGTTAATACAGCGTATTAGATCACAAAGCAAACTGATTAGAGTAAAGCAGTTATCAAAAAATAAAAAATGAAAAGATCCTGTCCTTGGCTCCCTGGTGATCCTAGCTGAGCCTACACAGCTCCTGACTCAAGTCCTCCCCTCCCAGATATCCTTGGGTACAGAGAAATGCTCAATCCTGTCCAGAAGTGGAAGGGCCCTTAGGGGTTGTCTCCTCTTTCTAATTGTTTTACAAAGGAAGACATTGAAATTTAGGGAGTTTCGTGACTCACACAATATCACACACTTATTTAGTGGCAGTCAAGATCTGAACTTGAATCCTCCAACTCCAGAGGCAGCGCTCTTGCATCTAGTCCATGGTCTCCCTCAGAATCTGTTAAAAAAAAAAAAGTAAATTGTCACCCTTGGTTTATGTAAAGCCTTAAGAAGGGACTTCAGGTTTCCCAAGTGAACTGCTAACTCAGGATCTGTATAATGAGGTGTGGCTGGAAGGGGGCAGGTCTGCCCTGGGGGGAGATTGGAGGTGGTGAGGGACACCGAGCCTCCAGTTGTCCATGGGTGGGAGGGTGAAAGAGCAGGCTTACCTTGGGTGACCTAGCTCTTCTGTCACTGCAGGAGGGACACAGGGGTCTATGGGAAAGGGCCAGAGCAGCATCCTCAGGGATGCTATGTGTGATTAGTAGAGTCTGAGGAAAAAGACAAAAGGATGTGACCTCTGTCACAATTTGAGAGCCGTTGTGGGGTTGCAACATGGAAAAGTGGGGAGGGGTTCCATTTTCAGCAAAAACCCCCCACCTCTGCCACAACTACCTCTGCGGCCTTGGGGAAATCATAACCTCCCTCCCCATACCTCAGTTTCCTCTTCAGTAAGAAACAGGGGTTGGACTCTGTGACTTCTCAGGTTTATTTTAGTCCTAAATCTATGATTGACTGAGCAAAATCAGTGATCATCTGAGCCTGCCCTTCATGTTCACAAGCCTCTGTTTCTTTTAGAAGTGGAGTGGAGCTAATTGAAAATGACCTCACAGAGGAGTTTTAAGTAACAATAACAAAAAACGTGATGAGCCAGCAGGCAGAGGCACAGATGTACAGGGGCCGCGTAGCGTAAGTCATTAATCAGTCTGGGCTCCCAGCATGGGTCACGTCCAGAATTATCGGGGTTAGCCATCAATGCATTCCCGGATTCATTGAATGATTGCCAATATTCCATTCCCCTTCTAGCCACAAAGAATCAGAGCAAAACATTTCATCTTTAAGCTCAGGACTGGGATTTAAAAAAAAAGATTTCATCTTAGTATTAAATATTTCTCTTTGTGACCTCCTGTCTCCTGAATTCCCTAAAAGTTGACTAGAAAGGTCTGTCTTTCCTGCCTGTACTAAGCCAGGAAGACAGAGACTCCGCAGCTTCTGCCAATTGGATAAAAAAATAGTTCGTTCTTCTGGACCTACGTATTCCTATAATTCGATTCGATTGGCATTTACTAAGTGCCTACTGTGTGTCAGACTTCTCACTAGGTGCCTGGGAACACACAGACAAAAACAAAGTTGACCTTGCCCTCAGGGAGCTTGCATTCAACTACAGAAATAAAATAGGTATAAAGACATAAATCAGTATAGAGAGACTGTACAGTGCAGTGGAGAGTGATGGGATAAGAAAGATCTGAATCTGAATTCCACCTCTGAGGTTCAGGGGCTCGGTAGCCCTGGGCAGTTCATTTAACCTCTCTGATCCTCAGTTTCTATCTGTAAAAATGGGATGATAGAGGCAGCTAGGTGATCCAGTGACCAGAGTAATGGCCCTGGAGTCAGGAGGACCTGAGTTCAAATTTGGCCTCAGACACCACTTACTAGCTGTGTGACCTTGGACAAGTCACTTAACCCCAATTGCCCTGCCTCCCTCCCTCCAAAAAGACCAAAAAAGGAGATTATAATAACAAATATCTTGCTGCATTGTTGTGCGGATGTATGCAAAATGCTTTGTAATCTTTGAAGCTCCATATAAGTGTGGGCACTATTTTTAATATGATAAATGTGTGCAAAGTAAGTAAAAAAGAAATTTTGTTGGGGATAGGGAAGTGCTACAAAGGATGGCCCTCACTGAGCTCTGGAAGAAGTTTGGGCTTCCAAGGAAAGACAGTGTTGTGGATGGGGATCAGCAAACAAGTCAGTGTGGCTAGAAAATGTACAGCAAGTAGCAATATAGTCAGCATGGGAAAATAGTCAGAGGGCTCTAAATACCAGACGGAGGAAGCTTCATTTTGTCCCAGTGACAATAGGGAGTCATTAAAGCTTCTTAAGGTAGGGAGTGATGTGGTCAGACAGATGAGTTTAAAGCATACATTTGGCAACAGTGTGGAGGATAGATTGGTGAAAGGAGAAGCTGGATTCAGGAATCCCAGCTAGAAAGTTATTGCAAAAGTCCAAGTGAGTGGTGAGAAAGGTCCAAATTAGAGCAGTGGCACTGTGAGCTGAGAGAAGGGGAAACAAGTGGGAGATACTGTGGTTCTTATATTCTTCCTACTTAATATAGTCTAGTGGGGGCAGGACAGAGAGTCAGTAAGTTCTTACCAAATAATGATTATTAAATATGCTTATTAAATCACTGGCCTGATTTACAGCAGATTGCAGTGTCTGGTTAGAGGCAGAAGTGACTTTAGAGACCATTTGACCTAATCCCTAATTTCATGGAGGAGGCTGCTGAGTCATAGAGGGGTTGTTACTTACTCAAGGTCACACAGTGATACATGACAGAATGGGTATTCACACTTGGGTGTGAATCTCTCTCTTTCTCCCTCTCCCTCTCTCTCTCTCTCTCTCTCTCTCTCTCTCTCTCTCTCTCTCTCACACACACACACACACACGCACACACACACACACACACACCACAGTGCAGAGCTTTTCCCACTGGGCTACACTGTCTTCTCTGAGAAGTGTCATTAGGAAGACGTTTGTGGAGGTAGGAGTCTTGTGTAGAGCATGAGAGTAGCTCAGGTTTATGCCACATAAGGAGTGGTTGAAGGAACTGTGGAGGGTTGAACTATGCAAGAGAAGATTCAGAAAGGCTAGGATAGCTGTTTTACATTTGGAAGTCTGTCATTTGAAGAGGAAAAAAGACTCGTTGTGTCCGAGCCCAAAGAGAAGAACCATGAGCAAAGGGTGACATTCACAAATGGGTAAATTGAGACTGGAGATAAGGTTAGACTTCTTACGGTACCCTTCCCTTCATTATTTGGGAATGTGGCCATAGAGACTTAGGATGCAGTTGCAACTATGGTAGCCATTTTTACCCTGAGGTCCCAAATGACTATGATGTTGAACTTGAGTCAGTGATCATGCCAGAGAGGTGGGGGCTGGGACTATGTAAGCAGGAAGATGGCTAATGATTGACCAACCAACCCAAGAGGTGGTCACAGAGTTCAAGGCATGATGGAGAGGAGAGCCATATAGGTACAGACAAAACTAGCTTGGACACCAGTGTGTGAAGTAGACTGTGGACCTTTCCAGTCTTCTTCCACCTTTTACCCTTTCACCTCTATGTGGTCTGTGGTCCAGTGATACTTATATGTGTGCGTGTTCTCCCTCCAACTGGATCGTGGGCATCTTCTCTGGCTGGCCCCCATCCTTAGGATGCCTTCCCTTCTCATCTCCATCTCATGAATGGGGGAGAGTTTATTTAGGCCAAAGCCTTGATTTGGTTAGACAGGTTTCTAGTGTTGCTCATGCCTCTGGTCCACAGTCACAAGCCAGATGAAGGCACTCCAACCCTTCAGGTCCCTAAGTGCCCCACGGGGACCAGGAAGCTACATCAATGCCCTAAAGTCTCTGGGTCAGTTAACATTTGATGACAGTTTTGAGAACAATGTTGAAAGCCTTGCCTCTCTTATGGCCTCAACATTTATTGTCTGTGAACCCAAGAGGTCCAATTGCTTCATCTTTATGAGACTCAATTTCCCCATCTGTAATATGGGCATAATAGAATTTACTTTAGAGGGTTCTTGTGGACACGGCACAAATAGTTTGTTAATGTCGTCTATCATTACCGTGTATGACCGCGAGGAAGACATTTTTCTCTCCAAATCTCAATTTTCTCATCTTCAGATGGTTATGATCATAACACTATGACCCATGTGGCAAGGGCGCTAGGAGAAAAGTACTCTGCTACTCTCAAAGATGAGGCCTGAAGCTTGTGTCCTGGATGGTGGGTGTAAAGTGCTTTGTAAACCTTAAAAGTTCCACATCAGTGAGCTACTATTGTTAGGCAGCTAGATGACTCCGTAGATAAAGCACTGCGCCTGGAGTCAGGAAAATCTGAGCTCAAATCTGGCTTCAGACACTGACTAGCTGTGTGACCCAGGACAAGTCACTTAACCCTGGTTGCTTCAGCTTCCTCATCTGTAAAATGAGCTAGAGCAGGAAATGGTCAAACTACTCTAGTATCTTTGTCAAGAACACCCCAAATGGGGTCACAAAGAGTTGGATATGACTGAACACACAGTCTGGGGTAAATACATGTAAACTAAAGCAAAAAGGTCATTGTTGTGGGGGAAGGGGCATTGCTGTGGGAGGTGACACCCAGTGAGCCTTGCAGGAAGCTTGGGCTTCCAAGGGATGCAGTCTGAGATGAGAGCCTTTGGGCCCTGGTCTGAGTGGCCTCCAAGATCCCCCAGGGCTCTCAATGGAAGATCTTGTGATGTCTGTGGACCTCAGTGTGCTGCTCTGTAAAATGGGGAGACTGGGCTAGTAAACCTGAGCTGCTTCCACTCTAAATCTATGGGGCTTAAAAGGTGTGAATGATTAGAGGGAAATACAGTACAAGTGAGCGTGAGTTATTATTGAAGAGAGAATTGGATTGGCCTAAAAGAATGGCAAGTAACAAAACTCAGTGGCTGAAAGCAGTTTCTCAAAAGGCAATTTTAAATGGTGGAGCCTGATTCCAGGGGCATTCCATCCCAGTTCCTGTGTCCAGACCCAAACAAGGGTCTTTACTGACTCTTTTTGTGTGACAACTTATTGAGCTGATAAATTGTTTTTAATTTGTTAACCACAGAGAAATTATCTTACTGTATTTCCCCCTTAATGCAAAACAGACTAGGCCACTGTCCAGAGAGCTTCCTGCAGAGGAAGGGCCATTGAGCCACCCAGCCTGGCCTGGTCCCTCCCGGCTGTTTGTCCCTGCTAATACCCACAGAGACAACAGCCTGCTTATGTCACGAGCCACGTCTGTCAGGGGGAAGATTGATGTTTCTCCTCAGCTTAACAATATCTGAAGGAGGCACCAGGCCCCCTTCCCTTTAAAAGCAAGGAGTCTGAAGGTTAGTTTGGGAAGAGGTGCTTTAAAGATCAAAACCAGACTTCTGACAGTGATGGGTGGGCTCGGGGATTGAGAATGACAGTGTCAAATCTGTTGGACAGGGAAGGCAGTAGCCCCGCCAACAGGGAGGGACACGCTCCATCTTGCTGGCCCCAGTTACAGGGAGATGAGTTCTTAAAAAAGGGGTCACATCCACAGACAGCTCTTTAAATCTTACTGTAGAGAACACTGGGGGTGGGGGTGGGGTGAGTAAAACAGCAACTAACAAGCAGGATGTGAAGTGTGGGAAATGGGACATGTTCTCCTCACTACCTGCCTCAACTTTCACTTTTAAAACTATTTGTAAAAGGATCTGAATTTTGCTTCTGGGAAACTGGGGAGGCAGGAGGTTGGTACCCCCAAAGCAGAGGCAGAATCCAAATCTCACAACATGTAGGCTGAAGTCACAGGCAGCGGGCACCAAGATGGGCTCCCAGCTCTCCTCAAGTGAATGTGATTGAATGCTCTTGTTTCATAGGAAAGAGGTGGAGCACCTGGTCCAAGACCAGTCATGCCCCAGTTAGGAAGCCTGTGATTCCCAACATCATCTGGCAATAGAAGTTGGCACTTGACTTACAATTAGTTTGAAGGCTGAGAGTCACAAGTGAAGGAGCTGGGGGGTGAGGAAGGGACTGCTCAGAAAAAATACAAAAGGTCTCCAGATAAGAATCACTTTCTATTATATGGATGACTCTCTGTCTCTGTCTCTCTCTGTCTCTATCTCTCTGTCTCTGGCTCTCTTTCTCTGTCTCTCTCTGTTTCTCTCTGTCTCTCTCTGTCTCTGTCTTTTTCTGTCCCTCTGTCTCTCTCTGTCTCTGTCTTTCTTTGTCTCTGTCTCTCTGTCTCTGTCTCTCTGTCTCTGTGTCTCTGTCTCTGTGTCTCTGTCTCTGTCTCTTTCTGTCTCTTTCTCTCTGTCTCTCTCTGTCTCTGTCTCTCTGTCTCTGTCTCTGTGTCCTGCCTCTCTCTCTCTCTCTTCCCCTCTCCCCTGCTCCTCCTACTTGGTTATTTAGTGCATGAGTTATCTATGATGGATGTCATCTTTGATAGAATTGTCTGCGGCAAATACTCGCCTCCCTAGCTGCTGTATTGGTGCATTTCTCAAATGAAAAAGATGAAATATTTTAAGTTGGAGGGCCAAACTTAAAGGTTCAGAAAACTATGATCACACCTATGATCACCCAGCTACTGTGTCAGAGGCAAGATTTGAACCCAGGTCTTCATGAGTGAAGGAGGCAGACAAAATTCCACTGATGAGCCTGGTGCTGACCATCCTGGATTTTTTCCCCTACTAAATCATATACTCTCATATTTTTTATTCAAGGTCTGGTTTGATATCTTCTTCCCTGTAGACTTGAGACACAAATTGTCCCAGAAGAACAACATAGGGAGAACTCTTGATCATTTCATAATAAAGATTTTTTTTATGGAACTGGGAAATCTGACCGTGAGAGTCCTATTGTAATTCCAGTCCCTTGTAATAGCCAACCTTAATGGAAAATAGTACCATCTCTCATTCCATGTGTCTTTATCCTTGACAAATAACTAATCCCTTTCACTGAGAATGAAATAAGGAGCTTGTATGTTAAATACTTGCACAAGAAATATCAGTGTCTTGGGAAAAGGCTCAAGGACTTTGTCCTAATTCTGTTCCTGATGGCTCAGCATATGTGCCCATTACACATCTGGGTAGTTAAATTCTTCTTGAACTATTTCTTAAATGTCAATATCCTTAAGATATTTTCTTTGTATGGAGCAGCTGTGTATCACCCCTACCAGAATTAACTAAAATCAGTGACACTTATTTGAGATATGTGAGTATAACTTGCCTGATAACTATGTTGTAAACAGAGATATATTTAAATTTGTTTAAAAATGGAGAGGTTTTACCTTCCCATTTGGGCATCCTATTTTTAGGTCTTGGTAATTGTGTCCTCAGGTCATTCTCCTGGGACCCTGACATCTTTTTAACTTAAAAAAAATGCTCTAGGTCTTCAGAAAAAAATAATACAAGTAATAAAAACAAGCATGCCAGGCACTATGTCACAGACCAAATTGATCTTATGAAGTCAGAAGCCAGCATTTGGCCATCACATGACTTTTAAAAAAATAGGGAGCCATCATATCATTTTAAACTACATTTTTCAAATTTTCTTAGTGGGAAAAAAAAATAGCCATTTGTGGGTATGTGTATGTATGTGTGCACGTGTGTGTGTATGTGTGTGTATGAATTAGATTAGTTTTCCTAATTCTTTGGAATAAAGATATTTATTTGAGGTTGCTTTTACTGTTCTATTTAGTATCTTTCAGATAAAGCTCCCCTTTAACACTGTTGTCCTAATAAAGCCATATACTCAGGCTCAGTTGAACCCAAGACTCAACAATTTTGCTGTTTGAATAAATAAAGAGAAAAGAAGTCCTGGTCACCTGGTAAAAATTCCTTTTTCTACTTAACTGAAACAATCACTTTTCCATCTGGACACTGTAACAGTACACACCATTCATACTCCAAACCATGGAGCTTTAGGAAATTTAAGTGAAAAGGATTGATGAAAGACAGTGTAGTCTGCTGGGAAGTGTTGGAATGGGAGTCAGAGGGTTTGTTTTCAAGTCTGGATTCATCTATTTCTGTGCCCTGTGACTTGGAGCAACTCACTTGACTGTTCTAATTTCCTAATCTATAGCATAAGGAGTTTAGATCAATGATTAGTAAAGTGTCTTACTGCTTTAAAGTCTGTGATTGTGGCTTTCTATGCTCATAGGATCATAGAGTCAGAGATGGAAGGGAGGGACCTTAGTAACAGGTTTTTGTTGTCAAAACAAATTTATTTTTTTCAATTACCAAAAATCAATTTCCTCTCCCTCCCACTGGGGAAAAAACAAATCCTTTTTTCAAATTTATACAGTAACATATATATCATATCTATCCATCCATCCGTCTGTCTGTCTGTCTATCTGTTTATATATCTGTCTATCTATCTATCTATCTATCTATCTATCTATCTATCTATCTATCATCTATCTATCTA
>CM053598.1:12761161-12784661 GCA_028646575.1 Pseudocheirus occidentalis | reverse complement strand
CATTTGCTCCACTCTAATTCTGAAGGAATTATTCTCTTCAGTAAGATTTTGAAATTCTTTTTCCAAATTGCAAATTTGACTTTTTTAGGCATTTTTCTTCTCATTGGCTTTTTGGGCCTCTTTTGCCATTTGAGTTAGTCTATTTTTTTAAGGTGTTGTTTTCTTCAGTCAGGTTGTTGACTCTCTTTCCATGATTTTCTTGCATCATTCTCATTTCTCTTCCCAATTTTTCCTCCACTTTTCTTATTTGGTTTTCAAAATCCTTCTTAAGCTGCTCTATGGTTTGTAACCAGTCTACATTTTTTCTTGGAAGCTTTTGGTGTGGGAGTTCTGACTCTGTTGTCTTCCTCCTGTTCCATGCTTTGATCCTTTCTGTTCCCAAAAAAGGAATCTAAAGTTGGACTTTCCTTCCTTTGCCTACTCATGTTTCCAGTTAATTACTTGACTTTTTAGCTCTGTGGAACTCTGCTTCCAGAGGGGAGAGTTCTGTCCCAAATCGCTGGGGTTTTCGCAGCTTCCGGAGCTATTAGGAGGCTCCTGTATCTGCAAAGCCTTGGCTCACTGGTCACACAACTCAGGACTACCACCAAAGACCATGATCCTGATCCAGGCAGCTTAATATAAGGGCACCTAGCCTCTGAATGATCTTTTGGTCCCTTTGCAATCTGCAGGCCAACAGCTCTGAAGCAGCCATGTGGAGGAAGCTGCAGGGCTGCAGCTTCTGCTGCTTTCTTGCCCTTGGGGTAGATGGCCAGACCTGCTTTTCTCCCCTAAATTTAGCTGAGTTCCACTGACCTCTCACTTTGTCCTTGTTTCTTATGGGTTGATAATTCTGGAAACTGCCACAGCTGCTGGTGATCTGCTCTTCTGAAAGCTCCAGCCGCAGCTTCTCCTGGCTGCTCCAGGGCCAAGCTGCAGTTTCAGGCCAGGCTGGTTTTGGCTCCCAGTGTGCTGTGATGAGCCCTTCCTGTCCCTCCTGCTGGGCTTTGTTTCTCTGTACTTTTGTGGGTTCTGGAGCTCTAAAATTTATTTAGAGTCATTTTATAGGTGTTTGACGTGGTTATGGGGGGAGCTTCTACTGTTTCTACGCTGCCATCTTGGCTCTGCCCCCCAATATTTTCCACTAATGAATCTGTTTCTTAGCCCATATCAAATCATTTTGATGATTAATGCTTTGTAGTATAGTTGATAACTGGTACTGCATGGCCCTCTTCCTCCTCATTTTTTCCCACAAGATTATTTACTTTTCCTCCTGTAAAATAATTTTTCTAATTATATAAAAGATTTGTTTGGTTGATATTTCACAGAATAAATAATTACCTTGATATTAAGATTGTCATTTTCATTACATTGACTTGACCTAACCATGATAGTTAAGACATCTCAAATTACTTACATCTGTCTTTGTGTAGAGGGTGTTTCATACCCATATTCATATAGTTCTTATGTGTGCCTTGGTAGGCAGGATTCCCAAGTATTTTATGTCTTACATAATATTTTCAATTAAATTTCTCTTCCTGCTAGATAATGTGCTGAGGATTTGTGTGGGTTTATTTTAATTCTACATGTTTGCCAAACTTATTGTTTCTTACTGAAGTTAACTAAACCATTGTATTATCTGCAAAAAGTGGTAGTCTTGTTCCCTCTTTGGTCATGCTGATTTCATCCATTTCTCTTTTTTGTCATTATTGTAGCTAGTATTTACTATACTATATAAAATCTTACACTTTTAAAAAGTAGGTCTATGGTCATAATTTTATAGCCCATCAGGCCAACTAATCATAAGTCAATAATTGATTGATCTTTTGGATTTAGAGTAGATTAAATCTCAGTGACCAAATCAGCTTGATAATTTGGAATCTCATTCCTAGCATTAATAAGGCCCTGCTAATACAGGAGGTTTCAAGGAAATTGAATTGATGGCAGAAATAGGGCCACAGGTTGAGAAGTGGAAAGGCCCTCAAAGTCATTTTATCTAATCCTATAATTTTTCAGGTAGCTAGGCCTCAGAGACCTTAAGTTAGTCAATCAATAAGCATTTATTAATTGCTACCTACGAGTCAAACACTGGCTCTAAGTCATCAGAGGATTGAGATTCAAGTTGTTGGTCACAAAATCCAGGTCCTTATCCCTCCTGTGCAAAAGTTGCTTCAGTAACTAAAGATTTGAAGAACCAAGAGATAAAACAGTTTCAGAGCTGGAGCCACAGTTTTCTCTGAGCATCCACACCAGGTGATGGATGTAGTATTTGATTCATTGATATCTACTGACCTTCATTGAATCCAGGAATTTCCAGAATGTTCAGAACCCCCAGGCAAAACCTGTTTGTGGATTGCTGCAGGAAGCCCTAAGACCAGAGACATTTAATAGTGAACCAGCCTGGAGTGATTTCAGTTTGGTAGGAGTGAGGCAAAGAAAGCATGCAAAGTTGCAAAGACCTGTGTTTTGGGCATCTAGTCCAAACCTGTAAGATTTGGCCATTTTTTATGTCCAGGACTCTCAAGACTCCCTGAAAGCTGCCATTTTGGCTATTTTTCTGCTGCCTCACAGATGAGCTAGAGGCTGTAGGAAAAAAAATGAGCCCTGTTTTCAGGCCCTGGCTCTGTTGGTGGTTACTCATGTGACTTTGGACAGAAAAGTCCTTCCTTCCCTGAAGTCATCTGTAAAATAAGGGCATTGCATTAATTGATTTCCAAGGTCTTCTTGGCTTTCAGTCTATGAATCTGTGATTTAAGAGCATGTTCAGAGAAACAGTTCAGCAATTTTCCTTCTAGGCAGAAGCTCCAAGGACTGATACTTTTATTGTCAACACCTAAATGTTTGATTGATAAGTCCATCATTCCTTGGTTATTTTCCCCTTTTAGTGGTATTTGACTTCTCAGACATAGTACTGTTTATCTCCTAAGGATGATTAAATCAGGAGGGTCAGGAGGACCTATTGCTTCAATTTCTTTATGACTTGTTCCTCATCTCCTTCATCTGATCATCAAAGAGGATAGTAATCCCATTTCTATAGCATTTTAACACATACTGTGCACATGTTAGTTTATTTTATATACATTTGTCCACTGATCACAGATGGCCTTGCTTTTTGTCGAACACAACTCACACCTGCAGTTCTTGACAGACCATGACAAAGCACAGGATGATATTTTTAGGGGCAGGAGAGACCTTAGAGGTCACTGAGTCTAATCTTCTCTACCCCCACTGACACCATTTTATCAATGAAGAAGCTAATGGTCAGAGACGTTAAGTATGTTACTCTGGGGTACAGAGCTAGTAAGCATCGGATCCATTACGCTCAAACCCAGACCGGCATGGCTTCAAGTCTAGTACCCAGATTTCCTCATTAGGAAAGCTACATCCAAAGTAAAAATGACTCAAAGTAGGAAAAAAATCTGTAAAACTTAGGGGCTGAGACTTCATGGCCTGGAAGGATCCCTCTAGCTCTTGATCTATAACCCTAACTAGTCATGTGACTGTGGATAAGACATCTTTGGTTTCTGAGCCTTAGTTTCTCCACCTGTAAAATGAGGGGGCAAGACTAGATGACCTTTAAATCCCTTCTGTCTATCGCTTTGGAATCCTGTGCTATTCACTGGTAGCAGGTTTTCTGAAAAGTTAAGATCATCACAATGAGAGGTATGCAGGTCAATGTTTAACAATAGCTCTCTACAAATAAATGAATAATCGACACACTTGTAAGTATAATCTGCACCATTAAAATGTCTTCTTCATCATTTTCTTTTGTTTAATGGAGGGCAGTTGGGGTTAAGTGACTTGCCCAAAGTCACATGGCTAGCAAGTGTGTTAAGTGTCTGAGGCCAGATTTGAACTCAGGTCCTCCTGATTCCAGGGCCAGTGCTCTATTCACTGAGCCACCTAGCCACCCCATCATGATTTTCTTAAGTTTAGGCAATCAATAACACAAACCATTTGATGTTTGTAGCCTTTGTAGATTTCCATTGTGTAAATATTCACACTGAAAGTTTAACAATCAGCTCTTCATGACCCCCTGCCCTGGATGCCTCCTTACAACACAGAGATGACCCTAGTTTGTGACCCTACTTTGCCAGCAGAGGACAAGCTCAGCAAGCCCGTGGAAGCTGGATAGACTTTCATGATGTATCATGTCTTTGTCATCTGAGCCCCTGTCTAGCTAAGTTCAGAGGATCAGCACTCCAGGGTTGGCTGCTGGGGACTGATGTGTTTTGTCTACAGCAGCTCACAAGAAAAGGGCAGAGTCTTGTAGGATCTGCTTCTGCTGCATCTCTGGTACATATTTCCTTCTGTCCATTTACTTGGCTACTCTTCTCACTCAGGCCCTTATCACTTTCCTGGGGAATATCACCTCCTGAATGGTCTCCCTGTCTCTAACTTCTCCCCTTCCCAATCTGTCCTTCTCACAAGCTATCAAAGCCATCTTTCTAAGGGACAGGCTTTACCTGCTCCGAAAGCTACATATCTTCAGGTATTGTCTGTTTCCTCTAGAATAAAGTACAAATGCCTCGCTGGGTGTTTAAAGCATTCCATAGTATGACTTATACCCATTTAACTGACCTTTTTTCAAATCTCCCTTCTTTATAATCCATATCCCAGTCAAAATAACTCACTTCCTGTTCCTTGAATTGGTCACTTCATAACCTATCTCCATTCATTTGCACAGGATAGGTCCCATACCTTCAATGTATGGTATCCTTATATACACCTAAAAGAATCCTCCTTTTTCTTCAAAAATCAATTCTAAAGTTATTTCCAATCTGAAATAATCTCTGGTTCTTTCTTTTTTCTTATTTATTTAATATTTTATTTTTCCCAATTCTATGTAAAAACAATTTTAAAAATTCATTTTAAAAAATCTGAGTTCCAGATTCTCTGCCTTCCTTTGTCTCTCCCACCCTCCTTGAGAAGACAAGCAATTTGATATAGGTTATGCATATGCACTCATGTGAAAGATTTCCATATTTATCACATTGTAAAAAGAAACAGACCAGAAAATAACTTCCAAAAAACCAAGAAAAGCAAAGAAAGTTATAAAAAATATTCTTCAGTCTCCATTTAGACTCCGCCAGCTCTTTCTCTGGATGTGGCTAGCATTTTTCATCACGAGTCCTTTGGCACTGTTTTGGATCATTGCACAACGGAGCATAGATGAGCTATTCACAGAGGATCATCGCCCAGAGTTGTCGCTGTGTACAATGTTCTTTGGGTTCTGCTCGTTTCACTTTGCATCAGTTCATCTTATCTTTCCAGGTTTTATGAAAGAATACTGGTCATTGTTTCTTATAGCACAAGTGATTCTTTCTGAAATAACCATAGACCATGATGTCCAGAGCCTTCCTTTGCCCCATCATATTTGCATTATCCCTATGAATGTGTATGTTGAGTCCTTCCAGGTAGGCTGCAAGCTCCCTGAGGGTAGGACCTATATTGGTTACTTCTATCCCCACTACCTATCCTAGTGCCTTTCCACATGATAAGCATTCAATAAAGGCAACTCAGGGGATGGTTATGAATGTTTAGCAAAGGAGAACTTGTAACCTGTAACTTTTTGTCTCTTTGAAAAGGAAACCTCCCTTTCTTATCACCCATTTAAAGACAGAATGTTCATCATAGAGGAGGATTCTCATTCTGAGACCCTAAAAGCTGATCTATTTAGAAAAAACTTCACATTTAGCAATGAATTTTCAATTTGTTCCCTCATCTGCATCAATTACAAGAGCCTTGTGAGATCAGCACTGTGGGAGTCACCACCGTCCTCACTGAATGAGGACAATGACTCACCTGTGACTGTGTGGTTAAAAAGTATCATGGGCAGGATTGGAATCCAGGTCCTCCTGACTTGAGTGATGGCCTTAGTCTCCAGGAAATGTTGCCATTTGGCAAAGATTTAGGAAGGAGATGCATGGCATTACCTGAAAGAAGCAAGCTGTCCTGTCAATTCTGGTTATTTTAAAGTTAAAATTTCCTCTTATTCTTGCCTCTCCCCATGCTATCAGTTGTCAGTCTTGCATTTTACTTTATTTTTATTTCTCTTGGATATGAAGGGGGGATGAAGGTGGGTGTTTTCCCTCTAAGATTATCTCCAATTACCGTGTATGTATCTTGTTTGTAAAACCCCAAATGGAGGTCACAAAGAGTTGGATGTGACTGAAATGACCCGACAACAATAATAATCTTGTTTGTACCAGTTATTTGCGTGTTGTCTACCCTGTTAGACTGTGAGCTCCCCAAGGGCAGGCACTGTTTTCGCCTTTGTTTCTCCAGTGTTTACCACAGTTCTTGGCATAAAGTAGGTGCTTAATAAATGCTTGTTGACTTAACTCTTTGATTTTGTTCAACAACTGGAAGGAATGAATCATTGAAGATCAAAAGATGAGCTTGCCACTATTCTGCATTTTATAAGTGCTCATTAAAGGAACATTTCTACTCACAGAATTAATTAGAACCCAACAGAACAACAGGGCAGTTAAACCAGTACTTTACTTATCTACTTTCTCTCTCTCTATTCTTATTAATATATTTTAGTGAATATGCATCCCTGTATTCTAGAAGGCAGTAGGGAGCCATTAAAAGGCTGTGAGCGAGGGAGTCATAAGATATGTAATCATAAGGACAGGTCTGGTAGTAAATGAAGGCTGGGTTGTAGGGTCATGAGGAGGTAAGGTGGAAGGGGCTGGTTAGGGGGTTTGGCCGTAATTCAGGTGGGTGGTCGTGAGGGCCTGGGAAGTGATGAGCACGTAGAGATGACGTCGGAGAAGTCTCAGGACGGATTAGATCGGCGCTGGAAATGGTGGTGGTTTAAAGCCTTTTACAAAGCAAGAGCTCGACCCTCTGCACACCATGGCGATCTGTTCATAAGCTCTGCAGGAAAGGTTAAGGCACATCAAGTGCTAGGCAGAGTTTTTATTTCAAGATAAGAAATGATTAGAGAAGAAAGGTTCCAAGGGAAACCATTTCCCCTGAACAAACAAGGATAAATCTGATCATCATTTGAGTCAGTTTGTCCTTTTAGAGAGTAAGAACAGCCTTTGAGGTTGGTTGGGGGCTGTAGTGACTAGGGGCCTGGCCTTGCAGTTCTGGAGACACTTCTGACACATTCTGGCTGTGTGACTGTGGGCAAATCACAGAGCCTCTCAGCATTTCAAGGAAACTGCTTATGACCAAGTCATATTACAGTGTTTCCTATGTGCACTGGGGGAGGGAGTTTCCATACTGGGATATTTTTATTCTACTGACAAGTTAACACAAATGACAAATTGAAACAAAACACACACACACAAACAACAACTACAATAAAGACTAATCTACGTTTGCTGGCAATGTGAAATGGTATACATAAATGCAGGGATATTTAAGCAACTCTACCACTTAAAACTATTCCCTGGCTCCCCATTTTATTCTGGATGACCAGGGGCCCTCTCAAATCAGCCTGTCATCTTCTGCCTCCTGAATTCTCCCAAGTCTTTCATCTTTCAGATAGGAGATCCATTTCTTCCTTACCCTCACCTTTCAAAATCTAGACTTCATTCAAAATTCAACCCAGGTGCCATCACTTATGAGAATCCTGCCCTGATCTTGCTCCCTACCCTGGAGGACTTAGTGCTCTTTTCCTCCTCAGTTTCCCTCTGGTTAGACTTACTTGCTTGCATTCTGGGTCCCCAGCCACCCCCAGAGAAAGCTGAGCTCTTGAAAGGTAAGGTCCGTTTCCATTTTTTTCTGTATCCCCCAACAGTAAATGTAGTGCCTGGAATACAGTGGATTCTTAATGTTTGTTTTACTATATTGACTTCTCAGGTCAAAGACATAATTCAAAAGAAAACAATCTACACAGAGACTAAGAGAAGAAATAATGGACATCAGACAAATGTTATAAGATATTAATCAGGTCATAAGCTCCCTTGGAGATCTTCTAACATCACTATAGAAGGAGAGCGCCGTTTCCTTCTTTGGTTCTTTGGTTTGAAGGGTGTATTTGGATGGATAGATATCCTTCCCTGCTCTCTATCGGCATTCAGTTTAATGGGTGCAAGGAGAAAGGAAGCTTGGAAAGCTCAGCAAAATCTCACAGTCACCCCAGGCACCTCTTCCCCAGATTATTCAGGTATGTGAGAAGCTTCATGGAGTAATGGAGAGGAGGTAAGCCTTAGAGTCGGGAAGATATGGGTTCAAGTCCTGCCTAGAACATATCCTAGCTAGGCATATGAGTATGTCATTGCTCTGGGCCACTCTTAAAACTACTGCCTACAAATGAATTGGCTGGCAATCTTCATCAGGGCACAGAGTTCCCATTCTGGAAGTTCTCTGCATTGATTAAATGAAAGGTTCAGACCCCCTAAAAAAGTCTGGTTGAGGCTGTATATGTCTAACTCATCTCTTCCACGTAGAATAATCGTGAGAATAACCAAACAGCTAATATTTACATAGTGCTTACCATGTGCCAGGCACTGTGTTAAGTACTTTGCAATTATTATTCTCATTGAATCTTCCCAACAACCAGGAGGTAGGTGCTGTTGTTATCCCAGTTTTACAGATGAGGAAACAGACAAGCAGAGGTTAACTGACGTAATAGTAATATTCTGAATTAGTAATATTCTGAGGCAAGACTTGAATTCAGATCTTTCTGATTCCGGGCACAGCAAACTTGGTTTTCCTAAAGCATAGCTTTCCTTTACCTCCTCAAACAGTGGTTTCCTATTACCTTTAGTATCAAATCTAAACCCCTCTGTTGTTCATTTAAAGTCCTTCACAATCCAGAGCCTTTCCACTCACATTACGCATCCCTCCACACACATTACAATCCAGCCAGACTTACTCTTCATTCAGAGCATGTTTCCTGCCCCTGTACTTTGCATTGAATATCCTCCTTTCTCAAGCCCACTTTGTAGAAACTCATTTCCATTAAGGCTCAGCTCAAGTAAACCTTTCTAGATGAGTCGTTTCCTGACTCCTGTAGACCCCTCCCCTCCCCTTCCTTGCTGTTAGTGTCATGCACCTCCATCACTCTTATATTCTATTTTGTATTGATTTTGATAGAATATTATACCCTGAAAAGTGTGACTAAGGCTGTTAGATGAAGTGGCCTCCAAAGTTCTCTTCAGCTTGAATCCTAGATTCTCTTGTAACAGGAGTTTGAGAACTTACCTGCTTTCTTTGGGTTTGGGGTTCAGAGGGATAAGCATTTCCTGCTCAGCCTTGAGAGTAATTTGGGACTATCATGATCTTTGATCCAGGGGACATAATGGAGTCATACTCGAGAGTTCTCAAAGAGAAACACACAGTCTATGAAAGAGATTGAGGAAGAAGGGGGACCTTGAGAGTTGAGCTGGGAAGAACTAGGAGCAGAGGAGAAGTAAGTGAAAGGAGAAAGAAAACAGACACGGAACTGAGCTATGGAAGACAAAAGACTTGGAACACGGCCATGAGCCTCTCCTGATGATGCCAAGATGTTAGGAATTTTCCTGACTGGGGGCTCTGAGCTATTAAAAATACTCATCTAATGTTTTGCTGAATTTAAACTCCATAAAGCAGACATTCTTAGAGACTGTTGTATTTCTCTTAAGCTAAAAATAAACATTTTTAAAAAGAGTTAATTTTTATAACAGGATGTGATTAATTAAATACCCAGAGTAAAAAAGGAATAGTAAGGAAAACGTGAACTGCACCATCCCCAGCAACACCCACAGCCACCAGTGTTGTAATTCTACCTATATGTTATCTCACTTAACTAGACTGTAAACCCCTGAGGACAGGGACTATTTCACTTTCACCTTTGTATACTCAGCACATAGTACAATGCTTGATGCATAAAAAAGTTCTTCATACATTTTTGTTCACTGATGGACTGATCTGGTCCATCTTGTAAAAAGAGCTTCCCTTTCCTTCTTCCTCTCCCACCCCCCACCAGTGTGGCATGATAGAAAAAGCCTTGACCTTGAGTCAGAGAACCCAGGCTTCAAATCCAACTCTGTATGGTCTTGGTTCTCATGTCAATCCTCTGGTCTTCAATTCTGTCATCTGTAAATTGGGTAGGTTGGGATAAATGCTCTGTGAGCTCCTTAAATTCTATGAATAATTTAACTTTTGAAGAAGATACTAAAATTTAAGGTCATAAAGATTTGAGGTTGAGTCAGTTATGACTTTAGCCAAAAAAGTCCTTTGAAGTTCTGGGTCTTTCTCTTCTTCCCTTTGGGGACTCCAAGGGTTAAAATGCCTTTCTGGTTGAACAAGTAATTCTCACAACTTGTCTTTTCATTTCAAGTTTGATGGAAATGATTAACTCTCTTGGATTGGCTAGTGAGGCTTGTAATCTATTATACTCATGTTTCAAGTTTGATTGGCAACATTCTCAGTCGTGGCCACAGACACTAGGATGCCAGTGTTTATAATCTTGTGGGCTGCCAGCAGCATTGGAACCTTCTGAGAGGGATAACTTTGGGCCAATCTGCAAAGGCTAAGTGCCACATTGTTTAGGCTTTGAACTTTATGGGGGGATGGGCTTCCTCCTTATTTCTTCCAATGCACAGCTTAGCCAAAAACCAAAAGCAGTTTAGCAGGCAAATTCCAAGATATTTGTATGAAACTTAGATCTTGTCATGCCACCTCCTACCTTCTTGCCTACTTTTCTTCAGTTTGTCACCAGGTTTAGAGATCTCACCTCTGTCACTTCTGTCTTAGAGGATCCATGCAGAGCTCAAGTGGCATCTTTTACCTAGATTTTTCTGAATTCCCCTATTTATTAGTGATCTTTACCCCTTAAAATTACATTGTATACATGGAATCAGATTGACCCATATCAAATGGCAGGGAAGGACCTGGGGAGAGACACAAGTTACTGTGGTGGATGCAGAAGAAGGCTTGCCTTTCCTATCTCTGCGCTGGCCTCAGCCTGGACAATGCAGCCCAGTGCCTTGAGGGGCAGTCTGGGATTCAGGAGGACTTGGTTTCATGTCCTGTTCCTGACACCCACTACTTGTGTGACTGGACAAGTTATTAAACCTCTCAGTGCCTTAGGCAACTGTAGTCCTATGAATTGTTAGAGGGGGTTTTCATGCTAGGAGTTCTGTACATTGATAAAGTCCTAGCAAAAACCAAGCAGGGCAGGGTGGGGGATTCCCTCCCACTCAGGGGACAGGGGATTCTTCTGTCTTTGTGCGTTTCCACCAAGGCCGTAGCACAGATGGCTGGATGAGGGCTGGGCAAGTTATGGGAAATGCTACCCGAAGAGGAAGGTGGGGAGCTGGAGTCAGTCCAGGAGCAATACATGGAGATGCCTGAAGGGGAACATCAGAACTGGTGGCAGGGGAATGTCAGATGCCAAGAATCCTGGAAGCCTTGAGCTGTGTTAAATAGAATGCACAGTAGCACCTTCAGATCAACTCTGGGGATACAAGAGCAAAAATAAAACAGTCCTGTGTTTGAGAAGTTTACAGTCTCTTAGAAGACTGACAAGCATATAGATGTATAAACTGATACAGGCTTCCTCCCTCCTCCTCCCTCCCTCCTCCTTTCCTCCCTCTCTCCCTCCCTCTTTCCTTCCTCCCACCTCCCTCCTTCCTCTCTCCCTCCCTTTCTCCCTCCATCTTTCTTTTCTCCCTTCTTCCCCCTCTTTCCCTCCCTTTCTCCCTCCCTCTCTCTCTCCTTCCTCTTTCCCTCCCTCCCTCTCTCCCTTCCTTCTTTCCTGCCTCCCTTTTTCTATTTCATTCTTTCACCTTCCTTTCCCTTCCAATACCATCCCTTTCGATCCTTTCTCTTTCCTCTTTTTTTTGCAGATGTACTTCTTAATTATTTTCTTAGACCAATGTTAAACTTATTTTGTAGCCTGTGAGCAGATAATGTAGCAAAGAGACAGAATATGGAGCAGTTGTTAGAAAATATACTGAGGCTAGTCCACACATAGGAAATTGTTAATGATACTGTATCTGGAGAACCCAAAGTGCCACTTTTCATCAGCACAACAAATAATAGGAAATACTCCTCTTTTAACTTGATGTGAGTAGGAAAATCAGTAATGTGTCCTTGATGGCCAAGTGAATGCTTTCTCTAATCCCACACTCAAAGTACCTCCTTGGTGTTACAGCAGAAGATAACCATTGTTTCCTTCATTTCAAATCCTGTCTTTGATGAATGTTTACTAATTGCATTATCTTGGACAAGTCCCTTGATCTCTCTGGCCTTCAATTTTCTTATCTGTAAAATAAGAGGATTGGATTAATTTGCCTCCAAGGTGCTTGTTGACCCTAGACTCATGTTCTAAATACTCTTCAGTTCTCCAATGGCTTTGAGGTCTTGTGAATATTCATCATGAAATTATATAAAGATTCCCTGGAATGATATAGAGACCATGTTTGTCCATCATGGGCGACTCATCCAAGGAACCACTTAGCTTAGTCTGATGAATTCTACCAGATCATAGGATCACAGCCCTAAAATTGTCAGGGGGCCTGGAGTCTACGTAGCCTAACTCTCCTTTTACAAATGAGAAACTCAACAAGGTCCGGAGAGATAAGGGGATTTGTTCCCTGTTACAGGTTTCATTCAAGGGTTCCAAGACTCCATGTCTGGATCTCTTACCACTTTACTGTCCCATTCCTTGAGATAGGATCACTTGTAAATTCAGTTTGATTTGGGGGTTGAAATATCATTCATCAAAGCAAGAGCTCAATTTTCACAATATTGCTGAATGTAGAATTTCTATCTGATTTCTTGCTGAAACACCTCAGGTTTTCTTTAGTGCAAGACTGACTTGGATTGTCTTGGAAGTTGTTTTTGTGTGGTTTAATTTTATGGGACATTCCAGTCAACTGGAATCCATGCTAATTTCCCATTTTACTACAGTCGTCACCACTCTCCAGAAAGAATTTATGCCTTCTTCTAAATTTATGAGACCCCTTTACAACTCCTGCTAAAAGAAAAAAATAAGTCAGGTTACAATTAATCCCCTTAGAGATACTTTATGAAATCAGTGGTGACTCAGTCCCTTCCTTTACTACAGTCTGGGAGGCCTTAAAATGTAATTTAAGAGGTGAGATTATAAGCACTTCCTCATTCAGGAAAAAGCAGGAGGAAGAAAACAAGTCTCAGGAAATATAAAAGCTGGTGAAGAATGATTATTCTGCGGTCATTGTGAAGGGAGGGAGGGGAGAATATGTGAGTTGTGTACTTTTCAAATAGATGATGGCGGCTTACTAGGTCATAAATTCAAATGCTCGCTTATAGGGGGCGAGGCAGTTTGAATTATGAGGAATCTTCCTGAGCCACTGGCTTATCTTGCTCTTGCTGGTTTGCAGAGACACCAAGTGAAAAAGAGCCCTTTAGCAGGAGATGGGGAGCTACAGGGTTATGAGGAATACAAAGAATCCATTAAGAAGACAACTTGTACTTTGGAAAGACAGATAGGGATAAGACAAGAAAGGACAATGACAGGACAAAACCAGAAATGGAATGGACAATTAGAAGAGATATTCAGTGACTTTTAATAAATCTGTGTTAGCATCCATCTGGACCCCTCTCCCCTCTGTCCTCTCCTCTTCGAAGTATCTTTGAGATTAATGTGGGGCTGTTGAGTCTTATAGCAGGTGACCTGGATGTTAGCCTTAGGGCTATTTGAAATATATTTAGGGCTATTCAGTTAAAGAAAGTGCAGAATTGGTTGGGTAGATGTCTTTTAAGTTAGGATTGCTCTAACCGGGGTAGTTTATAGTATTCTGTGTTATCACAGTATGTGGATTTGGAGAGAGACATCCTACATTCAAATTTGAATTCTTTTCCTTCCTACTTTTGTGAGCTGGGCAAATTACTTTGGTTCTCTGGGTGGAAGCTTCCTTATCTGGAAAATGAGAGGAGTTAGTCTAAACTAACTCAGCTCTAAAGTACCGCCCAGCTCTTGGCCTATGATTCTCTGATTTCCAGTGGGAAGAATGGAAAGCATCTATCTCATCAGAGAATCAGAGACTCTCAGAGTTAGCAGAAGACCAGTCAGTCAATGACGGTCATAGATGAGCCTCCCCTTTCCTCTCAGAAACTTGCTTCTCATTCTGTATCCTGGCACCAAGTAATAGTCTCTCAGGGTCATGCTCTCTGCTGTACAACTGCTAACATAACTGCTATTGAGGTAAAAGGGTATTTCTCCCCTCAGGCACCATATGTACAATCAATGCCTTGAAACAGAGAGCCTATCAGCGATCTCAGGCACCCCAACCAGCCAACAGGAGGGGTATTTGGAAGGGACAATTCTTTAATGGCATTAGATCAAACAGTCAATGGCCACTTCACTTACTTGTGCACTTCTGGAGCTTATCAATGATAATATTAACACTGACAACACCAACACCAACACCAACACTGTCCCAACAACAGCTGCATTTATATACTACTCCAGGTTTTGCAAAGCACCTCATGCCTTTCAGAGGTTACTTCTAGGTGTAAATCTGCGATCCTGTTACAGCAGGTACCCAGTCCCAACACATATGCACATATGCACACATAGACACAGAGGCACACTCACACACAGGCACACACATACATACATACATATCTGTGCACATTCTCCCCCTCCCAACATGGTGATCAACTACAAAGGGATTTAGGTCACCTTATGGCTATGTCTGAATGACCCACTAACACCCCCTGATTGCAGAGCTTGAAGAGCCATGCATGCTGGGTGATACATTGAGTAGAAGAACATGTAGGTTTCTGTTGGTGGCTCTCTTGCATGGCCCTTCTAAGGAGGGAGATGTTGACCTCAAAGAAGGGTGGAGCAGCCCTGGGGCATGATGGCAACAGTAGAAGCCATTGTTTCCATGTGAATTGGAGACAAGTTGGTCTTATACCAAGGGCCCCAGCTGCTCTGCTTTTCTGTTTCTCTCTTTATGAGCGCTGAACAGTCTGAAGCAGCTGTGTGACATTGGCATCTCCTGCCACAAAGATGCTGCTGCTGTCACATGCCCCAGGGCAGCAGTGCCTGACCACAAGGGAAGTCCGACTCTGGACTGTTTGGCTACTTGCCAGGAGAGAATCTGTGGAGGGATGGTCAAAGTTGACCATGTGATCAGACCCTGCTCAGTGTGGAGGTGAAGTGGGTGACTTGCAGGCTGGCCAAGCTGTGCTGCTGCTCCTTGGTGAGGCCTGCTTACCAGATGCTTTTCAGCAGGTTATAGCCGCAGTTGTAAGTAAGCTGCCAAATTCTGTTCATTCAAATTGTATCGTGTATGCTGGTTCTTTTAATCTTAATTTTTACTTTTCTGTGTGAGAATAAATAACTCATTTCATATGTGATTCATGTCTGTACATTGGACATCTTTAAAAAATTTTTCCCTTCTCTGGGGAACTCCTACTTGCAACCCTAACTTTTGCTATTATAAGGACTTATTATACATTAGCAACTTTCTCCAGAACGATGTAGCGGTTGGCATTGTAGGATTATAGGACCATATATTTAGCACTAGGAAGGACTTTAAGAGACCACAGAGTCCAGCCACCTCGTTTTACAACTGAAGCCGACAGTGGTTAGATGACTTGCCCAGGGTCACACAGTCAGTAATTATCTGAGGCAGTATTTGACCTCAGGCCTTCCTGTGTCCAAGGGAAGTTTATATATGAGAATTGGGAAGCCTCTTCTATAGAGAAGTCAGTGAACTCAACATACAATTGCATGACTGGGTTACAGACCAAAGAGTAGTGTAGGTTGCAGCCATGGTAGGGCCCAGACCACCCATTGCTTCCAGCCAGTATGCTAGTGCCTGGTGCCCAACCCATGATGGTAAATGCAGTAAGCATCTGCATGTTTTTTAACAAGTGGATAATTGTGTGAATGAGTAAGCACGGTGTGTGGGGTCAGTGGAGTGAAGCCCACTTTTACCAGCCAGGACTGTTTATACAGGGCTGTAAGAGGGGTAGGGAGAGGCGAGGAGACATCAACATGATGGGACAGGAATTGATTTCTCCACTTCATGGCTCAGAGGCTGCCATCTCCATCCCTTGGGCTTTCAGGGCCTCTGCCTGCAGTGCGTGTGGGAGTGGGGGTAGCAAGTGATTCTGGGAGACAATGAGTGGTCAAGATACAGGACTGGAAGATGTTGGGAAGGAGGGGGGCATGGGCCACCCCCTCCACTTATGTACTATCCTTTTTTACACCCCTCCGCCTCATTTTCCTGTTTTTATTGGGGGGGCATTGCTACTTACACCTACACAGTCTAGCAGCGGCCCTCTACCCATCATGCATCTTGTGACTCCTTTATTCAGCTTACTGAGAAAGAGCCAATGCACAGACCACACAAAACTGGGCCTCAGCCTGGCCTAACACAAGAGCAGCCCTGTTCCAGAGAGGGATGGATGGGTGTGCCCAGACGTGGAGGGTCCTGTCTTTAGAAAAGAGACAGTCTGAGCTGGGCAGACTTAGCCCAACCTGACTCAAGGAAGGCCCTGTTCCAGAAAGAGATGGGCAGGTGTACCCAGATGTGGAGGGTCTTCTCTTTAGAGGAGAGCCAGCCAGAGCTGGCCAGACATTTAGGGAAACATACTCTCCTGACTCTTCACTGTACCTTTTGAGCACAGAGAATTCCAAGGGTCTGTTGGATGATTCTTAGGTAAACAAGAAAAAGACCTTTGACAGGGCAGGTCTCAGGGACTGGGAAGGAGGGGAGAGTCAATCCCTGCCCTATCTGGTATTTCTACTGTGAGCTAAAGCTTGGAAAGTGCTTTGTGTCCAATTTCTTTGTGTTTGCACATTCCTTAAAACCTCAACTCTCTGGACCCCTATAGTTTCTTCTCCCTGATCCTCTATCCCCTTAGACCTGGACTAATTTTGAAGGCTAGGGTTCTAAATTTGGTGGTTGTGTTCTTGTTACAAAAGAATTTGAGAGAAAAAATAACACTTACAAAGTGATCTAATACCCATTTTACAGATAAGGAAGCTAAGACTCAAAGACATTCAATGACTTGCCCAGGGTCACCCAGCTAATAAATCCTGGAGCCAATATTCTCACCCAGACTTTCTGACTCCACCAGGGCTGACTCTTCTCAGCCTCTCTGGTGGATCATTAAGATAATTGCACCTACTTAAACTGGGTTCAGGCCTTGTCAATGTTCAAGATGTGGTAGGAACAAGATGTGTTTGGGCAGATAGCTGTGACCTGCTGACCTATAAGACTGAGCCTGAGAACTGTAGTTCCGAGGTCACTTTTTGATGGAATAAATTCTAATTTCTAAAAGGTACGGTGGTGTGAAGTGGGTACCAAAAGCCATAAAAATTAGAACTCTGTGACCAACAGAGGAGCTCACTACAAAAGTCATAGGAGCCAACAATAGGATTGGACAGGCAAAAAGTGTCTGCAGCAGCAGAGGTAGAGAGGGTCCAGGAGCCCATGCATAGGATGCCTGGGATATAGTTTTTGGTTCTGGGCCCCATGTTCCACAAAGGACAACTGGATTGTGCAGTCTCCAAGGGCATTGACCCCAGAGCTTTGCACAGTTCCTGGCACAGAGTAAGTGCTTAATAGAGGTTAGTGGTTATTGCCTGATTGGGGAGCATCCAGCTAGGTAAAGCCTACGGGGCAGGTCCTTGAGTTCTTGTCAGGGCAGGCCTAGTTGGAAAGCCTAGAAGGGGCAGCTCTAGTGCAGAAGGTCAGCAGGGAAAGAGGGTTTGTTTTTGTGTTGTCAAGAAGAATTTTTCTGTGCTTTTCATTCACTAGTCACAGTTCTAATTGCTGGGAACACAAGGAGAGACCAAAAGAGTCCCTGCCCTCAAGGAGCTCCCATTCAAATGGAGGAGATAATATGCCAGCAACTGGACAGCTGGTGAAAATGCACTTGGGGGATGTATTGTCTTGTATACAAGGAACAGCAAGGAAGCTGATATCACTGGATCACAGAGTACATGGAGAAGATTGGAAAACTAAGAAGAGGACAGGCCATAAGGAGGACTGTGTAGTGTTTCCTGGAGATAATAGGGAGGCACTGCAGTTTATTAAACAGGGGGTGACATGGTCAGACCTGCCTTTTGCAACTGAATGGAGGACAAACTGGAGTGGGAAGAAGCAGAGAACCCAGTCACTGGAGAACCCTAGACAACAGTCCAGGGACAAGGTTTTGAGGGCCTGCACCAGGGAGGTGAAGTATTGGAGGAGAGAAAGGAGTGCTGAAGATGACAACCAGACTGTGAGCCTTAATGACTAGGATAGTGGGAAGTCAGGAACAGGAAGGTTAGGAGAAAAAGAGAAGGGGTTCAGTTTTGAACATATGTAGCTTGTGATGTCTACAGAACACCCAGTTTGGGATGGCCATAAGACAATTGGAGATTTGACTCTGGAGGATAGAGAAGAGAGGACTGGATGAGAAAATCTGACAGTCATCTGCATAGAGATGCTAATTGACTCCATGGGAGCTGACCAGATCAAATGAAGCAGTCCAGAGGAAAACCAGAAAGGAAGCCAGGACAGGGCCTTCAGCAATATTCACAGACACCTAGATCCAGCAAAAGACATTGGAAAGAGTCAGTCAGACAGGTAGGAGGAGAATCAGGAGAGAATAGAGTCAGGCACTGCCTTAGGATGAGAAAGTACCCTGGAAAAGGAGATGATGAACAGTGTCAACAATTGCAAAGAGGTCCAGAGTGTGAGGATTGAGGAAAGGCCATTAGATTTGGCAGCTAAGAAATCACTAGTAACTCTAGAAAGGGCATTTTCAGTTGAATGATGAGGTTGCCAGTCCAACTCCAGAAGGTTTAGAAAAGACAAAGAGAATGTAGAGGCTCTGATTATAGATAGTTTTCCAAGGAGTTTAGCCATGTATTTGGAGGACTGTCTCATGGAAGAGGGATCAAATGTTCTTGTTTTGCTCTTCATTTCTGAAGAAGACCAATAACACTATGAATGAATGATGTCTTGACTTGTGCATGAGTTGGGTTTAAGCACAGCAGAGTTGTACATATCATCAACCTCTCTCTTTCTTCCAGAGTAATTGAAGTCCAGTGACAAGGCAAAAGTCAGGGTGACTGGCAGCAGCCCAGGATTCAGTGGATCACTTGGGGTCTTCAGTGTTTTACAAAGCTTTCTACCACCCTTGTTTCCACTGCCTTCATGGCTGATGTCACAAAATTGTTCCCATCCACCCATTCCATCAGTAGGCATCCCCCTAACTCACCAATGGGTTAAAACCCTTGGCTACCCTCAACCTGTTTTGACCCATCTGCTGGAGGTGTGACCACTGTGAATGCTAGAGCATTAAGCAGATACAATAAGTATTAAGTATCTACATTTTACCGATGAGAAAACCAAGGCTTAGAAATGCGATTTGTGTAGGATGGCATTTGAACTCAGGTCTTTTCAGACTTTAGGCCAGTGAAATATCCATCATATGACGCTACCTCTGTATCTTCCACAGGGCCTGGAGTATAGTTAGGAACATGTAGTAAGTGTTTAATAAGGACTTGTAAAGTCACAGTCAGGTTCATGTGAATTATTTTCAGAACCACTCTGCTTTACCACATGGCTGTGTGTGCTTTCCCTCCCCACGACCTCCAAACATGATATCGAGACTGTGTAACAATGGTGACCACAAGAATGTATTTCAGGTCTTCTACCTCATCACCTTTCTGCTTTATCTCAAGTTGCCCGTAATAGCCCAGTTGGTTTTCTCATGCCATTTCCAGTAATCTCTGCTTTTAGCCTATATTTCAGATACAGCTCTCTCACATGGATTTAGCCCTTCTACTTCCAACTTTGGCAAGAGCTTAGAAAAGTGTGAGGTAAGGGGTGTGAGATAAAAACAGAAAATGATGAAAAGATAATTATATTCCTGACTGCACTAAAGTAATGGCTCTAAGAACTGATAGGGTGAGGATGTTATGAATCATGTAGAAAAAAAACCCCAGCTTTATATTTAAGTGGCTAACCACAGAAAACTGGATGTAAACCAATTAGCCTTTGAGAAACACACATAGAATCCACAAATGCACATCATGCAATTAAAAAAAACACAACTTACCTAGGTAGGCAGGAGGGTAAGAGATAGTAATTGGAAAATGTGACTGTGAAAATAACTAGGATGTGACCATTGTTGGCCAGGTGCTCATTGTGTTAAGGGGACAAAAATGGTGTCATCCACTACAGAATGCTCAATGTTTAAAAATGTTTCCTTGTTTGAGTCAGATTCATGAGTGATTTCAGATTTCACAAAATAAAACAATATCCCCAAATCCCTCCCTCTCACGAGATATGTACGTGTTCATAAGCATTTGTGACTTTGGGAAACTATCTCTTTCTATCCCTCTGTTTCCTAAAGTGAGGCCATTACACTAAATAGTCTCTTAAGTGTGCTAAAGCTAGCTCTTCTGTGGTTGTTTATACATCACAAAGGTGATATCTTGACTTGCATGTGAATTGGATTTAAGTGAGGCAGAGGGACACAAAGTCATCAACCTCATTGTATCCTCCAGAGTCGTTGAAGTCCAATGGCAAGACACAAGTCAAGCTGACTGGTGATGATTCACAAGCTCTTCTACTCAGCAGCAGAAGGAAAAGCCCCGTTAAAACCTTCTACCTGCACCCACCTCCCTCTCAGTCTCCCTGCTCTTGTGCATGTCTCTTCCTACATCAACATCCATTTTCATGTCCCTGTTCTGTCTTTTACATTTGACTTCTGACGTAGGTTAACTTTATCAGTGCGTCCCGGCGCCTCCTGCGCCCCTTGCCCCGCCTCGTGTTTTTTAAAGTTTCTATTGATTTCCTTTATTTGTACGTTGCCTAGATTTTCCTCTCTCTCCTTTCTCCTCCCCCTACATCTATTCCTTATAATGAAGATTTTTTTGAGAACAAGAATAGAAATAACATAAATAACACTAATTAATACATTGAAACAATCTGACGTCATCATGAATGTGAAACTGTTTAAGTGACTCTAATACGCCGACGTTCAGCAGCCCAGGCCGCCTCACTTCCCTTCATTTCTCTTGTTGGGGCCCCGGTCATTCTTTGTGATTTGACGGCCTTCATTTCTGATAGTTTAAGGGCTGTTCTTATAACCACTACGAACACTGCTTTGTTATTGTTTCTTTCTTCACTTTGCATCCGTTCGTGCCAGTCTTTCCATTCTTCAGCATGAAGGCTCCCTCTCCTCTCTGATCCATCCTCAGTTCAATCTCTAAAGTGATTTTGCTAAATTACAGGCCTGACCGTGTCATCTCCCTCCATTCCCTCTTGCCTCTAAAATAAGATGTAAAACGGTCTGTCTGACGTTGAAAGCCCTTCCGCTTTTCCAGCCTTCTTACGCGTGGCTCCTGGCCACGGACTGCTCACTCTAGTGACACTGGCCCGGCTGTTGCCAAACAAGATGTTCCATCTCCAGGATTTGGGTATCTTTCTCTTACTGTCTCTCATGCCTACAACACTCTCCTCTGTTCCATATATTGATCTCCCGGCTGCCTTTTAGTCTTAATTAAAACTACTTTGTCCAAGAAGCCTTCCCTAATACTAGTGCCTTCTCTCTGTTAATTCTTTCTCATGTTTCTTCTGTATAGTTTACTTGGTATAGATTTGTTTCCATGTTGTCTCCCCCACTACATAAGCTCCTTGAGGCCAATGACTGCTCTTTGGGCCTCTTTTTCTATCCCCAGCACTTAACACAGTGCCTGGCCTACAGTAGCTTCTTAATAAATTTCTTTGATTGATTGAAGTCCAATACAATGAAAATAAAGAAATAGAAAACTTGTGTATCATTAATATTAGAAACAAAAGAATAATTATATTAAGGGAGGAGGCTGAAACTAGCTTCCCTATGAAAATATAACAAGGGGGACTGGATAACATCTGTATATATTGGCACAGATATGTTATAGTTACTCACTGTACCAACTTCTTTTCAGAAAGCATCTTTCTTAACATAAGACCTTACATGCCTATTAATAAAAGTTGAGGCCATCAGTGACACCTCGAAATATGGGAGTTAGTTATTTATTATGTAAATTGTATAAATATTATATAAATGTGTGCATTTGTTTACTTTATACAAAGTATCAACAACTCCTATCACTTAAAATGATATAAACACTGGCCTTGGAGTCAGAAGGACCTGAATTCAAATCTGGCCTCAGACACTCTACCGAAAAACTAGCCGTGTGACCTTGGGCAAGTCATTTAACCCTAACTGCCCTCCCCAAAAAATACAAGTACAAAATGATATAAACACAAGAAAATAATGATTGCATCTAGAGCGAGAGATTGTACCAAAAAACCTGAAAGAAAACAACCAAAAACCCATCAAAGCCAGAGAAATAAAGAATGACTTATTATAGCTTCAGCAATTATTAAGTAAACTTCCTGAAAGTGCTATAGCATTTAGACTTTATTTGACGATTATTGAGAAACCTTTGACTCGGTAATGCACTCGTGATTTGTTCCAGTCCTGCAAACATATACAACAGACTCCAGGTTTTAGGGAGAATGCTGGAGTGATTCATGTCTACATGTAAAACTGTTCTCTCATAAAATATGCCATCAAAAGGTTGATGGGAGCAATTCATTTAAAGAATGGCATTTTTCAGGCAGACACTGTGAACCCATTATGGCTCTTCCTTAAATCCATCATCATCTCTCTTTAATAGGACTAAGTATGAATAAGAAATTAAAGAACATCTTGGTATTCCATTGATATGCATAGATAATTTTGGCTCAATAAGTATAAACTCCTTTATGTACACCGAGGGAAAACAATTGTGAATGTTTTCAGGTGAGCTATAGGATTTGTACAAAAAACTTTAATAGTGAAGAGTGAAATGAGCAGAACCAAGAAGACATTGTATACAATGAAAGCAATATTGTTTTATTTTATTTTATTTTATTTTACTTTATTTTATTTTTTGCTTCTTGAAGGGGGGAAGGCAGGGCAATTGGGGTTAAGTGACTTGTCCAAGGTCACACAGCTAGTAAGTGTTAAGTGTCCAAGGCCAGATTTGAACTCAGGTCCTCCTGACTCCAGGGCAGGTGCTCTATTAACTGCACCACCTAGCCTCCACAAGCAATATTGTTTTAAGAATGATTTTGAGTGAATAAGTTATTTGGACTATTATAAATTACCAAATTAGAGGGAGTGGAGCCAAGATGGCGGTGTAGAAGCAGCAAGGTCCCGCAGCTCCCACACCGCAACCCTAAACAGCCATTAAATTATGAGCCCAGATAAAGTCTAGGAGTCTCAGACTCACAAAAATACAGAGAACACATCTTTCGCTGAAGGCAGCTCGGCATCAGGGGCTCATCGCAGCGGCCGGATCAGAGACTGAAACAGCCTGAAGCCGAGACTGGGGCCAGGCCTGGGACGGTGGGAAGGAGCCGGGCTAAGCTGAGCCAAGCGGGCACCGCAGCTAGTTAGCAGTGGTTCTACAGCATCCAGCACCTCCACATCTGCCAAGGCGTGCGGAACAGGACGGGAGAGGTGCAGCCGCACCCCAGCAGAGCAGAGACCTGGCCAGCCCAAAACTGCAGCAGCAGCCACGCAGAGCCTCCCAAAC
>CM053598.1:12744723-12760661 GCA_028646575.1 Pseudocheirus occidentalis | reverse complement strand
TAATTGCTTCAACTCTCCTTCCCCCCTGCCTTAAGGTCACAGGTTTCCTTTAGCATCATGCCGCCTGTTTTCCACAGTGATCAGCAATCAGCGAAAACCCGATTATCACCCTTCTTAACCTTCCGGTGCCTTCAGTAATGAAGTCAACAAATTAGCTGAAGGCTCCAGGGCGGAAGCCCATTGGTAGACTGTGGTCAAGACACACATTTCTGCATTTTTCCCCAAGCTGTTTTTTTTTTTTTGAGGAAGCTTTGATAAGAAACATATGACCTCAATTACCATGAACCCTGTGTGGTTTCCACGTTCAGAGCCCCCAGTTCAACTCTAGAAGGCAGAGGACCCGGGCTAAAGCTTTTTATGTGCCGTTGAGCTGTCTATGGCCAGTCCATTCCCATTTTTCATTGTGTTGTCTTCCATCAAGAGAAAAGGTTTAAATCATCTGTATATTCCTTGGCAGCAGGAATGCAGATTCCACTGTACATGTAAGAGACATTTTTTTCCTTCTTCCTCAAGCATCCTTTGATAATATTCTAGCCCATACGCTATGACACTTTCTTGAAAACAATTTATCATAACATATAACAGAAAATATTGGTTTGCGTACCCATTAACCAAGAGCTCCTGAGGATTAAGGAGAACAAGTTACACATCAAAATTATTTCATTTCCTACATGTGCACAACCCAGACCAAAAGGAAGTTTTTAACATCAAAGACATCAGTTCTATTTTCTGGAACACTTTGCCCTATAAAAAGGAAGTCAGCAGACATTCTGATTATCATAAACTTCATACGAGAAGCAGCAGGGCAGAACACTGGGTGGAACAGGACAGATAAGCACGAATCAGAAAGACATCAGCAGGCCAGTGTTCATGAATACAAGAACAGAAACTACTCAGGGAAGGCTTCACTATCAAACCAAAAAATGGAAATTGGCTTGGCAGAAAATAGAGCTAACTAAACATCTGACCCCAAGTTTCAAATGGACATATGACTTAAATATAAGAAACATACCATGTAAATACATATTTCTGTGTGTATACACATATATAGTTTGTGGTATATATGTGATACATATATGTGTAAACATGTTTATATGTGGAAATATGCATGTGTGCATACGTACATTGTGTGAATGTAAGAAGGCACTCTTCACAGTATGGCTGGCAGGCTAATTCTTAACCAAACAAGAAGAATAAATCTAGGAAATTCTAAAAGAATTTTTTAAATTACATTTCATAAAATGTTAAAGAATATTTTGCATAAACAAAATCAATGTAGCCAGGATAAGGACAGGAATTTCCTACTGGGGGAGAAAAATCTTTGCATCAAATTTCAGATAAAATTCCTATAGGGAACTAACAGGAGCAGGTAAGAGGGGAAGTCGTTTCCTAACAGACAAAACATCAAAGGGCATGGATAAAAGGCTTTAAAAGAAGAGCTAGAAGGGTGGCTAGGTGGCACAGTGAATAGAGCACCGGCCCTGGAGTCAGGAGGACCTCAGTTCAAATCCGGCCTCAGACACTTAACACAAAAACTAGCCGTGTGACCTTGGGCAAGTCACTTAATCCCAACTGCCCTCTAAAAAGCAAAATAAATAAATAAATAAATAAAAATAAAAGAAGAGCTAGTATCCACAATGCTCTGAGTTTTCTAATTCACAAAATAGTAACAATAATAGAAATCATATTAAAACAACTTTGAGGTTTTGCCTCGTACTCAACAAATTGCCAAAGATGACCAACACATGAAAATGGTAAAAGCTAAGCAGGATGTGAGCATAGCAGACCCATGAATACACTCTCAGTATAGCTATCAATTGATCCAATTATTCTGGAAAACAATTTGGAATTATTCAAATCAAGTTAACAGGCTGTTCATACTCTTCAACCCAAAGATTTAAGTGCTGACCAAAGATATGAAGGAAAGAAAGAAAAGATCTCACAACATATGCCAACATATTCACAGCAGCAACTTTCGTGAGAGAAAGAAAAAAAAACCCAAAAGATACGAAGCGACAGTCCATCGAGTGGCACAGAATATGAGTGTAACATAATATTATTGTGTCATAAGAAACAACAAACGAAAAGCTTTCAGGGAAGCATGGGAAAACATGGACAAACTGATGAAGAGTGAAGCGATTAGAACCACCAGGACTTTAAAGACATTACATATAATAACTGCCATAACAATAAAATGAAGCTAACCACGGTAATTATCATGAGCAGTCTCAGCCTTGGAGGAGAGAGGAAAGAATGGAGAGTCCTCTTTGCCTTGGAGATTGGGGTTGAGGCAGGGATGGAATAAAACTGGATATGATGTCACACACAATCCTTATGATCTATTGACATCTGTTTTTCTTTGTTATAAGGGAAAGCTTATTGTTGGGAGGAACAGGAGCAGAGGTCAATACAGAGTAATAATGAGTACGATGAAGAATACAAAAGACATCAATAAATAAGTTTTCCAAGGAAGGGCAATGTACGAAAGACTTATTTTACCCCCATTCAGCTGTCTTAGAAGACACTAGAGATCAGACGTGCAAGAAGATTCTTCTGCAAATTCATTCAAAATCATAATATGAAAGGAAAAGAGGAGGATATTATTCTATTTAATACCATTTTTCCAGTGTCCATAATTACAACAATTAATTTTCTATTCATTAATACTCCATATTAATTATTAATAAAGGTTGGTTTCTTTCAGAGAGAACACTAGGAGGCAGACTACTCAGCAGTGTCTCTGGCACTGACTCATGGATTCCCTTGAGCAAGTCCCTTCAGAGCTCACATCCTCAGTGTTTTTAAGGTGAGGACGTTAAATTATATCAAAGCCCTCAAATGCTTCTGATTCTTATTTTGAAGAAATTTTGTAATCATAAGGAAATGTTTCTCATTGCTCCTGAAAAGTAGATGGAAATTACCATTGGAGACAAAACACAAATCTTGTAACTAAAGGGAATGAAAATTTGGAAATTCTTTGTATTCCAAAGTTAAGCAAGTCGTTTAACCTATGCCAACCTGAGGCAGATTTCTCTCTTATTTAAAAAAATGAAATAAAGTTTCATTGATTTTGTTTTACAAAGACCACTGTTACTTCCTAGCAGTTCCCCCAAAACCTTCTTTGAAAACACAGAAGCTGAGCAGAGACAAACAAACCAATTCCTGAGCCAAGTCAGTATGTATTTCAGTCCACACTGCAGATCTCAGGCACCAGCCAGACTGCGCCATGGATGAGCTGCACGTCAATGGAGAAAGCTGCTGCACTGGAGATTCTCTCACAGATGAAATCCCCAGTCCTTGCACTGTTTCCATGCTCATCAGAGAGGTCACTGCAGAGTGGGCCAAGGGACTGAAGGTACCTTTTCCTTTGTTTATCCTTCATCTTCTGCCTGCAGATGGCATTATGTCAGTTGCATCAAATGTTAGAACACCACAAAATCTGTGAGCCTTCAATAGACTTGAAGCTGACCATTCACATGGGATGAAGAATGTCTGTTGCTGGAATATTACTATGCTGTAAGAAATGACAAATGTAATGACTACAGAAGAACATGGAAAGATTTGCATGATCTGATTAAAGAGTAAAACAAGTGGAATCAGGAAAATAACATGCAACATGCATCAGAGTAGCTAGTTAATTAATAATTGGTCAGTTAGTCAGCTAGTCAGCACAGTGGATAGAAAACTGGATCTGGAGTCAGGAGTCAGGTAGACTCGAGTTCAGATCCATCTTCATACTTACTATATGAATGACCTTAGGGAAGTCACTTTACTTCTGTCTGCCACAGTTTCCTCAACCATAAAATGGGGATAATAACAGCACCTGACTCCCAGAGCTGTTGTTAGGGTCAAATGAGATAATATACGTAAAGTGCTAAGTCTAGTGCCCAGTACATATTAGGTGCCATATAGATGTTGTTATTATTATTATTATTATTATTATTGTTGTTGTTGTTGTCATTGTTATTATTATATAAATGTGTCTACTTTGTGCCACACCTTGTGTTAAATATTGATATAAAGAAAAGTAAAAAGCAGATCACTCTTTCAAGGAGCTCACAATCTAATGGGGAGATGATACACAAATACAATCAAAAAAACCTACAGGAAGGATAAATAGGAAATGCACAGTGGAGAGGAGGCACCAGAATTAAGGAGGTGGAATTTTAGCTGGAGCTTGAAAGAAGCCAGGGAAGCTGAGAAGAAGAGAGGAGAAGGGAAGGCATTCCAGGCATGGAGACAGCCGGTGAAAATGCCCCAAGGTAGAAGGAGGGTCCGGTTGGAGTAACAGCAAGAAGGCTGGTGTCACTGATCACAGAGCAGGTGGGATCTATGTAAGATGTACGAACACAGAAGGGTTAAAATAGAAGAAAACTAGAGGGGTGGGGCAGGGGAGGGAGGTTATGAAGTGCTTTGAATACCAAAGTGAGGACTTTATACTTGACCCTGATGATGATGGGGAGCTGTAGAGTTTAGTGAATTGTTATACTGAAATACAGCTATCAAAATATTAACCCAAAAAGTGAACAAAAGCTAGATGGAGTCCCCTCTCTCTAGTATGCACTCTAAGCAGCTGCCAAGCTAGTAAGGAGTTCAGCAGGTCAAATGTTAGCCAAGGCACCTCATAATTAGGAGAGAAGTCTTTGGTGTAAGCTGTGGCCTATGAGAGTCTACCATTTACTAGTCTAACATCCAGTTACAATAACTGGTTCATTTTAAGCCTTTAGTGTGACCCACTAATGTCCCAAAGGTTCATATGATTCCTTCTTCTTCAGCTTCAGGGAGCTGATTTTTGATGAAATGCTGTGTGTTCAATCACAATCACTCTGAGCCCCCAGTCTAGAAATAACCTAGCATTTAGGCAGTTTGGGCCCTCTGACTAACTTTACTTTTATATCTCTTTGGTTAAACCCTGGCCTCTTGGTTGTTAAGGCAAAAAACAGTTTTCAAAAAGGTTTGGGTAAGAAAATAGCAACTAATATTATAGTAATAGTGGTTAGACAGAAACAGGGAATGACAGAGGAGCTGACCTTTACTTGAGACCTCCCTCCATGTGGGTTTCCAGCTCCTTGGCTCCTGTAGAGACAAATACCCTCCCCGATATTTCCCTTCCGTAGCACAATTTAGCTCTACCCATTTCCCATTAGTACTGGAAATACTGGAAATCCAGTTTCTCCAATCTCTTGAACCAGCTGCTCTGAATCTCTATCTCGGACCCTGAGATAGCTCCTTCCTTTAAGACAAATCCCCTTACAGCCTGACCAGATCTCTAACAAAATTATTCTAAGTAACTCAAGGAGGTGTTCAGAACCTGACCACACTGTCTTAGATCGAGGCATTCAGTCAAACTGTGCTCTTGCCTAAGAAAGGTGATGAGTTTTGAGTGGGTAGGATAATTAATGGATTTCCTTTGGTTGTTGCTGCTGCTTTTCAGTCTTATTCAACTTTTCATGACCCCATTTGGGGTTTTCTTGGAAAAGATACTGTAGTGGTCTGCATTTTCTTTCTTCAGTTCATCTTATAGATGAGGAAACTCAGGCAAACAGGATTAAATGACTTGCCCAGGGTCACATAACTAGTAAATAGGGCTAGATTTGAACATAGGGAGATTAAGTCTTCCTAACACCAGGCTCTATCCACTGCCCCACCACCACCACCACCACCACCACCACCACCACCACCACCTTCGATGAAGGCCTAACCTTCTTTTAATATATTTCCCTCATTTTACACATTCTCCTTTACGTATATTAAATAAAACATACGATATATAAGTGATGGTAAAGTAGCTTGATCTCTTGAGGAAGTAATTCAAAGAAACTATGGGTTTATCTCATGTAGAAGGTTGTGTGGGAGCTGATTCTTTAAAGAAACCTGAGGAGGTGCGGGGCGGGGGTGGGGAGGGGGAGGAGGGCAGAGCCAAGATGGCAGAGTAGAACCACAAATCTGGTGTAAGCTCCTGTTCCAATCACTTCCAATACATGTAAAAAAATTACTCTAAAAAAACTTTAGAGCTACAGAACCTACAAAGTCACAGAGAGAAACAAATCTCCCACTGAAGGCATCCTGGCAGGCTGACAGGGAGGGTCTATCACACTGAGCTGGGAGCTGAGCACAGGCCCACATGAGCCATGTGGTTCTGGCCCCAGGACAATCCCAACCAGTGATGGACAGAGCAGATTTAAATCACCAGCAGCTGTGGCAATTTCCAGACTTCTCAATCCATAAATGCCAAAGACAAAGTAAAAGGTTAGTGTGGAACTCTGTTGGAACAGGGAACAGAAGACTGTGGTCCAGCCCCTGCCCCTGGGGCAAGAAGTAGGCAGAGGTGCAGTAGCTGCACCTTGTGGCTGGCTCAGGAGTTCCTAGCCTGCAGATGTAGGGGGAACAAACAACCATTCCAAGGGTAATTGCTCTTGCTTTATCCTGTTTAGATCTGGATCGTGGTCTTGGGTGGTGGTCCTGGGGTGTGTGATCAGTGACACAGAGCTTGTGGGGGCTGTAAGAGGGTGCCCTCCTAATAGCTCTGGCAGCTGCAAAAACCCCAGTGATTTGGGACAAAGCTCCCTTCATTCTGGAAGCAGAGTTCTATCACGGCAAAGAACACAAAAGTCAAGTAACTGACTGGCAACATAAGCAAGCAGAGGAAGCACAAATAGACCATAGAATCCTTTTGGGGTGACAAAAAGGGTCAAGGCATAGAGTGGGAGGAAGACAGTGAAGTCAGAATTCCTACATCAAAAGCCTCCAAGAAAAATATGAATTGGTTACAGGCCATGGAAGAGCTCAAGAAGGATTTTGAAAATCAAGTAAGAGAAGTGGAGGAAAAATTGGGAAGAGAAATGGAAATGATGGAAGAAAATTAGGAAGAGCAAATCAACAGGAGTTGACTAACTCTTGCTGAAGGAGACCCAAAAATACATTGAAGAAAATAACACCTTAAAAATAGACTAACACAAATGGCAAAAGAGACCCCAAAAGCCAGTAAGGAGAAGAATGCTTTAGAAAGCTGAATTTGCCAGATGGAAAAGAAATTTCAAAAACTCACTGAAGAGAATAACTCCTTCAGAATTAGATTGGAGCAACTGGATGCTAACGACGTAATGAGAACTCAAGATACTATAAAGAGATCCAAACAAATGAAAGAATAGAAGGCAATGTAAAATATCTCATTGGAAAAACCCCTGACCTAGAAAACAGATCCAAGAGAGATCATTTAAAAATTATTGGACTATCTGAAAGCCATGATCAAAAAAGGAGCCTAGATACCATCTTTCAAGAAATTATCAAGCAAAATTGCCCTGATATTCTAGAACCAGAGGGCAAAATAGAAATTAGAAAAATTCACAAATTGCCTCTTGAAAAAGATCCCAAAAAGAAAACTCCTAGGAATATTACAACCAAATTCCAGAGTTTCCAAATCAAGGAAAAAATACTGCAAGCAGTCAGGAAAAAACAATTTGAGTACTGTGGAAACACAATCAGGATACACAAGATCTAGCAGCTTCTACACTAAGGGACTGAAGGGCTTGGGATACGATATTCTAGAGGTCAAAGGAGCTAGGACTAAGACCAAGAATCACCTACCCAGAAAAACTGAGAATTAATGCTACAGGGCAAAATATGGTCATTCAATGAAATAGAGGATTTTAAAGCACTCTTGATGAAAAAAAAACAGAGCTGAACAGAAAATTTGACTTTCAAATAAAAGAAGCAAAAGAAGCATGAGAAGGTAAACAGGAAAAAGAAATCATAAGGAACTTATTAAAGTGAACTATTTACATTCCTACATGGAAAAATGATCATTGTAACTTATAAGACTTTCCTCAGTATGAGGATGGTTGAAAGGAATGTGTATATGTGTGTGTGTGTGTGTGTACACACACACACATATATGTATATATACACATACACATACATACACATATACATGTATGTGTATATGTGTATATATACATATATGTATGTATTGGAGGGCATATGTGTATATAAATATATATGTGAATGTGGGCAGATGTATGTTCATGTATACATAGACAGAGGGCACAGGATGTGTTGAATATGAAGGGATGATATCTAAAATATAAAATTAAGAAATGAGAGAGAAATTTAGTGGCATAAGTAGAAAGTAAGAGATAGATTAGGGTAAATTATCTCATGAAAAAGAGGCAAGAGAAAACTGTTACATTGGAGGGGAAGAGCAGGAAGGTGAATGGGAATGGGTCAACCTGATTCTCATTGAATTCAGCCTAAGGAAGGGATAACATACACACTCAGTTGTGGATCTTACCCCATAAGAAAACAGGGGAGTAGGGGATAAGAGGGGGTAGTATAGAACAGAGGGCAGATTGGGGGAGAGGGTAGTTAGAAGCAAACATTTTTTATAAGGGATAGGGTCAAAGGAGAAAATAGAATAAGTGGTGGGTGGGATAGGATGGAGAGAAATACAGTCTTTCACAATAAAACTACTATGGAAATGATTTGGGTAACTACACGTGTACAACCTATATTGAAATGCTTATCTTCCCAGTGGGGCAAGTGAGGAGGGAAGGAGGGGAAAAAATCTGGAACTCAAAGTTTTAAAAACATTTTTTTAAATTTTTTTTTTACATGCAACTGGGAAATAAGATATACAGGCTGTGATGCCAAGCACCAGCAGATTCCCAAAAGAATGCTACTGTGAACAGCTTTTAAGGTTCGGGTTACACAGTAATAATGAGCACTTTGTTTATTCTGTTATAAATCAAGGCAAACATTCACAATATTTCACAATATAATATTCACAACATTACATCTTATCACAGAAAATCACAATATAGTGTTCATAACAGCTTAACATTAGAATGGCCACATAGTTTTCACTATAGTGGCCCCAATATTTGGAAGAAAGAACAAAAGAACAATCATCTGGTTTCCCTAACGGGGAAACTCTCCTCACTTAATCATTCGATCAGTTCACAATACAATAATCAAACTTCCACTCATGGGGCAACCATTAACTTAATCAGTCACTAATCTAGATTCCCAATTACTAAATATCATTAATCACTAGTATAGTCATTAGAAAACCACACAAACCCTCCAACCCTTGGTGTCCAGCAAACTTCAATTTCCTCCAAGGTTAGGCCTTTTCTTCATCTTGACTCTGGGTGGTCTCTCTGATTCCCTGGATCCCCTTCCATGGTCCCAGCTCCCTCCGGAATCCACCAAACAGTCACCTGCATTCAGAAGCAGACAGCTCCCAGATCCTCATCCAGTCCTCAGAGGTAGACAGCTCCCAGGTCCTTGTCCAGTCCTTAGGGCAGTACCTGGCACACACTGAAGTTTACAGGGTCCAGCACATCTCAAACCCTTCACCACTTCTCTTGCCTGGAACTCAAGGATCAGCCAGGCCACAAACAAACAAAGTCTTATCCTGGTCATGCTTCTTCAGTCCTCCAGCAGTTCAGCTGGCCCTAGGACCCAGAAGGAATATCAGCCTTCTGGGTGGCCTTCACTGGATTCTTGTCTCAGGAAAACTCCATCTCAGTTCTCAGTCAGCTTCCAGACGCTGGAAGAGAAACTCTCTCTCTCAAGAAAACTCCAACTCACTTCTTCGGTCCAGCAGCCCAGCTCCCCAGATGCTGAGACAATCCTGATTCCTCCAACAGGAAAATTCCAATTCTGTCTCTCTGTCTCTGGAATTCTTCTTTATATACACACACTGGCCTCCTGTCTCAGCCAATCTTAGGGGAGATTCCAGTCAACAGGGGAGTTCACATCCTCTTAAGAGTGGACAGGGCTCACACTTTCCATACTTAGCCCTAAGTTACTCAGTGCTAAGTATCTGCTAAACTGATTGCTGTTACACAGGCACTGGGATATATAAATCCATCTTGCCCTACTAGAAAGTTAGGGGAAGGGGCAGCTAGGTAGCACAGTGAGTAGAGCACCGGCCTTGGAGTCAGAAGGACCTGAGTTCAAATCCGGCCTCAGACACTTGACACACTTACTAGCCATGTGACTTTGGGCAGGTCATTTAACCCCAACTTCCCTCCAAAAAAAGTAAAAAAAAGTTAGGGGGTGATGGGGGAGGATATAAGAGAGAACAGACTGGGGGAAGGGGTATTCAGCAGGCTTGCTATTTTAGGGTGGGGGTAAGAGAAAGACATGGAGAAAAAAAACTTGTTACTCAAAATCTTGTGGAAATGAATGTTGAAAACTAAAAATAAACAAATAAA
This sequence comes from Pseudocheirus occidentalis, assembly GCA_028646575.1. Classification (NCBI taxonomy): domain Eukaryota; kingdom Metazoa; phylum Chordata; class Mammalia; order Diprotodontia; family Pseudocheiridae; genus Pseudocheirus; species Pseudocheirus occidentalis. The sequence continues at coordinate 12,750,441 of CM053598.1, read as the reverse complement.
TTTTAAAAAATGAAAAAAAGAAACCAGTGATTCCAAGAATTAGAGGTGAGGAGGGAGGGCATTCCATGCAGAAGGATCAGACAAGGCATGAAGACAAGAGATGGAGCATAATGCTTGGGGGACAGCAAAGAGGTCACTTTCAATGGACCTGAGAGTTCACGAAGGAAAGTAACTCACAAAACATCTCAATTGTGAGTTGATTACAGTCCAAGGGTTTGGACCAGTTAGCCATCAGAAGGCACTGAATCACTGAAAAAAATAATAATCCAACTCAAGTTCATGGCCAAGGTCTGGAGCATTCAAGTGATATAATCTTCATAAATATTACAAAATGGAAAGCATTCTATGAAAAACCAAAACACAAAAACTTCCCATTTACTGACAATGTTTACAGCAATGTGACGGGGAGCACACCAGCAAAGCTCTTAGGAGGGATTCCACCTCTGACACAGGCTGTGTGACCCACCTCTGAGCACAGGTTCTTTATCTGAACACTAAGTATCTCTGACATTTCTATAGCCCCAAATGAAAGATGACTGCTAGAAATCAGTAAAGTGATCCTCAGAGCCTCCACTCCAAAAGGGCTGCTGAGAGTAGCAAATGTAAAAATACATGTATTTTGAAAACCTTTTGTAAAGTGCCTAGAACAAAGTAGGAACTTAGTAAATACTTATTTTTCTCTTTCCTTCCTTTCTTCATTCTTTTTTCTTTCCTTCCTTCCTCCCTTCTTTTTCTTTTCCTTTCCATCCCTTACTCCTTTTCTTTTTTCTTTCTCTTTCCTTCCTTCCTTCCTCCCTCCCTCCCTCTCTCCCCTCCTTCCTTGATAAATATTAGCTATCAGTGCGCCACATTGGATTACATCCATGAGAAAGAGTTGGGCTTGAAGGTTATCTCTTACAATCACCAGCTCAGGGGTCGTGAACAAATTAAACAGCCTCTTCCTTAAGGGTTCAAATGCTGCCCCACAATGTCACATGTGTGACCTGGCACAGTGTCACCTCACCATTCTAAGCCTCAGTTTCCTCATCTGTAAAACAAAGAAGTTGAACTCTCTGGGCTCCAAGGTCTCTTCCACCTCAAGATCTAGGATCTGAGGAACTGAGATAATGCATCTAAAGCCCTTTTCAAACCTGAAAGTCCTTCCTCGATGTCCACTGTTATTATTCTAACCTAGATCCTCCTGACTCTTGTTACACATTTCCCATCACTCACTCCTCTTGGTTTTGACTCCATTAAACATTATTTCTCACCCAGGATAAAGCTCATCATTTGAAATCTCAGTTCATGGAGGCTGTTTCAGCTTTGACACTCAACGGCTCCTCAACACAGGAGCAATGAGGTCTTTCTGAGATCTCCCTTTCTAGAGGGCTCATACTTTCCCAGCTTACTTTACTTGCTGTCAGCTAATCTGCTTGGTTCAAACTCTGTGGCAATGAACTGGGGACCTGCTGGTTCCCCTTCACCTCTCTCCCCTCCCAGCATCCTTCTGTGTACTGTCTTCCCCGGTTAAATTGTCAACTTCTTGAGGGCAGGAATTATCTTTCTTTTATCTCTATCTCCTGTGCTTTGCATGGTACCTAGCACACAGTAGGCAGGCTTAATAAATGTTTATTTACCATTGGCAATAACCTGCATGACCTTGGGCAAATTCTTTTACATCCCTGGGCCTCCTGTTCCTCATCTGGAGAATGAGGGTTTAGCACCAGATGGTGTCTGTAGTTTCTTCCAGCTCTAGATCTGGGAGATTAAGAATTACCTAAGTATATGAATAAAATACATGATAGCTGTCCACTCCCTTCCACCCTGAACCAAGAGGGAAGCCAGACCTGAAGGAGAGTATAATTCTCCACTTATCCTACCCTGATAGAGTCACTCACTTGTAATATACAGATCGGAGGTTGAGGTCTTGGAAGTTTTTTCCACAGCCACTAGGAAGAAAACACATTGCTCCCCTGAAGAAAGTTTGTGAGGATGTCCTTCCAAAACCCTCCACAGATGGAAGAGTCAAGACATTCTGTCATCGCCACATACAATCGGTTCTATTATCACTTATAGCCCTAATCTGTGGTCCTGTAACAATATAATGTGGGACTAAGCACAGCAAGGTTCATCCCTTGGGATCTGGCTCAAGGAGATTTTTTTTTTGCCCACAGTAGCTTTAAAGTCTATCTACTAAGGGGCTAAGATTTGCTTCCATACAAAGGCCTGCTACTACTAAGTGCATGAATTTTATGAATGAAACATCACTGCTCTCTTCCAATAAAATTATTTCCAAAAATAAACTTTCTAAGGACAGTTTCATCAATAGCACAGCCAATGAGGTTCTTGAGAGTGAGTCCTTCAATTTGGCAAGTGGGGGCAAATATGGTGTAAATTAGAAATATTAATGTTGAATAGAATGTGAAGTCCTTTTAGGGAAGTAGTTCTGTTTTAAGCATTGCAGAATTACAATGACACTATGCCAGATAGCAACCAGTAGAGGGAGTAAACAGATTAAAAATCAAATTAATATTGAGGTATCTTTAAATACATATATAAAATTTATGTCTTACCTGCTATTTCTAACTAGGAAAAAGCTAGGCCCTTCACATATTATACATATATAGTCAGATGTTGCATACACATCTGTTTGGAAATAAAATTCTATAAATAAAGCAACTAAATCACAACCATGTGCTCCATAGTACTTATTGTTTATGGAACTACTAGGCGACATATTTTTACTGAACATGAAAGAAGAAATAAGACATATTAGCATCATAGAATACTATAGGGCAGAAGCACTAAGATAGAATGGCTGGGGCTTTGCCTCAGGCACTGCCATTGAAGAAGGGTTTGTTTCCTTCGTGCTGTATTCTAGAAACAAGCATTTCCATGTTTTGAGTCTCACAGCCACCCACTAGCCCCTGCTAATTGGAGAAGCTCGATTTTGGAGTAGAAAAGGGTATAGGGACACAAGTGGTATCAAAGGGCAAGGCATCAAACAGTGATTCAACCAAAAGGCATTTATTAAACCCCAACTAAATACCAGTCACTGGTAGGGGTTGAGCACCCTGAAGAACCTTATGTTCTCTCAGAGGACAAAGAAAGGGGAATGGCCAAGTTCTTCCCATGAGCAGTAGTCTATGAAGGAGGCTAGTTCCCTCAAAATAAATTAAGCCTAGTTGCTGTGAGCCCCAGTTATAGACAGATACACACTGGCAATGTCTGAGGGCTGTGGAAAGGTCAGCTCCCTCATGGACAAAGCACTAACAATATGTTTTTAGCCTCAAAAGCTGGAAACTGTCTATATATGGAATTCTATCCTGCTGCTGAGTCTACCGGCCTTGTCTCCTCCCTCTCCAATTCATCCTCCATTCAGCCACCAAAGTGCTTCCTAACACGGGTCTGAGCAAGTCACTCCCCTACTCAATACAGGCTCCCTGTCATTTCCAAGATCAAATACAAAATCCTCTGCTTGTCATTCAAAGTCCTTTCATAACCTGCCCTGTTCTACCTTTCCTGTCTTTTGACACCCAGACATGTGTCTTCTTCACCAGTGACACTGGCCTTGACACCAGTGACAAAACTCTCCATCTCTCAGCTCCAGAATCTCCTCTGGTGGTGCCCCATGCCTGGAATTCTCTCCTCATCTCTGCCTCCTGGCTACCCTGGATTCCTTTAAGCCCCAGTTTCAATCCCAGCTTGTACAGACAGCCTTTCTCCACTCCCCTTAATTCTAGTGCCTTCCTTCTCTTATTTACTCCCTATTTGTCCTATATATGGCTCATTTGTATGTATTTATTTGTTTCTTTGTTTCGTCCATTAGCTATTTTAGGGCATAGACTCTTTTTGTATCCCCAGTTCTTAATACAGTACATGACACTTTAATAAATGTTGATTAATTGATCCATCAAAATTAACTTCAGTTCTTCATAACCCAAAGTCAACAGGAATGTTGGCGATTACTTGAGGAACTTGAACAGTGTAGAGAGCTCACCTAGATGAATTACCTTCAGACTTCCACTAGTAACCTAAGTTTTCCAGGCACCCACTGACTGGCCATCCTGAATATTGTGGCTGGCTAGAGATGACTACAGGAAGAGTGACATCCTTCAGGGAATCAAGATGCGAAAATAACTCCCTGGCTTGTCTCTCTAGGGAAGAAATATGTCCTATTTATTTCAAGAAAACAATAATTCAGTTTAAAGCCTATTTTTATTGTTCTAATCCTTCCAAAGGTGCATGATTTCAATGCTTTGGGAATCTCAGGAGATCATATATTTAAAGCTAGAAGGATCGGAAACCATCAAGACCAACACCCATCTACTCATTTTACAAGAGAGGAAGTTAACAGCCTTGCCTAGGGTCATAGTTAAGAAGGATTTGAACCCAAACTTTTCTGCCTGCAAGTCCAATCCTCTATCTACTATACTGTGCTGCCTCTCTCAAAACCATTGTATTTCAGCCAGGATGTTTCTATTAAAGCAAATTACAATTTCCCACGTCTTATTATACCAGAGAGCCATATTAGGGTCAGAGCAATAGAGGGAACATGAGCACTAGAGATGGCTTTATCCAACTCCATAATTTCACAAAGAAACTTATGTTCTAAGAGCTTATAGAAAGTGACTTATCCAAGGTCTTGCAGGTAGTGATTTTCATGTATTTCCCACCATTCTCTACTCTTGTGCTCTTTTTTTGTTTGCTTGTTTTAAATTAATTATTTTATTTATTTTCTTGTTTACATCATTCATTTCCACCAGATTTTGAGTTACAGAATTTCCTCCCCATATTTTCCCCACCCCCATACCCAATACAGCAATCCCTCTGTAAATCCCTCCCCCAATCTACCCTCTTCTATGTCCTTCCCCAATACCCCTCTTACTTTCTGGTAGGGCAGGGAGGGTCTCCCTACTCCCTACTCTTAATCTTAATTCCCTGTTGCATGTAGTTAATGATAATAATAATTATATATATATATACATTTTTTTCTTAACATTTGACTGTAGAGCTTTAAATTCTAGATTCCCTCGATTCCTCCCTTGTCACCCACCCCCACTGGAAGGACAATCAATTCAATACAGGCTGTACATGTGTAATTACACAGGACATCTCCGGAGTGGACATATTATGAGAGGCTGATCATATGTCCCTCCTTCCTATCCCTCGCCCACCCCTTGTTCTATTCTCTACCCTGTCTCTGTCTCTTTACTGAAGTGTGTGCTTCCAGCAACCCTCCCCCAGATCCTTCCCTCCCCTCCATCATCACCCCTCTCATCCCCATTCCCCCTACTCTCCTGTGTGGCATGATACCCGGTTTAGACTTTATGTCATTCTTTCCCTAAGCCAAATTCAATGAGAGTAAATGAAAGTAAAGTTGTAAGAGTTATCCCTTGCCTCTTCTATATGGAATGATTAACCCTATTTTGTCTTTCCCTGACTCCTCTCATTCTAGTCCTCTCCCACCTCAGAATTCCACCTTTTAAAGTATCATCCCTTCGTATTCAATTGATCCTATACCCTCTATGTACACATATACACATATGATCAGATATGTAGTCATACACATATATACCCTCCTATATAGACATATGTGTAGGTATACATACATATACATCTGTATTCCCTTCACCTATCCTCATACTAAGAAATGTTTCTTAAGTTACTATTATTGTTTTTCCATATTGGCATGTAAATAGTTCAACTTTTATAAGTTTCTTATGATTTCTTTCCCAT
>CM053598.1:12732721-12744223 GCA_028646575.1 Pseudocheirus occidentalis | reverse complement strand
TCCTCATATTGGCCAGTCAGTTAATTGCTTGATTTTTTAGCTCTGTGTAACTCTGCTTCCAGGGGAGAAAGCTCTGTCCCAAGTCGCTGGGGTTTTCACAGCTGCCGGAGTTATTAGGTGGGTGCTGCAGCCTCCACCAGCTTTGGCTCACTAAAAGCACACCCCAAGACCACCACCCAAGACCACGATCCAGATCCAGGCTGCTCAACACAAGAGCCCTTGGCCTTTGATCAATTGCTTCTCCCTCCCCCCCACTATGTGCAGGCCAGGAGCTCTGAGGCAGCCGAGTTGGCCTGCTTCCTTGCCCTGGGGGCAGTTTGGCCAGACTGCTTTTTTTTCTCCCCAAATTTAGCTTGAATTCCACTGACCTTTCTCTTAGCCTTATTATTTCTGGCTTGATAAATGTGGAGATTACCCCAGGTCCTGCCGATCTACTCCCTTGTAGACTCCAGCTGCGGCTTTTCCTGAACGCCCTGGGGCCAGGCCGTGGTTTCTGGCTGGGCTGGCCTTGGCTCCCAGCCTGTCACAATGAGCCTCTCCTGACGAGCTGCCTTCAGCAAGAGATGTGTTTTCTATATTTTTGTGGGTTTTGGAGCCCTAAAATTTATTTAGAGTTGTATTTTATGGGTATTTAAGGTGGCTGTGTGGGAGCTGCAAAATTTTGCTGCTTCTACGCTGCCATCTTGGCTCCTCCCCCTCTCATGCTCTTTTGAGTTTAAATTAAACCCCATCACCTATTTCTGCTTACATTCTTAATCTCCTAACTAGAGTGAGGGGGCAGATTGAAGAGGTGAATCCCCATCCACTCCCCTGCCCTGACAATTGGACTCTTAAAACAACTCTGAAGGATTTGAGGCTGGGATATCTAGGAGAGGAATCATAGATGAAGGAAGAGGAGAGAATTCTACTTCTCTAAGTCTCCCCTTCTTTGATGTCCTTAGAAGGTAAGATTCTAGAACCAGAAGGGAGCTTAGAGATCATTCACTCTAACCCTCTCATTTTAGAGAAGGGAACTGAGGCACAGAAACAGGTCACAATCTGTGCAAGTCCACATAGCTGGTAAGGAGCAGTCGGGTCTCCTCCCTCCAAATCTTCCCTCCTCCTTCCAAGTCTCTCCACTCCACCATGTTCCAGCCACCTTACAGAGCTCACATCTAAGTTAAGGACAGATTTATGATCCCTGAGGAAAGGGCAGGAGGGCATTCCAGCCCTGTAAGTGCAGCCTCATAAGAATCTGAACAGTTGGCATGTTCCCTTTCATGATCCCATGATCCACTTTGCAGGAGGGGAAATCAGGCTCCAGTCACTGAAAATACCAGGTTTTATCTTTTGTCTCCCCAAATGTATCTCTTCTCATCACAGAATTTTAAGTCCAAGAGAACATTTAGTCCAACCCACACCTAAAAAGGAATCTATTTTGTGAAGAAGTGACCATTGAGTCTCCAGACTTAAAGATCTCTGAGGAAGGGGAGGCCACTACTATCTGAGGTAGGCCTTTGTTTCTTATTTTTTACTTTAACTTATGGAATGAAACAAGCATTTCTATGACATGGTATAATAAAAAAACGAGATGATCACACATGAAGCTGCAAATCTATTTTGTATGACTTGCCATGCCTTTTAAACACATAATAAAGTTGTCATGTAAATTTCTTTTCATTTTCTTTTTTCCTTCCCCCCAGAGATCTTGATCATTAGCCACAAATATGTGTATGTGTGTTTATATGTGTATATATATATATACATACATATATTTTAATATATACATATATGTAAAATCATCATATACATCTGTCTATTTATCAGTTCTTTCTCTGGATACCCATAGTGTCTTTCTTCATAGGTCCTTTGTAGTTAATTTAGGTGTATATAATAGTCAAAATGACTTTTTGCTCAAGGTTGTTCTTAAAACAATATTGCTGTTCGGATACACAGTGTTCTCTTGGTTCTGCTCATTTCACTCTTCATTATCTCATGCAAGTCTTTCCATGTTTTTCTAAGATTATCAAGCTCTTCATTTCTTAGCGCACAGGAGTATTCTTCCATCATCATCATCATCATCATCATCATCATCATCATCATCATCATATGCCACAACTTGTTCTGTCATTCCCCAACTTGTGGGCATTCCTGCAGTTTCCAGTTCTTTACCTCTCCTTTCCTGACAAGATTTTTCCCACTAGATTGTAAGCTCCTTGAGGGAAGGGACTTTTGTCTCTTTTTGCTTCCTAAACACAGGTCAGTGACAGACAGACAGTAGGTTTTTAATAAATATTGATTGATTGTGCCAAACCTAAATTTTCGTCTTTGCAAATTTCCCTATACTGGAAGTCACTGATCATTTCTGCCTAAGTCATTTCTTTTCCAGGCTAAACATCCCCATTTCTTTCCACATATGCCACAGACTTGAAGCTGTCCATTCTCTTGATAGGCCTCTTCCTTCATCTGTGATTCCTCTCCTAGATGGGACACTCCCCAGTTTATCAGTGTCCTTCCTCAGTGTGATCCCCAGACATGACACATTCTTCCATGCAGGGCCTAATCAGGAGTCACTTCCTCATGCCTGGAAACTATGCCTTTCTTTATGAAAAAAAATAATTTCCTTTTCTACCATATTAAACTACTGTCTTATTGTGGGCTAATCAAAATCCTCAAATCTTTATTTTGTTCCAGTGAACTGGTTCCCCACATCTTCTACATCTTGCATATGTGAATTAGATTGTTTAAAGCTAAGCATAAGCTTTACACTTATTCTTGGAAAATTTCACATTACTTAATTTGGCACAGTGCACTAGGTTCTTCGCGTATTTTTTTCAATTCTGACTATTCCTTTGTATATTCCTTTTATATTGTATTTCAATATACTTCTTTTATATTTATATCTATTATATGTAATATGTATTTATACTCCTTTGTATGTTAGTTCTCCCTTCCACTTCTGTGTGATCTATGAAGCTGAGAAGCCTGCCATATATATTTATATCTAAGTCATTAGTAAAAATGTTAAATGATCTGGGGTCAAGTCTAGGTCTCTTGGACATTCCACTAGATACCTCCTTCCAAGCTGACATGAAACCATTAATGACGACTCTTTGGGTTCTTCCATTTAGCCAGTTGTAAATGCATCTTCATCATGCCTTAGTCCACTTTAAGAGAACTACACCTTTTGATCAATCATCTATGAGAAAGTAAAGAGTATTTTCCAGATATTATCTGGGAAAGAAGCAAAGCCCCAAGGTTTGACCTGCATGCAACCTTCTTTTCTGCCATATTTTAAACCTTGGTCCCAGCCCTCAAATCACGATGTTTTCTTCTGCTCTGCAAACTAACTTTTGAAGGGAGATGAAGGTTGGAGACTCTTGGTTTGTTTCCTGTTTTATTTCTGTTAAGACATAATAACAGCCAATTTGCTCCTGCGGCTCTATGGTCTAGTGAGAATTTTTCTTATCAATCTTCTAGGAAGAAAAATCATACAGGGGTTTGTTTTTGCAATAATTATGAGGGAATTCAACATCCTATGTTCTCACAGATAGCAGGAAATACACCCCTTGGCCACAATCCTAATCACTAATCTTCAGATTCCTTAAAAGCACTATTATTTTAACTACCATCCCCCTCTCCAAAAAAATGGCTAGTTGTAAAAACCTCAGGAAATACAGAATCATAGTAAGTGCCAGTGAAAATGCTTGGCAGACTCCAGTCCCAGGACAATCAACTAAGGCATGACTAAAATCATGCTCGTGCCCTTGTATTTTACTCCTCAACTTTCCTTAGCTCATAACTCAACGAATACTTGTAAAGAAATAATTTCCTTTGAAATATGAATTTTTTTAAAGAAATACTATCCCTCCCAGCACATACATACCCAGACATATGGCTTAATCAACTCTTAATTACGAGACAATCAGCTCTAGTTCAACTATGTGAAAATAAAAGAAAGTGCAGAATTGAAGTAAGAATTCAGTTGATTCAAATCAAACAAACAAACAAACAAAAACCTTCTACAGCCAAAAACCAGAGAGGGGCCTTGAGCTTGAATTTTCCACATTGATCGGTCCCAGGGAAATGGGGAGGAGTGGCAGCAGAGGCTGGGGAGCAGGCATAAATCTCAAGTTAATGAATAAAATCTCCCCTGGGAAGAGTCAGACATTGAACATATATATGGATGAAAAGTGAAAAGTTCCATAAGGAGCAATAATAGCTTGCAAAGATCAAGTTTTGGATCAGGTAAATGGGGCCATAACTAGATGCAACAATTAGGACTTAGTGTCCAAGTCCCAGAATGGGGGGAACGCTGGTTACCCCCAGTGCTCACTCAACAGGTGAACTTTCCTCTATCTGCCTTGTTCCGTCTTGACTAAGACCAGTCCCATTGCAGGTATGCTTTTCCCCCACTGACATTCCTCTATCCCACTTTGTGGCTCCAGGTACAAAAAATCCTGACTGTGTCTCTTCAGGAAAACGAAAATTTTGAATAACTTTGTATCACTCATGCCATAAAGAACCCACTGATAATCATATCTATATCTTTGAGTACCCAATGATATACGTAATTTGAGTCAGGTGACAAAGTTATCAAAGAGAATTAAGTAATCTCATAGGATCTCCCAACTTATCTTGTATATCAGCTCCAGATAGGATAGTGTCAAATATGGGATAGTGTACAAATAGTACAGAGTCTAGATAGCTAGTATCAGTAAAACGGTGTGTTAATGACTTAACAAGAAAGATAATCTAGGGTTAAGAAGTTTTTAGATTTAATGTCCATTCATTCAATAAGTGGTAAATGGTTCCTAGCCTCCCTAAATCAGTCATTCCATCACACTCCTCACCTCCTAAAACTCCACACCATTTGTCTTGTGCCCTCCTGAGATCTATGCCCCTACACCCGTTTCCAGCTACTCAGTGGTATCTGATGCCCTGATATGACTCCACCCTGAGGTGGAGATAATGCCCCTAGAGATAATGCTAAACTATAGAAACTGAATCCTCAGTGATTGACACACTTTCACCCCATCAGATGCTCCTCATCCTGGTGATTCTGATTGTCATTGCTCAGAATCCATTCTTTGTCTTGCCCATTCCCTTTCTCTCATTACCCTTATCTCACTCCCATCCCCACAACATGACCCTCTAAAGCCACCCCCTCTTCCACTGGGTTCCATAAGTAACAAACTTGCTTTCATCTTAAAATCTTTTCCATTTTCACTCCTTCCATCTTCTTGCACCCACTGAGACTTGGCTACCACCAATATAGCACAGCCACTCTAGCCACCATTTCTAGCACTGGCTGCACTTCCACTCATACCCATAATTCACTAGTCATGGCGGAAGAGTTGGAATTCTCTTTACTTGGCATTGCAATTTCCAGGCTCTCTCTCAGCTACCATCACCTAGTAATCTCTTCCTTTGAGGTTCATTCAATCCATATTTATTACCCAATAAAATTTCTGATAGTTATTGTCTATTGACATCCAGGACATTCTTCTTCCCTTGAATAGGCCAGTACCCGTATCATAGTCTTCCTCTCCTTCTTAGCTCCTTCCTTTGCACAAGGGGACTTCATAAATATATTGATACTATTTTTCTTCAAAGAGTTCCCAATTCCTCAACTCACTCATTTTCCATGACTTACTCCTGGTCCCCACCCATATTAAATTATGTACCAGAGATGGTCATACCTTTAATCTTGCCATGAACCACAAAGATTCCCTTTCTATGTTCATGAACTAGGGAATTGTTTTATGTGTTCATAATCTGTTATCATTTCATTTCTCCCCATCTTGCAACACTGAGCCCTGTTCTTCTTCTTCACAGTGACCTCTAATCCCTCCATTACTGAATTCTTTCCCCAAAATCTCCTGTACTGGCTACATTCTCCTTCATTCCCTAGGAAGGGAAACTCCTTGGAGAACCAGTTCACCTTGATACTATCTTCTCCTCTCAAATTCCTTGGGCTCTTATTCTATTGAAAATACAGACCTGCTAAGCTTCAACCTTAGATCACTACTTCTATCTATGGCCTCTTTTCCTACTCATACGCTACTGAATGAAGCCAGAACAAAATTACAAAACTGCGCAGACTAGGTTGACTACAAATTTGTTACAGAATTACAAGTGGGCTCTCACTGCCACAAAACCGTACTTTGATATCCCCCAACCATTTCACTAGCCCACTCACGATGGCACCTTTTCCAAACCTCCCATCAGTCTACATTTCCCTACTCTCTTAGCTGAGAACCCTGTGTCATATTTCAAGTGAAAATATTGAGACAATTCTAAAAGAGCTCCATCTTCTTCCTTCTATCTTATCTCACCACACTCAGATGCCATCATTCACTGTCACCTCCTTTGCACCTGTCAGACAGAATAAGGAGGTCCTTCTCCTTACCAAGGCAAACCCTTCGATGTGGACACATGAACCCATTGCAGGCTGATATCTCCAGCAGATTGTTCCCTTACAGTCTCTGCTCTCGGGTTTATCATTAGTCTCTCCTTGTCTACTGGCTGCATCCCTACTCACTAAAAATTTTCCTGTCTCTCCATCCTCCAAAAACCCTCACTCCATCCATCTATTCCCACTAACTGTCATCCCATATCTCTCCTAATGGTCAAATTCCTTAAGAAGTCTGTCTACAATCAGTGTCTCTATTTCCTTTCCTTTTCTTTTCTTCCTTTCCTCTTCTCAACTCCATGTAGTTTAGCTTTCAACTCTATCATTTCACGGAATCTACATTCTTCAAAGGTCTCTGTATTTCCAAATCCAATGACCTTCTTGACCTTTCTGTAGCCTTTGTCAGTGTCAAACACTCTCTTCTTGCTATTTCTTCTCTCATGCGTTTGCTCCCCACTACTCTTCACTGGTTCTCTTCTTGCCTGACATGTTCACCCACTCCTTCTCAGTGCCCTTAGCTAGATCTTCACCCAGCTCATATCTGCTTATCAGAGATGTCTCCAAAGGCTTTTTTTCTTTGTCCTGAGAAGTGATCAGAGAACTACGAGAGAGCAGGGCCATAAAAACCTGGAGAGGAGAGAGTATCAAGGGGAAGAAGGTGATTGACAGCAGTAAAGCTACACAGAGTTTAAAAAAAAAAGAAAAATACCTAAAAACAGGAGCTATGAGGAAAAAAGCATTAGATTTGGACACTGGGAATTCATTGGTAATTTTGGAGACAGAGCAGGGACTTGTTTATTTGTTCACATTTCTTTGTATTTCCAACTCTCAGAACAGTGTCTAGTATATACTAGGTACTTAATAAATAAATGCTGATCCATTTGACTTAAGCCCTAGAAACATAAAGAAAAAAAAACAGTCCCTTCATTCAAGAAGCTTACCTCTCCACTTCCGCAAAACAACATATATACAAAAATACGTATGTACATACATATACATAATAAACACATATGTGTATATATATGTATGTATACACAAACATAACTGGAAGGAGGAATACAAGGAAAAAACTGAATCTATGACTTCATTAGTTTAGGGAATTACCAGGGAGAAAACTCCCTCTACTAAAGGAAAGTCAGACTAATCATTACCCCAAAATTTTAGTCTTAGAGAGCTTCCTGAAGGAACTAAACTGAGGGAATTTTCTCAGAAAATGTGTCAGAATAAGGAATGAAACCTGCATTTTTCACACCCTAAAACCAGCTCATTATATCCATTATTCCATGTTGACTTTCACTCAAAATGATAAAAGTAAATATAAAGTCATTTGGGGTAGGGCACTAACTTCTGGAAGGATTGTGGAAGGTCTTTTGTTCATAGATCATACCTGGGGGACCAGGGTGGGAGGGGTTAGCCTGTACAAAGATATAAAGGTAGAAGATATAATATTATGTAAGGGAAATAGGAAGTAGGATGATTTAGCTGGGATGTTGGGTATATGAGTAGGTCTAAGGTCAAATCAGTCTGAAAATGAAGGTTGGAACCAAAGTCAGAAAGGCTTTCATGCCAGACAGAAGAGTTTGTCTTTATTGTAGAGGTGACAGGGAGTTGCTAAGGCCTCTTGAGAAGGAGAGGGAAGACCTGTGCATGAAGGATACAAATCTGGACACAGTACCAAAATAAATTTGAGAGAGAAGCGACAGCTTACAGCAAGGCCAGTGGCTTCTGCCAGAGTCGAGTGACAACAAGGCCCATAATTTCATTGTCAAGCCACTCAGTTCTATTGTGATCAATCAAAACTTTTTCACAAGGGCCCAGGACTGGACAAGACAAGCCCAATGATACATCCACTTGACGCAGAGTTTCTTCTTGAGCTATAATTAAAGATAAACAAACTCCATCTCTGACTGTGCAACAACAACCTTACACAAATCGTTCACACTTGCAGACGATGAAGTGAATTCATGACAACTCTCAGCTTGAATCAGTATTTCTCAATTATTCTGTCCTACTTAGGGGTGAGCTCTCTTATGGCTTCAATTTTCACAGATTTTCTTTTTCTCTTGATCAAAGAAAGACACAAAGAACCACACAGAACTCAGCCAATATCTCTAATAAAGCAGTTTCCACCGAGTTAGTTTTCATTTTCCCTCAAACCTAATTACAATGGTTAGCCATACAGTGCGGTTTACATGGTGGTAGGAGAATTGAAGAGCAAACATCAACACTCAGCAAATTCATGAAAATCCAATCAGAAACCTATTGAACTAACACCAACAAAAGGCTATGTAGCACAGAAGGCTGTTTGCGGGTAATAGAACACAACTGGCATTCTTAGCTGCACCATTTATTCTCCATAACTGCTGTGAAAAATTAAGATTTGGTCTAATCATGTTGTGTGTGCTCTGTCCCTCATTTAATGTTGGCTTCTGAAGAAGATACCAACTAATAGTTACAACTGCCAGAAAATATCGATATATTTCTGTTGTTATTCAGCGATTTCAGTGGTGTCCAACTCTTCATGACCCCATTTGGGATTTTTTTGGCAAAGATACTGAGTGGTTTGCTACTTCCTTCTCCAACTCACTTTACAGATGAGGAAACTGAGGCAAATAGGGTACAGTGACTTACCCAGGATAACAGAACTAGTAAGTATCTGAGGCTGGATTTGAACTCTAGTCCTCCTGACTCCAATGCCAACACTCTATCCACTGTGTTCACAATATATGCTACTGACCTGAAATACAAAGGCAAAATTTATATAGTTTATGTTTGTTTATAACTGGATCACAACATTATTTTTAGATTATTCCACCAGGCTCTACCAGAGCTAAAACAAACAGAAAAGTCAGGCATAATAACAATGAAAAGGGCAGAACTAGAAAAAATGATAGAATATAGAATTTTTTAAATAGTAGAAGCCACAAAGAGAGAACTTTAGGCTTAAGGGAAAGAAAAACTTGTCACAGTCAGAATTAACCCTGCTTGGAGAGACAGAGAACTCTCCTTCACTTGAGAGCTTCCTAAAAAGGCTTTTTGACAAGGATGATGTAGTAGGGAGAAGCGTTCAACTACAAGAAGGACCAGATGGACTTTGTAAAAGTCCCTCCCAACAATAAAATTCTATTGTTTTGTGAAAATTGTTACCATCGTTACCAACCTAATCAAAGCTTAAATATTAAAGTCTACAAAGAAATGGCAGAACACAGATTTGTCAAAGCCAGACTCTTGGGGCACCTAGGTGGCATAGTGGATAAAGTATCAGCTCTAGAGTCAGGAAGACTCAATTTCTTGAGTTCAAATATGGCCTCGGATACTTACTAACTATAGAACCTTGGGCAAGTCACTTAATCCTGTTTGCCTCAGTTTCTCTATCTATAAAATGAGCTGGTAAAGGAAAAGGAATCTAGTATCTTCACCAAGAAAACCCCTAATGGATTCATACAGAGTCAGATATGACTGAAAAAAAACTGAACCTTAATTTTTTTTTCTTTTTGGAGGGCAGTTGGGGTTAAGTGACTTGCCCAAGGTCACACAGCTAGTTTTGTGTGTGTGTGTGTGTGTGTGTGTGTGTGTGTGTGTGTTAAGTTTCTAAGGCCGGATTTGAACTCAGGTGCTCCAGACTCCAGGACCGGTGCTCTATGCACTGCACCACCTAGCCGCCCCTTGAACTTTTTTTTTTGAACATTAATTTAAAAAAAAGAAGGGGAAAGGACCCACTTCTACAAAAATATTGGTAGCAGCTCTTTTGTGGTGGCAAAGATTGGGAAATTGAAAGGATGCCCATCAATTGGGGAATGGCTGAACAAGTTGTTCTGTGTGAGTTTAATGGAATACCACTGTAATATAAGAATTATGAGAAGACAGATTTTAGAAAAAAAAACTAGAAAGATTTACAGGAATTGATTCAAAGTGAAGTGAGCAAAACCCGGAGAACATTGATGATCAACTATGAATGACTTAGGTCTTCTCAGCAACACAATTATCTAAGACAATCCCAAAGAACCCATGACGAAAAATGCTGTCCACATCAAGAAAAAGAGCTGGTGGAGTCTGGATGCATATCAAAGCCGCATTCTATTCGTACTATTTTCACTTTTTCTTTTTCATGGTTGTTGTTCTTTTGATCTGTTTCTTCTTTTACAACATGGCTCACATAGAAGTATGTTTTACATGGTTATACATATATAACCTATATCAAATTGCTTACCATCTTAGGGATGGGGGAGGTTAGGGAGGCAGATAGGGAATTTGGAACTCAACTTTCAAAAAATAATAATATTAAAGTTTGCCTGTACATGTAATTGGAAAAAAATATTATTTTTAAAAAATCCAGACTCTGGCAACTATTACCTCAGAGCAAGTCACTTAACCTCATCTATAAAATCATGGCTTTCATCTATAGAATGAGAGTGTTAGACTACATGGTCTCTTTCTAGCTTTAAATTTATGATCTTGGGATTCTCTCATCCCATGATTCCAAATGTAGGTGAGCCTCGGGTTATAATCCTGAAAGCCATGATCAGAAAAAGAACCTAGAAATCATCCTTCAAGAAATTCTCAAGGAAATTGCCCTGATATTTTAGAACCAGAGGGCAAAATAGAACTTGAAAGAATTCACCGATCACCTCTTTTAAAAGATCCCCAAAAAAGAAAATTCCTAAGAATGTTATAGCCAGGTTCCCAGATCAAGGAGAAAATATTAGAAGCTGCCAAGAAGAAACAATTTGAATACTGCAGAAATACAACCAGGATAGCCCAGGATCTAGCAGCTTCTACATTAAAGAATCACAGGGCCTGGAATATGATATTCCGGAGATCAAGGGAGCTAGGATTAAAACCAAGAATCACTTACCCAGAAAAATTGAGTATAATGATCCAGGGGAAAATATGGTCATTCAATGAGGTGGAAAACTTCCAAGCATTCTTGATGAAAAATCAAGAGGTGGAAGAGAAATAGAATTAGAGGAGACAGGGAGAGACAGAATGGGGTTAATCATCTCATACAGAAGAAGCAAGGGATAATTGTTACAGTGGAGAAGAAGAACAGGAAGGCAAGAGGGAATGGGTCAACCTTACTCTCATTGAATTTGGCTTAGGGAAGGAAT
>CM053598.1:12716108-12732621 GCA_028646575.1 Pseudocheirus occidentalis | reverse complement strand
AGTGGGGGGTGAGAGGGAGGATGATGGAGGGGAGGGCAGAGTGGGGGGAAGGTTGTTAGAAGCACAAACTTCTGTAAAGGGACAGGGACAAAAGAGAGAATAGAATGGGGGGAGAGGGATAGTAAGGAGGGTAATATAATCAGTCTTTCACAATATGTCCATTGTAGAGATGTTCTGTGTAACTACACATGTACAGCCTGTACTGAATTGTTTGTCTTTCCAGTGGGGGCAGGTGACGAGTGAGGAAGGGAAAGAATCTAGAATTTAAAGTTCTATAATAAAATGCTTAAAAATATGTATATATGTACATTTATTATTATTATTTTTATTATTATCATTATTATTTACATGCAACTGGGAATTAAGATATATAGGCACTTGGGTAAGGAGATCCATCTCGCCCTTCCAGAAAGTCAGAGGGGTGATGGGGGAGGATATAGGAGAGAGCAGATTGGGGGAGGGGGTATACAGTGGGACTGCTGTTTTGGGGTGGTAGGTAGGGGAAAGATGGGGAGAAAATTTGTAACTCAAAATCTTGTGGAAATGAATGATGTAAACTAAAAATAAACAAAAGTTAATTACAAAAAAATACATATTTTGGTCTCCTACATTGATCCTGAAAGACCTTCCCAATGTTTCCAGACTAACTGCACATCATCCCCCCTACCCTTCAGCCAAACTACCCTTCATACAACAGTACTCCATCTCTCACCTCCATGCATGGTCCAGGCCAGCCCTATTCTTGAAAGGTACTTCCTCCTCACATCTGCCCCTGGAACACACAGAAATCCTCAAGTCTCCCCTGGCCTTCTCTAAGAGGCTTTTAAAAACCAGTGCTGCAGTTGTAAGTGCCCTTAGCAATCACAGCTGTGCCAGACGCTGGGCTAAGTGCTGTAAGTATAAAGAAGGCCGAAAGCCTAGTGCTCGTTCTCCAGGAGCAAGTGTGAGCCAAGGTCCTCCTCACCTCTTCCCTAGACTATTACGACGCCGTCCTAATTGGTTTCCCTGTATTAAGGCTTTCTCCACTCCAATTTAGCCTCTACTCAGCTATCAAAGGGATGGCAAAAGCCATCAATGTCAGTCCATCGGTGACCAGGACTCCCTGGTAGTGCATACCCAACAAGTAGTCATTCCATTTTTACATCAAGATCTTCAGAGTGAGGAAAGAGATAGAAATGGCCCATTCTCCACTGGGAAAAGTGCTGGTAGGGACTTTGGTCCTTATGTCAAGATGGAATGCTTCTCTTTGAAACTTTTTGTCACCTCTCTCTGTCCTCTGGGAACAAGCTGGACGGGACCCATCCCCCTTCCACATGCAGCCCTTCAGAAACAGCCCGTATGTCTCCCCTGAGCCTGCCTTCTCCAAGCCAAACACCCCCACCCATTCCTTCAGCTGGTTTAACACCTTGCGCCACTGTAGCTCCCTTCCTCAGGAAGCGCCTGCTTTTGTCACGGTCCTCTTTAAAATATCGTTTCTAGAGCTGCATACAATAATGGAGGTATGATGTGCCCAGGGCAGAGCAGGGGAGGGGGAAGCCCACCCTCCCTCCAGGTCTGACTTGGGCGGGCCCAGCAGGACAGGGATCCTGCTCTGGATTTAGAGGACTTAGAGCCAGGTCTTCTCGTCCATGTTCTTTCTTAAGGCTTTTTAAAAACTGAAGCTAAAACGGATGAAGGGTCCTGCTCAATGTCAATAGGAAATAAATGGAAAAGGGGGATCTGAGGTCTTTGAAAGCAGCGCTTCTCCAGCCTCACCACTGGCCCTTCCTTTCTGCCCTAGGTGTAATTGATGCCCTCCACAGACTATTTTATGTTTATTCAATATGAACAGATATTATACACGAATATATTATTATACAAGTACATAGTATTCCCTAACTGAATATCACTTCCTGAGGATAAAAACTTTAATTTCTTTTTATTTTTCTATTCAAAAAGTCTACAAAAGTACTTTGCACACAGTAGGCATTTAATAAATGCTGCTGATTTAACATTTTTAGAGAGAGAGATGCACTAGCCACTTTGTCCAGGGAGATGCAAGTCATATCTCTGCTTGTCGCATAGCTAAGGGGATTGGAAGGAGTTATCTGAGGAGACTGAGTATGGAAGGATGGGATAAGGAAATATGAACCCCAGGCCCACAAAATGGGACTTCTTCTGGCCAGACCAAATTCACAGGAGAGGGGAAGGAGGAGCCTATGAAGACCAGTCTGTCATAGTTGGGTGGCAAGGGCATTGACACCCAGGAAGTATGGTTCATGCTCCTGACCCTTGGCCTAACCTGATATGTGAGGAGAGGAGGGGAGGCGGCCTTGAGATGGGGAGGCTAACAAGGGAGCAGCAGAGAGGGAGGACAGCTGGGGGATATAATACTGACAAGGCCTGGCTAAGGAAGCAGACTGACTGGGTTCTGGCAGCCCCTGGCTGACAGGCTGGAAGATGGCAGTGTCCAAAGGCTCTGATAACCAGATGACCTCAGCCTACTTATATCTTGGATAGAGCTTTCAGGTTTTATACCGTACAAATTTCATCTCACCTGATCCTCACAACATCTCTGCATGGTAGGTGCTATTATCATCCCCATTTTACAGATGGGAAACTAAGGCAGGTATTGGTTAAGGGACTTGGCCAGGGTCAGCCAGCTAAGAAGTATCTGAGTCCAGATTTAAAGTTGGCTCATCCTGATTCCAGGCCCCATACTCTATATACTGTGCCACTTAGATGAGGGGGAAAAGAGGCTTGCAGATAACCTCTGGCCCACTCATTTGTCCAAGAGAGAGTGCAGGAGGGTCAAAGGCCCCATGTGTCTTCACACAGCTGTGAGGGAAGATGCTAGGCAGAAAACCGTAAACAACGCATAAAGCCTTGGAAGGATTCCACACTAGGTCTCTATTACAACCAGTGCCAACGATAAGGGAAAATGAAGAAAGGATGTATTTCACACATCAACTTGGCTTCTTCATCAAGAAGAAAACGAAATTACCCAAATATAATCGCTTTGGCTGCAAGAGCAGAATAACAGAGAGATTTTGTGGCCTCTTCAAAACCTAATCCTAAACACTTCAAGTCTTTCAAAGCTGACAAAAAGAGGGAGGCCTTTTTTTTCCTTTCTGGGTAATAGCTTCTCAGGGCTGTGGAGTCAGAGCAGCTGCTGGTAATAATTTATGAAATGAAAAATTCCTGCCCACCCAGTTCTCAGACAGAGATGCGCCATCCCTACTGTGCTCTGCTCTTGGCAGGCCGTGTTGTTCAAATGTTGCCAGGATCCCAGTGCACACAGAGGAACCAGCTATAAAAAGAACCACATTCCTGAGCCTGTCTCCTGCATGTCACTCTGTGTGTGTGTGTGTGTTTGTGGACACACGCACGTGTGTTAACTACTTGGACCCACAGGAGATACTCCCACAAGCACACATCCATCAAACACTCATTTCTTCTTCCTTCGTCCCCTAGCTTCCTTTCCTTCCTACAGTCTCAGAGGACTGGTTAATGTCACTTAAACTGTCCTTTCTCCCCTACTACTTGGTCAAATCCCCTCTCACCCCGACCCTCCACTCTGCGAATAAATAAATAAATCCTATCCAGGTGGCTGAATGAGCCATTTTGCAGAGCCCCTCATTGGAAGTGAGCAATCATGCCAGAAGACTGCTTTGCTAAACACTTATTTTCCCTTCTTTTACTAGATTGTCCCTACTTGGCAGAGCGTGCTGGGGCTTATGTACAATTGTCAAACACACAGTTGTATTTGTTTGTCACTTGTCAGGCAGAACTGAAGTTTTGCAGACAGCCTTGTTAGCAGAGGACAGTGCTGGCCTTGACATCAGACAGACTTGGGTTTGAATCTCACCTTTCACACTTACCAACTAGCTGTGTAATCCTGGAAAGTCACACAACCTCTGGGCCTTGGCTCCCTCATTTGTCAAGTAGGAGTGATACTTAAAGTAGGCTTGGGAGCACCTAGGTGGTGCCATGGATAGAGTTCTAAGGCTGGATAATGGAGACAAGTCTAAATTCCATCCTAGAGACTTCCTAGGCTGTATGACCTGGGCAAGTTACGTGACCTCTTTGCCTCAGTTTCCTTATCTGTAAAAGGGGATGATAATAGCAACTACCTCCTAGGGTTGTTGTAAGGTTCAAATGAGATCATAACTGTAAAGTACTCAGCACAGTGACGGCACATAGGATTATATAAATGTTAGCTATAATAATAATTACTATTTTCCATTAAGCTGCACTGAGGGCTCTGGTGACATAATGCATATAGGGGCTGTGTAAATATCCCAGAATCACCGAATCTCAGAGTGGGAAGGGAGGACTTCAGCCAGCATCTGTCCCAATTCGTGCCTCGGACACGGTCCCCATTCCTGCCTGTGATCAACATCCAACTTGACTTTAAAACACCTAGTACGGGGCTCCTTGCTCCACTTTTGGAGGCAGCCCGCTCTCCTTTGCAATGGCTCATATTTTTATTTCAAGCCTAAATCTACTTCTTTCCAATGCCCACCCAATCATCCTCATGCTGCCCTCTGGGGCTAAGTGGAACAAAATTAATCCTTTTTCCATCCAGTAGCCCTGGAAATCCCGGGACAGTTCTAATAAATGAGGCCAGCTGCTGGGATTCTCCTTTGGGACTGTTTACAAACCAAATCATCTCTGTCCTAGAACTGGGTGCTATAGGAGATAGGAGAGAGGGAAAAGCCAGGAACCCAGAGCCTGAGGCACTGAATAATAAAGCCTCTTCTCATTCTAGGACTCTAGCTCTGAAAAGCACATGAGCAACACTTGCTCCTCTCTGGGACCTTTAAAATTCAGGCTCTCGCTTGTGTGACCTTGGAAATATCACTCCACACATCTGAGCCTGTCATTTCAGGGACAATATCACCTGCAATGTCTGCTCTATACAGTTGTCGTGAGATGGGATTCAAACCAGATAATATACCAGAAGCACTTGGGAAATTTTGAAGTGGTTTATAGTGAGCTGTCATCAGTCTATCTATCAACAAGCATTTATGAATTGTCCATTATGTGCCAGGAACTGTAACTAGGCCTTGGGGATACAAAGATGAAAAGGAAACAGGCCCTGCTCTCAAGGAGCTTAGATTCTTTTTTTTTAGCCATAGTTATGCTAAAATTAACCAACATCAAGTTAGACATTTCCATATTCACAGTAGAACAGAATAAAAGAATTCAAGATGAAACTGTAAATATTATGTAGTTTGATTTTCTACTAAAATATAAACTAAGTCCATCGTATAGCTTCTGAAGCTACAATGTGCTTCTTTCTGGCTTGCTGAAATTTAAAAAAAAAATAGACCTCAATGACCTTTGCTTCTTTCTTTTTTTTAACCCTTTTTATCTCCCTTCCCCACCCCACTACCACCACCATTGGAGAAAAAGGAAATGAAAGGCCTTATAACTAATATGCAGAGTCAAGCAAAATGCATTCCCAGGTCTGTGTGTGTGCCTGAATATGTGTGCATGTGTGTGTGCGTGTGCGTGTGTGTGTGTGTATGTACTGACAGGAAGTGGCTACAATGTTTTATCATCTGTACTCGACTTGTGGTTTATCATCACTCTGATAAGAGTTCTAAAACTTTTCATAGTCATCTGTCTTTATAATGTTGTCATTTACAAATTGTTCTACTGGTTTTTATCACTTTGTTCTCCATCAGTTCATAGAGAGCTTCTCTGTTTCCTATGAAACTGTCCATTCCATCATTTCCATGTCCACTGACAGACTGCATCATCTCTTACATCCATATGCCATAACCTGTTTAGGCATTTCCCAATAGATAAATGCCTCTTCGTGTCTGGTTCCAAAAGAACAGCTATAAACATTTTTGTGCTTAGGGTTTTTTTCCTCTGTTTTGCCTCTTGGGGTATAGACTGAATTGTGGAGACTCTTGGCCAAAGGATATCTGCGACGGAGTTCTTTCGGGGCAATAATTCCAAAAGGCTTCCCCGAATGGCCAAGCCAATTCATAACTCTCCCAAGAGTGAATCAGGGGAACTGTTGTCCCACAGTCCCTGCAATTAAATCTTTTCTGTTTTTGTTATCTTTGCCCATCTAATGAGTAAATAGTAGGACCTCAAAGTTTTTTCTTTATTTATTTTATTTATTTGAAGCATTTTTTTCAAAAGGTTTTGATGCCTTGAATTTCTTTGAAAAAATTATATCCTTTGGCTATTTATTTATTGGAGAATGGCAGCGCTTTACATTGTAGTGGGGGAGAAGACACATACATATATAGATTTAACAATACAGAACTATTACTGAGGCCAAGGAGTCTGGCAGCACTCAGTCTCCCCCTCCTTTCCCTCTCAAGAGGAACACAGCTCTGGACTGAAAGGGACTGGATTCAATGCCAGAGGACCGTCTCCTCAAAAATGGAGGGATCAGGCTCTTTCTGATATTCTCTGGCTCATTTCATTCCACCTTAGAGCCTCAGGGAGAACCACTTAATGCTTATGGTTGGCTCATGTCTAAGATCTCCCCTAAAAAGGGAGCAGAAAAGTCCTCAAGGTAGAATGTAGATCAGGTACGGGACAGATATTTATTTTCTCCACAGAAAAGAAATCCTTAAGCACAAGTTAACACTAACAAAGACTTAAAGATGAAGTAACTAACTATTGTAATACTAACTGTCCTAGGAAGTTGATACATAAAACATTAAAGCATGAAACAGTGAGGCTCTTCAACAGATATTTCATCGTTACTTCCTCTCTATATCCTTCAGATAACTCTCTTACTCGATGTCTTCTGGTAAGCCAGACCAGGACTAGATTTGTTCATCTTCCTTACTGCGTGACAACGGGCAAATCATGTGTCCTCTCTAGGTCTCCTCTTCTTCTTCTCTAAAGTGAAAGACTTTGAGCTGGACGATTTCCCAAGTCTTTTTCAGGTCCCCATCCCATGATTCCTTGCTACATTAATGTAGAAGAAATCATTATCTTTCATGCCAAAGACTTGGAGATTTTCAAACTTTCCTACTTTAAATAATTTTTCTTCCTCTAAAAAAAAGAAAATCTGCATTTTTATTTTAATTCTCTGAAATCACAAGAATGGAAGTGAAAAAGAAAATGGGGTTGAAGTGGGCAGGGGGAAGTTATTCAGCAGCACATTAACGCGAGAAGTGAGGCAAAGTCTGCCTCCATGATCCTATTCTCAGCCCGCATCCTGAGTGATGCCCACCAGGCCTGGCTAAGTCTTTGGAGAGCAGATGGCGGCCACCTTCACTTATCCACATGGCTTCAAAAGGTCGATGCCCTCTCAGGTTGGATGATAATCTCATCTACTCAGGGTTCAGTTTCCTGCTTGGATCTATGCCAGGCCCTAAAGCAGCTCAGAGCAAGTTCCCAGATATGACTTAGTTCCCAAGATGACTTAGCTAAGGTTAGAACTATGGTTTCCAGTCCCCAAAGTTCTTGATCTACTCTGTTCTGGGAGACATATGACCAGAGTCAGATGACAATGACCACTCCCCCTCACCCCTGCAGACACCTAACACCTTAGCTAAGTTTGGAGGATGATATGGAGAGGGCCCAAGGCAAAACTATCAGTCCCTCATTGGGTTTATTTTCAAAAACAGTGGTTTTAAAAAGTACACTCACATCAATTTGGAGAAAATTTGTCCTTTATTGCACTACTGGATTAATACATATTATCTGATTCTGTAATTCAGAAGTTGAAGAACCAAATTTGGGGATATAGAGGGAAAGGGAGGAGAGCTATGGAGAAAACCTGTCCTTTGACATGGTAGAAATTCTGACAAATCAGAGGGAATATAATGCAGTGAAAATCATCCATACTGGTACTCTTACCACACTTTATCCTTGACCATCAAATTTGACCTCTGTCATTTACTCCCAAGTGTGACTCTGGATAAGCCGCTTTATTTCTCTGGTCCTCATCTTCCTTGTCTGTAAAGAGGAAGGTTGCACTAGATAGATTATGAGGTCCCTTCCATCTCCCAATGTGGACCAACCCATCTCCTGTTCTGGTCCAACATCTTCTGGATGTCCTTCATGCGTCTTCTCTGGAGCAAGTCTTCATTAATAAACACAGTATGTCTTACTCCAGTCCAATGAAAGTAGTCCATCATTCCATGGAGATATTGAACATTTCTATTTTATTGGGGGCTAAGGCTGAACATCATATCAAGTTTCTGAAAAGCTATCTTTCCCCAAGTGAGAATTCAAAATATGATTGTTCACCATGATGTCTACATCTTGAATTGCTGGAAAAGCAATCACTTATATCAAAACAGAATTCAAGTTAATAACCAAGAAAAGTCTTGATTCATTGCTAATGCTCTTCTCATTCTTTAAAGCACAAAGCAACTAAATATTCCTTTTGGTATTTCAAAGCTATAAACACGTGGGTTTTTTTCTTGTGGCTCAATCTCGAAAATGAAAACCACATGGTTATAGTGAGAAGTACTAAGAAAAGCAATTTTCTTATGATAAATTGTAGGATTTGAAAACTATCTACATTAACTTACAGATTTAGAATGGTGCTAGGAACTCCAGCCCTCACATTTACTAAAGGCTTGGTCTCTCTGTCAAATGGGGTCACTATTATTTGGGTTTCATATAGCTTTGGAACCTGATTTCATGTCACTTCCTCCTCCATGCAAACATATACACCCCTGCACTCACTCTCTCTCCTCTCTCTCTCTCTCCCCTTTTCTCCCTCTCCCTCTCCTCTTCTCTCTGTCTCTCTCTCCCCCTCCCTCCCTTCTCTCTCTGTTTCTCTCTGTCTCTCTTTTTCTCTCTGTCCCCCGCCTCCATCCCTTCCTCCCTCCCTCAACTCTATTTTCTAGCCAAAGGCTTACTTGCTTTTACCCATATACACCATCCAGCTTGACTTTCATGCCTCTTGCACCAGAACTCATAGCTGGAAGGTCTCTGTCCTCACCTCCACTACCACTCCATGCTCAGCTCAGCTGTGCCCTCCTGCTCAGGCCTTCCCTGCCTCCCCTGCTAGGTAGCAGCTCTTACCACCTAATTACTCTTCATGCTTGCTGCAGTTATTTATCTGTGAACATATAACAGAATGTAAGATCCTTGAGGGCAAGGACTATATTCATGGTGGTCTCTATACTCCCAGAATGTAGCACAGTGCACAGCACACAGAGAATATGTAATGAATGTCTGCTGAAGTGAATGGAATGCCTAGATCTCTAACGCGAGGAAAATGATTTCAAACTTTCCACACTGTGCCCTGAGATTCCTTGGGTATCTGAGACCTCGGCACTGCAGAGAATTTTTCCACTTTCTTATTCTTGAAGGGAGACCCTACATGTTGATAGGTTTCAATCGTGGGTATGTTTCATGGTAAAATTGCAAGTTTGTATCTAATGATGTCACCTTTATTTTAGTCCCTATCGTTTTAACCGAGCTTTTGAGCTGTAGTCTATTTGGAAGTTCCCAAAATGGCCATAGGGAAGAGAGACGTGTTAATGAATGAAACCCAGACATAATCATAATTATTCACCCTTTCAACTGTCTTCCCCACACAATTATCCTGGAGCTGTTGCTAAGAACTGCCTAAAACTGAGTCATGTGATTTCCACTTTCTTTCTTTTCTCCCTGTTATCTTCAGACAGAAGCGACAAAGTAGACTGAAAGAGCCAAAAGAGGGAGATAGAGACAGACGGAGACTGAGTACCAGAGAGACACAGACAGACGGAGAGGAGAGGCTGAGAGGAAATGGAGACAAAGACAGAGTGAGAGACAGAGGAGAGAGAAAGACAGAAACAGACCAAGTGAGACTACAAGGAAGGAGAGACTGAGACGGACACAGGAGACAGAGAGATAGAGAGAAGAGGAGCAAAGAAGGTTCTGAGCAATCTGTGCCAAAAGCTGAACTTGAGGACAAAATGTGCTTTACTCATTTTTCTGGATGTTCACATTCTTTTCCTCCCCCTTGATGCTGATTATGCTGCAGAGCTTGGAGGCAGTGAGACACGGTGGGAAGGACAGTGGATCTGGAGTCATCAGATAAGGCTCCAACACTGATCTTAGGTAGACTCTGTGGACCTCAATTTCGTGGACTATAAAACGAGGAGGGTGGATTGGCTACTTTCTCACATTCCCTCCAACTTTCAAATCCTATTGTGAGAAAATGATAATAATTAATATTTACAGATCACTTTCAAGTTCTTCATTTGAGATAATTATTTCATGTGAGGCTTGTGACAACCACATGGGCTACATTCACGTAGAATACAAGAGTCATGACCATCCTAAAGAGTAAAATCTATATACAAGATATGGACCATCTCCCATTTACAGATGAGGTAGCTGAGGCTCCGAGAGCCTGAGTGTTTGTTATTCACCCAGCATCCCACAGCTGGTGGGTGTAAGACGCCAGCCAGGAAACTCAATCTCCCTGACTCCAAGTCCAGGGCTCTGTCCACTCCACAGCAACTTCCCCATCTGCCACACTGTTCAGCTTCTTGTCTCCAAATCTTTTTCACTCTGTTCCAGCATCCTGACCTTTTGCCTAGCCTCTGAGCCTTATTCAAATAAAACAATGTCAAGTCTATCCACAATCTGTTTGCTTCTCTTATGTGTGATTTTCCTTTGCCTCGCACTAGTGCACTTAGATAGCCAGGTAGAACACTGGACAGAGTGCTGGGGCTGGAGTCAGAAAGATTTAAGATTAAATCCAGCCCAGACGCTGGCTGTGTCACCCAGGGAAAGTCATGTAAACCTGTTTGACTCGGTTTCCTCCACTGTAATATGGGGCTCATAACAATACCTACCTCACAATGATCAAATAAGATAATATTAGTATGGTGCCTTGGCATACGATAGGAGCATAATAAATGTTTATGCCCTTCTCTACTCTTTTTGGTCAATTCATTAAAATTCAATAAACATTTGTTAAGTGTTCCACCAGGGAGTGGAGCTACAAAGGCAAAAATGAAAGCCTTTCTATCCTTAAGGATCTCTCAGCCTACTGGGTAGGTAAACAATAAGGACTGTTATAGTAAATAGAAAATACACACAAACTCATCTCAGAGAGATGGAAATACTCTTGACTGAGGGAACTGGGAGTTGGAGGCACTTAGCTAAGTCTTTAAAAGACCAAGTGGTTCCAAGAGGAAGAGGAGAGGAGGAAGAGCATCCCAGGAATGAAAGTCAGCCTTAGGCTGACTTTCCATACCAAAGGGTATGGAAATGGGAGACAAAAATTCATACACAGAGAACATGTTATGAGCATCCCACCCAGCCCCATGCACTGGAATTCCTAGAGAGCCACTGATAGTCAGCAGGGTCTGCTTCTCATGTCTTGCTAGAGCTGTGGCCCAGAAGGCTACTCACTGTGGATCCTCACTCAAGCTCAGAACATCTGCTGCCTCTCAGTGACTGACAGAAGAAAAGAAAGAAGACAGCCGCTCACAAGGATGTCTCATAGTAATAGACTGACTGTCACTGTGCCGGGGCAGGAAGGAGACACCATGTCCATTCAGGCAGCAGAGGATGCTGGGGACTTTTTCGATGTCCAAACCAGTTCTAGTTACAAAGGTAAATTTTCCTTCTGATATAATGTGAAAGGAGACGTGGCCTCAATTGTTCATTAAGTGCAGGGTGATCTAACCTTGCCTTAATCTAATCTTTCTGCTTTCTTCTCCACCCCTTTGGTTGTGTGGATGGATCCCTCCTCAGGCAGGGAGCATGATCTCACTCCTGATAAGCTCAAATCTGTTTTATGAGAACTCTGTCCTCCAAAAATGAAGAATGGCCCCTGTGATTTTGACAGCCTGGATAGACCTAGTCCCATTCAAGGATGTGGACTCTGACTTCACCCAAGGGCAGGGAGGGGACACCTGAACTCTTTTCAGAAGGAACTGTCCAAGGATGTGATGATGGGGGACTATAAGAATCCAGTCAATCTGGAATTCAGTAATTTCCAATCCAGATGGTATCTCACAGCTTTGGGGGGAAAAAAGGAAGTTTCCAAGCTAAGGAGAAGGCCCAAGAAGCATCTTTCTAGAGCATTGTTCTACTTGGAATTGATTCTCATAGACATTACGAAATTTAAGTCTAATCTTTCTTCAAAATTCTCTATATTTTCCCAAATGGTTTTTATTGAACCCCTTCCCCAGTATTTTATGACACTAGAGTTATCATACACTTACATCTTGTATGTGCTTGATTCTAATTCTCAATGTTCTGTTCTCTTCCATCAATCTCATCTGCTAGTTTTATTTTTAATTTAATTTCTAATTTTATTTTTTATCCTTTCTTTTTTCTTTCTTTTTTCAAATTGGGTTTTCTAATGTAATTTTAGATTTTACACTTTAGGTGTCCACTTTTTCTACCTTCCCATGATTTCCTTTAGATATGTAAGTTTCTGTTGTTTTTTTCTGGGTCAATTTTATTACTTCATCATCAATTTTTTATTGATACCTCATTGTTTTTTATGTCACATTTTTCCATTTGCATTCTTCTCCCCTTATCTGAAAGCTGGATAAAGTGGATAAAGCACTGGGCGTGAGTTCAAATCTGACCTCAGACACTTAATAACTATGTGATCTTGGGCAAGTCACTTAATATCTGTCTGCTTCGGCTTCCTCAACTATAAATAGAGATAGTAACAGCACCTCCCTCTCAGGGATGTTGTGAGAGTGAAATGATCATATCTATAAATTGCCTAGCACAGGGCCTGGCACAGAGCAGGAGCTCAATAAATGCTTACTCTCTTTTCTTTCCCTTCTACCTTCTCGCTCAACACAAACAATCTTCAGGGAAACCATGAAGCTGCCAATCACTGGATGCTATGATCTCAGCAGACTCACAACTGGTGTTATGCAACCTTCAAGAACGGGGGAAGCCCAGATTTCTACCAGCTGTGTCTACAGATCTAGTGGAGGCAGGACCCCTGGGAGCATTAGGCCTTGGGCACAGGGCACCTAGAGCCCCACATCTGTAGAGAAAGAAGGGGTATTTAATGGGGGTCATAAACTCTACAGAGTAATTTTAGCACCTTCTAATACCGAAAGTTGACAATTCTCTAACATGATATACAATGAAAAAGGCAATTACAAGACATAGAAAGAACAAATATGAAGTGGAGATTTGGGGATTACAATGATCATGCTTTGCCTGGGAGAAAAGATGTGAAAACATGCAATAGAGGTCCCTGTCAACATGCTGACTGGTTTTGCTAAACTGCTTGGGTTTTTATTCTTTGCTTTTGTTCCAAGGGAGAGTTCGCTGGGAAAAGTGGGGAGAGATTTTTTTCAAAATGAATACTATGTACAAACAAAAGGATGAATAACTTTTTAAAGTAGAAAAGATACAAAATTATTCCTGGAAAGAAAATGGCATTGGATTATGCCAGCTGGGCAAACCTTAGCATGGAACTCCATGGATATCTTCCCAGCAGAGAACAAAAGAGCAGAGGAAACAGGAGTCAAGCATGAGAGGGGGTAATGTCATCTCTCATGTTCTCTACAACCTCAGAGAAAGGAGAAGGGAAGAGAAGGAATCTGAGGAGAATGGGGCCAAAGCCCCATTTTGGAGCAGAGCCCCAAGAGGTTGCTTTTGCTCCATCGCCAAAGGAAGAGACAGCAATGAAGTCACAGCAGCACTAGGAGGGGTCTCCTCTCTGCTATCCATAAGAAAAGAACAGAAAGTGAGGTCAAGAGTGAATAATTCCACTAGACATGGCTAGAGTCATGCCTATGACTTCTCATCAGGCCATATCTTCCCAGTTATATGCACTTGGCCAGGACCCAAAGCTATGCCTCAGTTCCTTCCTTCCCCACCCCTGCTACGGGAATGGCAATGCCTAGGGACAATAGGAATTCCACCAGTGAAGAAGCTAGTTAGTCACAAAGGCACCCTGACCCCATCAAAAGAGTAGAACCAGCCTCCCTCAATCCAATCCACATGACTCACTGCAGACCAGAGAATTAAATCAAGACGAATTCATATCAGCTTAAAATGGAAAGCCATCCCTTCCGTTCTTGTACTTGCTGGGGAAACATTCCTATAGCGGCAGAAGAGAGGTCCCACCTCAACCAAAGAGTCAGAAGCCCAGGTAACACTGAAGACGTTAATGAGGTAGGTGGAGCCAGGAACACTTCATCATATTGGGTGATCAAAGGATCACATAAAGCAGAAAGATGAGTGGATGAAGATGATAACAAATTGTAATAATTACTTGGGTATAAGAAAAAGTATCAAAGCCGATATGAGTCCAGTCATGTATCACTGGAAAAGGAGCTATGTCATATAGCAAGAATGAAAGATAAGAAACATGTAGTACGAGGGTCTCCGAGGTCTCTCATTAAATATAACGCAGCCAGAGCAGAGTGTTCTGTGAGTATTTACAAGGAAAAAAAGCATGACTGAAAGTTGCTCTCCATGGAAGAGCATAGATGGATTATGGTCCTAACTAATGGGGGGAGGACGCTCGACACTGAGATCCCAGGTGTCTGAAAGGGTCCAGTCAATTATTTAACAAATATTCATTAAATGCACACCATGCGCTTGCCAGGTAATTCACTGGGTACTTATGTACAAGGACAAAAATGAACAGCTCCTGCCCTCAGGAAGCTCACAGTCTCATAGAAGAGAAGCACAAATCACATGGAAGATGACTCTAACACAATCTCAGCTCCCAGTCTAAGGGGCCAAGTCAGATCCTAAGCGCCAGGCACCAAGCGAAGCCCTGGAGGACAAAAGATAGATAAAAATAGTCCCCATCCCCAAGGGCCTCTCATTGTAACGGGGCGGATGACCACAAGAGCTACCTGCAGCAAGACATGTACAAACAGGAGCAGGGCTTACAAGGAAGGCCAGGGAAACGTTTCTTGTAAAAGTGAGATTTTAGCTGAGACTAGAGGGAAACCAGGGGGCAGAGATGAGAGCATCCCAGCTGGGGGAGCAGCCCAGGCACGGCAAACCACCAGTAAATACCCACCCAGAGCTGGGAGGTGGAGGGTCCTGTGCAAAGGACAGCAAGGAGGCCAGTGACATAGAATCACAGAGTGTTGGGTGGGGTGGGAGGTAATGATGTGAGAAACCTGGGAAGGGAGGCCGTGGTCAAGCTAAACTGAAGATCTGATGTTTGATCCTGAAAGAGGGAGCCACTGAGGCATGGGGGGGAGCCAGCGGGGTAGAGATTCCATGATTCCACTTGCATCTAGGGATATTACTTTGGCAGCTGAGTGGAGGAGAATCTTAAGCAAGCAACTAAATAGCAAACTATTAGGATAATTCAGGCACAAAGCCATAATGGCTTAGACCATAGCTGCAGCAGTGTCAGATAAGAAAAAGGGGTGGATGGACAGATGTGAAGAAGATGGAATTGGTGGCAGAGCTGGGCAACATGTTCCCTATGGGAGAACTGGGGAAAGAGAGTGAAGAATTGATATGGGCACTTAAGCCATGAGACTGGATGACTGGGAGCATGGTAGTGCCTTTCACAATAATAGGAAAGGCAGGAGGAAGAAGGGTGGGTATGGGGAAAAGATGACAGACTCCATTTGGGAAATATTGGATAGAGGAGATCCTCAGCACATCTAGTTTGAGATGTCTGAAAGGCATGTGGAGACAAGAGACTGAAAGTCAGGAGAGAGGTGAAGACAGGATAGAAAGCTGTCTCACTAAAACATGTATTTATTAGCAGACTAATTATGATCTCTTGTCTCCACTCTCAGGCTACCATAAGTAGAGACTCGCACAAAGTAAAGGAGATTTGATTCCAGGAGGTCTAAGCCTGAGTATTCATTCATGTGTGTTCATGAAAATATCTCTAATTTGCCTCAAAGCCTAGAACAGAACTAGGGACATAGCAGAAGCCTAAGTAATCCTTGTGGGCTGAATGATTGAAAGGTTGATTGAACCTTCATCCACTTTTTAAACTATTGATTATTTCAGGTAACAACAAGGTGTCTCCCAACCGTATATCATTTGAGAATCCTTAGAAGATAGGACAATAGAAATAACCCTGTCTAATGACCCTCTGGTAATAAATGTTATCTGAGGCACTTCAAAAAGGTGTGTACTTGCCAGAGGTAAGGACTTCTGATGAAGGAGATGAGAAGAGGTCCTGTGGATGGCACAGTGCTTCAGATGCTTCTCTTTGTGGATGGTACTGTGCTAATGGTATCAAGCCCCATAATACTGCAGAGCATACCAGAAGAGATGTGTAATCACTTGAAGGAATTGGCCTTGGCCACCTACAAGGGAAAAGAACAAATGGATGAAGGAGGTTTCAATATGCATTTCTATGGATACTCTATAGAGCTTGTCCAACCATCTGTGTAAATGGGACAGATCATATTAGATGGACAATGAGTTAGATCCACAGTTGAAAAGGCAGGGCAGAGAGGAAGAACAGGCTGGATTGCTTTTGGAAAACAGCAAAGCTCTTTTGCTGATCCCAAGATTCTCATGAAATCAAAAGCCCATGTTTGCAATATTGTCTTTCTACCCTGCTATTATATGATAGTGAGACACAGAATGCCACTCTCTCCAAAGAACTAAAAAT
>CM053598.1:12692719-12715608 GCA_028646575.1 Pseudocheirus occidentalis | reverse complement strand
GCTATATATGCATATGAATACATATCTAAGCATGTGTTTATATGGGTATATAGAGGGCATAGGATGAATTGAATATGAAGGGATGATACTTTAAAAGGCAAATTCTGAGGTGGGAGAGGACTAGAATGAGACGAGACAGGGAGAGACAAAATGGGGTTAATCATCCCGTGTGGAAGAGGCAAGGGATAACTGTTACAACTTTACTTTCATTTACTCTCATTGAATCTGGTTTAGGGAAGAAATGGCATAAACTCTAAACTGGGCATCATGCCACACAAGAGAGTAGGGGGCATGGGGATGAAAGGCGGGATGATGGAGGGGAGAGCAGGGTCTGGGGGTGGGATGCTGGATGCTCACGCTTCAATAAAGGGACAGGGACAGGGTAGAGAATAGATCAAAGGGGGAAGGGATAGGAAGGAGGGACATAGGATCGCTGTCACAATATGTCCACTATGAAAATGTCCTGTATAATCACACCTACACAGCCTGTATTGAATTGGTTGTCCTTCCAGTGGGGGTGGGTGACAAGGGAGGAATTGAAAGAATCTAGAACTTAAAGTTCTGCAATACCTGCAACTAGGAATTAAGATACAGAGGGGCTGGGGTAGGGAGACCCTCCCTGCCCTACCAGAAAGTGAGCAGACCAGAGGAGGGGTTCTACAGTGGGATTGCTGTTTTGGGGTTGGGGTAGGGGAAAGACGGGGAGAAAATCTGTAATTGAAAAAAATCTCATGAAAATGAATGATGTAAACAAGAAACAAATACAATTTCTTACCAAAAACAAGAAGCAAGAGAAAACAGTTACAATGGAGGGGAAGAGCAGGACATGAAAGGAAATGGGTCAAACTTACTCCCATTGAATTTGGCTTAAGGAAAGAATAACATACACAATAAATCAGGTATCTTACCCTACAGGAAGGTAGGGGGGAAGGGTATAAGAGGTGCTATGTAGAGTGGAGGGCAGATTCGGGGGGAGGGTAGTTAGAAGCACATACTTTTGAAATGGTATAGGGTCAAAGTAGAAAATAGAATAAGTGGGGGTCGGGATATGATGGAAGAAAATACAGCTAGTCTTTCACAATATAACTACTATGGAAATGTTTTGCATAGCTACAAACAAAAAGCCTACATTGAATTGCTTGTCTTTCCAGTGGGGGTGGGTGAGGAGGGAAGAAGGGAAAGAATCTGGAAACTGAAGTTTTAAAAACAAATTTTTTAAAAAATTGCTTTTTACATGCAACTGGAAAATAAGATATACAGGCACTGGCGTGTAGAAATCCATCTTACCCTACTAAAAAGTTGGGGAGGGGCTGAGGGTAGATATAAGAGAGAGCAGATTGGGGGAGGGTGTATCCAGCAAACTTGCTATCTTGGGATGCAGTTAGGGGAAAGATGGGGAGAAAATTTGTAGCTCAAAATCTTGTGGAAGTGAATGTTGAAAACAAAAAATAAATTTTAAAAAATTAAAAAAATAAAGTCTTACTTGAGGTCACCTAGCCAGTTAGTGGTAGAGTTGAGACTATAACCAAGATATCCCCACTCCCAGAGCATTTCCCTTTCTTGTTGTTCAGTTGTTTTTCTGTTGTGTCTGACTCTTCATGACCCCAATTTATTTATTTATTTTTGCAAAGATATTGGACTGGTTTGCCATTTCCTTCTCCAGCTCATTTTACAGATGAAGAAACTGAGGCAAATAGGGTTAAGTGACATGCCCAGGGTCACGTGGTTAGTGTTTGGGGCTGGATTTGAAATTAGATCCTCCTGACTCTAGGTCCAACACTCTATCCACTGCACCAGCTATCTGCTCAATTCCTCTATTGTATCAATCTGTCTGTTCCTACCCTGAGTGAATAGCAACTTGTTTTAGAAGACAGTTCGCTGATGTAAGTAGAGATGTCTAATAGATTTTATGCTACATCAGTGGGGCTCACTGTCACTTTTTGTGGGGTCCAGGAAGCCTTCTTCCTCATGCCTTTTGTCTGCTGATCAATAGTCCCTCTCCTCCTCATCTTCCTCCCTGGGCTCCTGCCTATTCCAGCCCAAACCTTCTTTTCTTGGCAGAAGACATGCTCTGAGCGATGGATACAAAAACAAATTTGTTTGAAGGATCAGCAAATTTGGGAAGCTTACTCTGTGGTGAGGGGCAAGGGGAGGGGTTTGTCTTGTAGAAAGGTCCTAAGAACCTTGTCTGCTCTGATCTTGAGCCTGATCCAAGCTCAAGTTGCTTGGGGAAACCTGTGTCCTTTCTTTTAGAGATAATAAGTAACAGACTTTCAAGTGTCTGTTGAAAGAGTGGGGGGAACTGCTGACTGGGGGTGCTCCCTCGGGAGTGAGGGGCCTTTGTGAGGAGACAGACAGGCCATGCATGGCAGTGGCAGCTCTCGATGACGTACACCATGACAGGAGACATCACATCATAGCTGGGGCTCCGGAGTGGCTGCAGCCATCGCTACAAAGCCGAGTATCCCAGAGCTTGTTGCTCTGGCAGCCAGGATGGCGTCCTACTCTGTAATCAGGACCATGCCAGCATTTCTAGCATGCACTCCTCACCCTCATTAAAATGAAATGGAAAGGCAATTAAAATCCCCATTGGAAAGCAAATGGGGCAGCTCCAAACCTCCCTGCCTCCCTGGAATCTGATTTCTGTCTGAAATCCATTCTCAATTTTTTGGGAGCTACTTTACCATTGAGCCAGAAAGTTTTTTATGGAGATTGGGTGTGAAGAATTTTAATTTTG
The DNA here is from genome assembly GCA_028646575.1 of Pseudocheirus occidentalis. Lineage (NCBI taxonomy): Eukaryota > Metazoa > Chordata > Mammalia > Diprotodontia > Pseudocheiridae > Pseudocheirus > Pseudocheirus occidentalis. Next base: position 12,712,871 of record CM053598.1, on the reverse strand, counting down.
AAAGTTGTTTCTTTTGTAAATTGCCATCTTGGTGATTTATAGCTGGAACATTGCAGGCCACTCATTCCAGCCTTTCAGATACATTAAAAAAAAGTTTTAGTAAAATCATAGAAACCTCAAGCTGGATAGTTCTTTGAGGTCATTTACTTAGTCACCTCATTTACAGATGAGGTAGCTGAGACGTGATGTACGGAGATGGCAGATTCAGTGGAGAGACACGAGACCTCTCATTAGAGGAGAACTAGGTGCAGATCTTGCCTTTGACAGTGACTCGATAACTTGAGGCAAGTCCTCATGCATCTCTGGGCCTTGAGTGCAGAAGCAGACCAAGAGATGTCGTAGGAGACTGAACATACATGTTCAAACGTGGCCAATGGATTGGACGCTTTGAGTTGGGAATAATAATAATCATAGGACCTACCTCCTGGGAGTTATTGTGAAAATCACATGAGACACAGAAGACTGTAAGCCACATGAAGACATGTAAAGGTCTGTGGAAGTCAGCATCCGTGTCAGTTATTGTTATGGGAGGTCTTTGATTCTAGTAGCCTCCTTGTACAGATGAAGAAACTGAGGCCCATGGAGCTTAAGTGAGGCTGTTCTACATAGTGGATAAGTATGCCTTACTCATTACAAGAAGGAGAACTGAAAAGGAATTAGTGTTTAGACAACACATTGTACCATCTCCCTTCAGTCCCCATATTCCATTAGGTATGTATTCTAGATATTGTTACTGTTATTTTGCAGAGGAGGAAACTGAGCTTCAAATAGCTTTGGTGACTTATACATGGTCACACAACTCAGCAGGATTCAGACCCAGGTGTGCCTGATGGAAGTTCCACTACTTCTCTCCCCCCTCCTCCTCCCCTTTAAAAAAAAAGAAAATTTGTGGAAGTGTCTGTTGACTTTGCAGAATGCCAAGGGGACACACCACTTCTCACCACTTGTTTTACTCTATAACTGAACCTTGAACAAGAGACCCTTCTCTGATGTGATAGGCCTGCACAAGATAAAATGCCCTCAAGATTGTTTCAAAAATAAAACAGCAATCCAGAAACAATATCTAAGGGTGGTTTTAGCACTGGAAGAACCATATACCGTGTTTCTATATTTTAAATCATCATGTCTTGAGTTGATTTCCAGGCTTTTGTATTTTCTTGGCTTTTTGTTTCTCTCTTCCAACTTAACTTTCTCCATGGTGTTGAATCTGAGAATCTGTCCCTACCTATCTTTGGCCTTTAGATAAATTGAGGAGCCTCAGCATCCTGTTGTAGTATTTCATGTGTGTTTGGAGAAATGTACAACATCTTGGTCTAACTAATTCTCCCAGTCTTTATCAGGCCAGGATCTTTCTGATACTTGTTGTGACCCAAGCTCCCCACTGTCTCAGAACACATCACTAGACTTTTTGCTGTTGCCAGTATTCTATGGAAATGCAGCCTGGGGGGCCATTGATAACACTGTCACCTCTCTTTCTTCTTCATACCCACATTCATACACTTTCACATTTTTGAATTAGTGGCTAGATGGAATTACTCTTGAAACTCTATCCTGTGACTTGGGACAACTCCCTGGGTCAGGTAAGGATTGTTCTGTGGATTGGCCATTGGGTGGGACTCAGTAATGTAAAGGAAAACAGCTTTGATTTAAGTGACCAGTCATGACTTCAGAAGACTAATGATAAAAAAGAGAGAGAGGTGATATACTCAGGGTGCAGAATAAGACTGAACATGCGTGGCCATGTCTTTTTTTTTGTTTTTATTTTTATTTTTTTTTTTTTGCTTGACTGCATTTATTTGTTGAAAGGGAGGCTTGTGTGTAGGGTGGGGATGAACTGGTAGATAGCAGTAGAAATGCCCTTCTCCCTGCCCTCCAAAAGGGGGGGAAGAACATCAGTAAAACATTTAAAATATATCGAAGAACAAAAAGTAAGTTCAGAAGGGGACATAAGTGGGGCAATTTGTTCTTGCCTTGCTATATTTATGGTTCATTTTTTTTAAAAAACAAGTGGTATGTGACAGGAATTTATCATTTCTTATTCAGTCCTCTTTTTTTTCTTTCTGTATTGAAATGTTTCTCTATGTTGATGATTGTTGAGTTCATAATAACATTTTTTTTTTGCTTTTTTTGGAGGGCAGTTGGGGTTAAGTGACTTGCCCAAGGTCACACGGCTAGTTTTTTTTTTTTTTTGTGTTAAGTGTCTGAGGCCGGATTTGAACTCAGGTACTCCTGACTCCAGGGCCGGTGCTCTATTGACTGCGCCACCTAGCCGCCCCCATAATAACATTTTAAAAAGAAATTATGTGAGATCCACAATATTTTCTTGGAGTTTCATCTTAATGCTAAAAGGAAGAGGACTGGTTTGTAACTTGCTGATTAGTGTTCATGGATGAGGCCAGATTGGAAGGAAGTTTTGAGGTACAGGCAAACTTTCAGGAGGCAGAGATGGGAGGGCAGGATGTTTCAGGTCGAAGGAGGGGATTGGAAAAAGCCACATAGAGGGAATAATCAAGGAACATAAAAGTTAAAAGGGGAATCAGTTTGTACAAAATTCACAAAACAAGAATGAGGTAGAAATTAATGGCCTTTCAATGAGCATTTACTGAGTGCCAACTCTGTCGCAGGCACTGGTCACCCCATCCCTTCCCTTCTCTCCTTAGAGTGGATAAGCTACTATTGAGGGCTGCTTAGAATGGAGATAGCTGTGGGACAGGGATAAAACATCCATCAAAGTCTAGGTGATTTCATTGGTCTAGTCATTGCATCCATCAATAAATCTTTGTGAAGACTTTATTCTGGGCCTTACAAACATGATGCTAAATACCAGGGATACAAAAAAAGGCAAAAGCATGTTTCCTGTATTCAAGGAGCTTCTGTGCAAATAGGGAGACATGGGCACATTCATATGAGATCTATACAGTGTGAAAGAAAATTGGTTTTCAAGGGAATGGGGCACAGGGAGACTGGAAAGGGCCTTCTGAGGAAAACTAGAATTCTATCTTGAAGGAAGTCAGGCCAGGCAGCAGCCAAAGGACAAGAGGGAGAGAATCCCAGGCAGAGAGGACTGCTAGTGAAAATGCCTGAAGTGGGAGATTCATTGTTATCTACAACCAATAGCAAGGGAACTAAACTGTAAGATGATTGGAGATGTAGAATGGGGCCAGGTCATGCAGGGCTTTAGGCATCAAATGTGATTTTATGTTTGATCCTGGAATAAATAGGCAACTTTAGTGAGTAGGGTTGATGTGGTCCAACCTGTACTTTAGGAAAATCATTTTTGCAGCTGAGTGTGGAGTGAACTAGAGTGGAGGAAGACATGAGGCAGAGACCAATTAGAAAGTTACTGGGATAGTCCAGGAAGAGGTAATGGGGGTCTGCACTGAGCAGTGGTGACGTGAGTGGAAAAGGTAATAACATGTGAGATATTATGAAGGCATAAATGACAAAATTGGCTAAGAGATTAGGTCGGTGCCATTGCTATCCCCATTTTAATCTATTACAGCTCAGTTCAATCCAACTCAATATGTATTAGTCATCTGTTTGTGCAAGGCCCTGTGCTAGGGATTCAAAGGCAAAAGGACAAAATGGCTCTGACCCTCAAGGACTTGACAATTCTTCAGGCTCTCAGGCCTCCCTAGAGCCCTTCCTCCACCCTCCAGAAAAATAATTATACATGTACGCATATGATATGTTTGTGTACATGCGTGTGCATGTACGTGTGTATGCGCATGCAGGTATACCTCGTTTTATTGTGCTTTGTTGTATTGCACATCCCAGATACTGTCTTTTTTTTTTTAAACAAGTCAAAAGTTTCTGGCAACCCTGAGTCAGTCTATGGGCACCATTTTCCCAATAGCATGTGCTCACGTTGTGTCTCTGTCAAATTTTGGTAATTCTTACAGTATTTCAGACTTTTTCATTACGATTATATCTGCTGTGGTAATCTATGATCAGTGATCTTTGAGGTTACTATTTTAATTGTTTTAGGGTATCACAAACTGCTCTCATATAAGAAGGTGGACATAATGGATAAACTTGTGTTCTGACTGCTTTACTGCACGGCCATTCCCCATCTCTCTCCCTCTTCTCACGCCTCCCTATTCCCTGAGACACAACAGTACTGAAAAATATCACATAAACTTAGTGATGAAGGATTTGAGAGTATTGATTCGATTTTAGCAATAAAATATTTAAAAATTTTTAAATTAAGGTGTATACATTGTTTTTCTAGACATAATACTATTACACACTTAATAGACTACATTTCGGTGCACTGGGAAACAAAAAAACCCCACTTTATTGCAATATTTTCTTTATTGTGGTGGTCTGGGACTGACCTCTTGGTATCTCTAAGGCCTCTATTATATTGAGAGTCAGTATGGAATAATTGATTGAAAACCAGCCTTGGAGTATGGAAGAACTGAGTTCAAATCCTCCCTTTGACACCTACTGGCTGTGTGGCCCTAGGCAAGTGATTGAACCTCCCAGGGCCCTAGGCCCCTTACAGCAGGTGCTGATATGCTTTGGGAAGGGACATTTCTTACCTGGGAGAACCAGAACAAAAAACAAAGGAAACAAAACAGCTTCAAATATTTTGTGTTGACTAGCTGAAACTGTTATTGACCCCTCCTTGCTCATTGTATCTCTAGCATATCAATAGAGTAAGCACTTAATAAATATTTATTGAATGAATAAACATTGTATCTACATATCATTAAGCTGTGTAGGACTTAGGGCTTCTTGAGGCACAGGGAGGTTAAGCCACTTGCCTGGTGTCACACAGCTAGTAAACTTCTGAGAGGAGTTAAACCCAGGTCTGCCTGACCCCAAGTCCAATCCTTTGCCCCACTGCCTTTCATATGACATGAAAAATAAATCCAAAAATGCATATAGGAAAAGGAAGTACATGGTACCTTCTCCTCAGGCTGCAGTCGTGGGTTGTGTTTACAAGACAGATTTTTTTTATTATGATAGGTTGGTCATTTCCCATCCACAATGGCTCAGCTCCTCCATGGGCAGTCAAAAGCAGGTCTGTTTTTGTTCCTTGTCTACACACTCAAAGGCTGTGAATCTTCAGGCAGCGTCCACTCCACCCTCCACAAACATTTCATGGAAATGAAAAACATCTGGCACTCCGCCAGGCAGTCAGCTGGCAGCTACCCCCTCTGGCTTTGATGGTCATCCAGGGAGATGGCCAGGCAGCTGCATTAAAGGAGATGTGGCTCCAGACCCAAACCCGTGACCAGAGCAGAGCTCCACCTTTGAGAAGCTCATTGCTTTGAAGAGGAGCTTTGTTTTTCTTCTTTTCCAGAGTGAGTTCCGTAAAGGCTAGAGCTCCCTGACACTCATCAATGTGGTGGAATCCATTAATTCAGTGGAATGACCTGTCAGCTTAGTGGGGACAAGACTCATCAGACCCTAGGCTTAGCTCTTGCTAAGCAGCTTTGGAGTTCAGGCTGAAAGGGCCTCCAGAGACCCTGAGAGTCACAGGATGGGGTCTCCAGGGAGGCTCCCCTGACCTACATTTTCAAAGTTCTGCTAATTCAACTGGGGATTTCTGCAGTGTTATCAGGACCATTCTGGGGCTCCTCAAACACCACATTTCCATAGAATACTCTGCTTCAGGGAGGTCTGTGATGTATTCTGTGGAGAATTCAGGTCACACACAGCAGGGAAAAAAAGAATCCTTGCTCTGGTGAAGGTTTAGAGGTTTATTCAAACCAAGAGAGGGTTAATACCTTTTCCTCAAGCTCTTTAATCTGCATTTGCAAGCAACAGAGACCTAGGCTAGGAGGGGTATAGGGCATTAAGAGCCCCAAATTCCAGGATCCTAGTGTTCTAAGAGATCTCAGGCCCTACCTAATCCAAGGGATCTCAGTGGCTTCCTAATGGAACCCATCTTTAAATGAGAATCATTACTCCAGACCTTCCACAGATCTAGATATGTAGGGTTCCAGTACAGGAGAGCTCATTCTTTCCCAAGCCATGCCAGTTCATTTTGGGACAGGTCTACTTGATGGGGAATGCTTTCTGACATCAAGCCAAACAGACTGAATGTCCAAAGACTCTTCCTCGTCACAGTCTTTCAGATTCTTGAAGAAGATAGTCATGCCCACCAATCATCTTTTCTCCAGGCTGCACACCTCTATTTCTTCTAACTTTTCTCCACTTGGCATGAACACAAGGCCCTTTTCCATTTCTCTAGTTCTTTGAACACTTCAGCTCACCGATGTCCTTACCAAACCATGCATGGGGTCTAGAATGAAACACAGTGCTTCAGTAGTGGTCTGAACAGAGTCAGGAGTACTAGGTTTGAATCTTGTCTCAGCCACTCTTTTCATACCTTGGATACAGCACTCTCCCTCTTTGAGTCTCAGTTTCATAACTTATAAAATAAGAAAGTTGGGCTCGATCGGGGATTGTTCACTTTTTTTGTATCATGGGCCCCTTTGTCAGTCTAGCAAAGACTGACATTCCTTCCCAGAATGATGTTTTTAAATGTAGAAAATGAAGTACAAATTATTACAAAGGAAACCACTTAACATTGACATACCAAAATATTTTTATGAATCCCAGGTTTAAGAACCTCTGGACTAAATGAGCTTTGTAGTACCTAACTATATAATAAGGGATGGGGGTATCAGCCAAAACCCTTGGCATCAAACCAAACTGGAAAGGTGATAAACTTCAAGTTCAGTGTCCCTTCTTCAGACATCCACTGTGTGCCTCAATTGAAGTCACTGTTCTTGGATCTCATGCTCTCATTGGGCACCTCAAAGGGTACTTCAACCTGGTTTTGACTTCGTCAGCTGCTTAAGAATTTCTCAGTGCCATACTTAAACTAATTTCTCATCCCCTTAGAACTAGGCCCTCAAAATGTGCCAATCTGAGGTATTAACCCTTGCTCTACTCTCCAGGGACCTCTTTTCCCTCCCTGGTAAATCTCCATTGTGTAAGAAACTTAGATGTTTGAAGATCTGGGGTGGGTTCCTGACTCTGGTCCTGGCTGTACCCTTATCTGTTGGACATGGGAAGATTCATCTCCTTCCCCTAGGATACACTTTCCTTATCTGTCCCATGAGGAGGTTGTACTAGACAATCCCTATGGACCTTCCCCAGTGTAACCTTCTATAAATCTGTGAATTCTAACAATGGTCTGTCTTCTGGAGATAAGCCTTTTGCTTTTGCTGCATCGTCCAGAGTGACTTGAGTTGGCAGTCTCAGTCCAGGTTAGCAGGAAGGGCAATGCAATGTCACATGGATATTGATATTCTGAGGGTGATATTCTGGGGCAGGAACTCTGGTGGTAGGAATCGCTTGAATCACACTGGGTACATGCCTTCTCATAAGACTGTTTTGGCCTTGAAACTTCCAATGTATATCATTAATTGAAGATTATTTTCTTGGAAGTCTGATGAGGAATGCTGGACCTTATTTCAGAATAATGTTTTTTAATTTATAGCCTAAGATACCTCACTCAGTAGGTAGAGTGCTGGACCTGTTGTCAGTAAGACCTGAGTTCTAATCTATGCTCAGATATTTATGATTATGTGACTTTGGGTCCGTCACTTCTAGTTGTTAAATGGATACAATGGTAGCATCTATTTTACAGATCATATTAGATAATTATTTGTAAAGCATTTTACAAAATTTAAAGTGCTACATAGATGTGAGTTATTACATAAACAGTAATCTTTGCTGCTGTTCAGTTCTTTTACTTGTGTCTTCACGTCCCCACTTGGGGTTTTCTTGGAAAAACTACTGGAGAGGTTTGTTGCTTCCTTCTCCAGCTCATTTTACAGGTGAGGAAACCAAGGTAAACAAACTTAAATGACTTGCCCAGGGTCACACAGCTGGTAAGTGTCTGAGGCCATATTTCAGCTCAGGAAGATGAGTCTTCTTGACTCCAGGTCTGACATTCTATCCACTGTGCCACCCAGCTACCCATATTAACCATAGAATTACAAAGAAAACAGGTCCACTAATATATAGTTATTAGAGCTTTGGACCACTCTAGCCATTGCGGGTGTTGGGGGGGTGAGGGGAGGGATTATAACAGTACTCCCAAAGCTATTAAATTTTACACACCCTTTGATCCCATGATGCCCTACAGTTAGCATGAGACTTTGTTCCTTATGTAGCCACCAGATGGCATTGCTAGCCCCTAACCTGATCCTGCTTACAAAAGGACCACATTCTGAGAAATCCTATCCTGACTCTGGTGACTGTGTACCCCTTCTTAGTTTTAAGAGAGTGCCATGGAAATACAGCCTCTTCCTATGGTTCTCAATAAATAAGTGACTTACTGTGCCCAGTTCTGTTTATCTCTAGATAATTGTATTCATTTCATGAATATTTAGTGATTGCGCTTAGTTTGGATTTCTCAGTTCAGAATTCGTTGTTGAGGGGCGGCTAGGTGGCGCAGTGAATAGAGCACCGGCCCTGGAGTCAGGAGTACCTGAGTTCAAATCTGGCCTCAGACACTTAATACAAAAAACTAGCCGTGTGACCTTGGGCAAGTCACTTAACCCCAACTGCCCTCCAAAAAAAGCAAAAAAAAAACAAAAACAGAATTCGTTGTTGAGCTTCTACCAGCAGGAAACTTGCTTCTTCCCTGATTTGCTATATTTAATTGGGCTTTATTCATTTGATCCTGGCATGATGGAATTAACCATGCCCAAAACAAACAGATGCAGACACTGTATACAGTGGCATTCTTTAGTGTTTAATCAATTAAAGGGACTAAAATAATATAGGAGAAGGAACTTTGTACCTGGAACTTGTCTCTCTTCCTGCTGCTTAAAGACATGGGCTCACAACAGTTCCCAGTACAGACAGAAGCTCCCATGACTGTTTTTTTGTTTGAGTTTTCTGTTTGCTCCTCTGCTCAGGCTGGGCCTCCACTTTCTCTTGCCCCACTTATGATCCAAAGGTATCATAGTCCCCTAAATAGGAGTTGTGATTATGGTCAAAACAGGCCTTCTCTATTCCAATCACCATCTTCCTTTTCCTGTCCCCCTAAAACCTTCCTGTTCTACTTCCTTTCTCCTTGAGTTCACAAACTTTATAGCCATGAGCTCTATCATTTTCCACTCCCATTCTGTTGATGTCCACCTGAATCTGGACACTATTTTTGCAGTCCTTGTAACTGCTTCAGTGAGCATATCTATGAGGGACTGAAAGCCTGGAGAGTTATAGCCTGGATCCATCAAGGAAGTATTCTTCATTAGTCTGCTGGTCAAAATTTGAACAACTCCAGTAACAACAACAAAAGGATGGTAGAGGAATGGTGCAGAACATCCAACTCTGCTCAGAATATTGCACCATTTATTGAGTTTATATCCCAGACACCAGGCCAGACCAACTGACAGCTGGCCATATTTCATAAGGTACATGATGTGGAAAAATTCTGTGATTTATTGAGCAAATGGGACATAATAAAGCTCTCATACATCATGTTCTCCTCCATTAGTATGTAGAGGTAATTTTGTCTTTATTAATAGGCATGCAATGGAATGGAAAAAGGGCTGTAATTGGCATCAAGAGAGACATGATGGTAGGGCATCAGACTTTCAGATGAATTAAAGAAACTGGGATACTGGTAAGAAGTCTGGAACAAGGAAACTTGGGAGATGAGATAATTGTTCCCAAGTATTTGACGTGCCTTCTTGTGGAGGAGGAGGCAGCCTTGTTGATCCCACAGCCCATAATCAGGAATGCTAGTGGGATGGTGTGCGTAGGCAGAATCAGGCTTAAGATCAGGACCAAAAAATCTTCCCTCCACTTTGATCCCTCCTCAAGTAGGGTGGGATGGGGTTCTTCAATAGATAACAAGACTTCAATCCAGGAGCACAGGCAGGATGACCTTTCCCAGATGGAATGTAGGATTCCGTTTTTGACCATAGGCTGGATGTGGTAGCTGTTGAGGATCCTTACTGATCAGTCATGAAATCCAGGCTCTGTACTTGCTAGTTGGGTGACACTGGGCAAGTGATTAGCCTTGCCTGACTGAGTCTCAGTTACCTCATCTGTGAAATGGGAATGGGAAAACCTATGCTCCTTGATTTACAGGTTTATTGAGGAGGAAAAAAAGCTTTAATAACTGCTACTGATAGTATGGGAAGAGCCCAGGGTCCGGAGTTAGAAGACTGAGTTTTGAATCCTGGCTTTGCCACTTATTTCACTTGAAACCTTGGGCAAGTCCCTGCCTGTTTGTGCCACACCTCAGTTTGCTCACCTATAAAAGGAGACTTACGTTTCTAAATCCCCAGATCTTTGCAAGTGCAGGCTGTCATTACCATCATTTGGCACTACACAGCCCAGAGACCAAATCCTACAATGACATCCCAGGGCCCACATAGGAGCAGGATCCTTTCAGTGACTGAACGAGATTCCAGCTGGGCTTCCAGTGCTGTCAGGAGTATCTTGCTTTGGTTTTTAAACTTGAAAGCATATCTGTGTATGAAAATAAAAATATCATTTTCCCTATACCTTGTCCTGCTCACTAACGTACATGGGACCATGAGTTCTACTTTTTTCATGGTACCATGAGACACAGAAGATATTTAATGAATGTCTGTTGGTGAAGAAAGTTTATTTTTGCCCAAGGCTGGTGGCCTCCAAGAAGAGTCTGATTTAATTTCCTCAAGATTTGGCATTGTGTGATACACTTATTTAAATAGGATGTGTAGTTGTTTTTGTTCTAGAGTTTGGCACAAGTTGGAGAAATGAATAAGGAAATGTTAGAAATTGGCCTAAGGACTTAGTAAAACTTTAACGTTTCCTTTGACCTCAGCAGCTTTACTGAAGTCTCATTTTAATGCCTAGAAACTGGCCTCACACCCAGTATTGGCATCCTGATGGCAGTTCAGGACATATTAAATCTTGGATTTCATGTGGTTTTATCCCCAATTCCTTCTTCAAACTTTAAAAAAAAAATGTGGATGGAGAAAAGCACTTTTCTGTTACTTTCTATTTCCTTCTACTGATTTTGCAAGTTGGAAAACCATTGAATTGCATTACTTTACATCTATGTTGCTTTTCTTTCTTTCTTTGTTTCTTTCTTTGTTTCTTTCTTTCTCTTTCTTTCTTTCTTTCTTTCTTTCTTTCTTTCTTTCTTTCTTTCTTCACTCATCCTTCTTTCCTTCATGTCTTTTTTCATTGCGTGACTGAGTCAGACATGAAACTTTATCCCTTCTCTCATTTGTGCTGTGTATGTGCTCTTGAAACATGTCCTTGGAGTGGTAGGGCACAGTCTCAGAGCTGGTGCCATATTAGAGAGGCATTCTCATAACTCATTTATCCAGCCCTTGCCAGAACACCAAGCCCTTCATCAGTCAGTAAACAAGCATGCATTAAAGGGTACTATATGCTAGATGCTGTACTAAGCTCTGGGAATACAAATAGATTTCAGAAAGGGATAACCCCTGACCTTTAGAAACTTGCATGCTCATAGGGGAAAAAGACACTTAACAGAAAGCTGCAAAGGTGAGAGGGAACAAAGATCCTAGCAAAGGAGGGCAATGGTGGGAAAAGTCCATTTCACAGTCTGGAAAGGAAGGAGATCTGGCTAGCCTGGGTATCTCCTTACTTGTAGACTTTAGGAAGAGCCATCCAATCAACAGGAGAGTCTGCAGGAGTGAAAGGGAGTTCTGTGGTGTGAATTCCAGCCCTGGAATGAGCTTCTAGGATGAGGGGGCTTGAAGGGAGGAAGTCTGGAGGATGTTTTGGGGAGGAATAAGTGTGGTTAGAACAAAGCATTGTCAAAACACTCTAACAGGGACACACAGACACCTATATTTACCCCTGGCTGCTTCCCTTCTAGAGAGCAAGAGGCAGCACAGGGCAGAGATACAGCTGCATCAGGGACGTTGCTCCTCCTGAATCCCAGATGATTCTATAGCATTCCTTCATCTCACTTCCCTGTGTCTCATTTTCATTTTCTGAACAACATAAACCTTCTTTTGACGTGAGCAGTGGCCAGCTCAAAGAAATCTTATCTTTTTAGGTAGTCATCTTTCTTCTGTTCTAAGTATCCTGGTCTAATGGTATCCTCATAAGCTGTGGTATGCCATGTTAGACTTGGTAATGTTCTTTCCAAGTTAGATGGACCCTCTTAGCTTAGTCCTTATTGCAAGTTGTCAGGTTGCCCACTAGAGCAAATGCAAAGCAGATAGATGATAATGAATCTTCTTTAATGTGATTTCCACAGATAAAATCTTACCTGTCTCTGATTTTTGAACCATTTGACATAGTCAACATCTTTAACCAATCAAGAGTTTGCATTTCTGAGTCTTCAGTGGCAGTGGCTGCCAAAGAGGTTTAGGTGTGAGCACCTATATAAGCAGGCCAGGATAGAAGTTGGTTCTTGGCATGATGGCTTTGGGTTTGGGCTGGAAGCAGGGCTTCTGGTCTGGATAGCATTGCCATTCTCTTGCTCCAGAGACACTTGCAGTCTTAGAAGGGAATCCCTTTCCTGAATAATATTCATAATAATCCTATAAACCATTTCTGATGAACTTCATTAAGAATGTTGTAAAGTGGTAGGATATCTCATTGTATACATTTCACTGTAAATTTTAAGTTTAATTTTCCTCTTAATATCTAAAGTAGCTTGGACATTCATCTCCCCTTTCCTATCTTAGAGACATATAATGTGAAAGTTAGCATGATTTTTATTCATTCATCCAACAAACATTTAATAAACTTTTATTATTGTCCTTGGACAGCAAATCCCTAACCCATCACCTCCTAACCCATGTGCAAAACTTTTCAGTTTGGTAGAGCCTGACCAAACATCCACTTTCAAGAACCCAGAGCCACCTTTGTACTATAAGGAGGCCTTGGAAAAGAACTTCCATGGATATCTGTCCTGTTGTAGCTTTCTTTATTAATTGTGTGCTATAAAAATTTCTGACTACATTAGGTATATGACAGATTATGTTGAACTTCTGTCACATTTTATATATTTGAATTTCACTTAAAATCACAATTTTTTTTCCTTACACTCACTATGATCATCTCTTTGTACATTTTTCTTCATTCCTTGGTCTTTAGTAGTCCAATTTAAGCATCTGAAATAGCAAAGAAGATAAAGGAAGGATGCTGTTGCAAATAAAGGGCTGACTTTATAGACAGAAAGACCTGGATTCAGACCCTACCTCTCAGATTCACTCAGTGCCCATGGAAAAGTCAGCCAAGCTTCCAGTGCCTGGGGATTCTTTAGGACCCTAAGTTAGAGATGAGTCACCAGCAAGTTGCCAGTGTGTTGGTAGTAGGAATTAACACATAGGTTTCTTACACCTGAGGGAATCATAGATCTTGGTTGAAACGAAAGAAAGATGATTCTTGTTCCTTATTTTTCTTGCCTCAAGTTATTTTCAGTCTATTTTCTTTGTCTGATAATTCTATTCCCATCAATATTGAAACCCCATATCAATCAATAAAAAATTATCAGTATCCCCAGATTCCCATCCTTTGTCATGCCAGAAAAACTATAAATAATTTTGTACAACTTTAGAGTTGGTTTTGCTTAGGACATGTCTCCCCCATAATCTCTGCCCACTCCCCCACCATTTACCCTCTCCCCTTTTCCTGTTATTTTCTTATTGGGTGAAATAAACTTTTGCACCTTTTTGTGTGTGTTCTTCCTTCTTTTGACCAGCATAGATAAGAATGAGGGTTGAATGTCATTCTCCCCTCCCTTATTTATATAGAGGTCTATTTGTACACCCCGATTATGTGAGACAACTTCCCTTAAGCTTTTTTTCTGCTTCCCCTCCAGTATATTTCTCCTCCCCTTTCTTTCCATTCTTTCCTTAAGATCATCAAGATGTAATAGAAGCATTTCCAGACCTTGCTGAATTAAACTCCCTCTTTGAACCCTGATGGTGTTAAAGTTCAGAGGGGGACCATGGATCAGCTTTCTCATATTTGAGTCCTTTATCGTTGTTTGTTCATTATACTTCTCTTAACCTCTATGTTTGAACTTCAAAGATTTTCTGTAGCTCTGGTCTTTTCATCAGGAAGACTTGGAAATCTTCTATTGCATTAAAGTTTCATTTTTACGCCTTCAGGATTATAGTGAATTTTGCTGGGTGACTTATTCTTGGCTATAAACCCATATTCATTGCTTTCTGGAATATTGTATTGCAAATACTCTGATATTTTATAGTGGGGCTGATAAATTATTTATAATTTTTGTTTGTGATTTCTTGATACTTGAATTCTTTCTTTCTGGCTGATTTTTTTTCTTTGATTTAGAACAGCAGTTCTTAACCTGTGGGCTATGTTCAATTTGTAACAGTGAAAATACATCCTGCATGTCAGATATTTACATTATGATTTATAACAGTAGCAAAATTGCAGTTATGAAGTAGCAGCAAAAATAATTTTATGGTTGGGGGGTCACCACAATATGAGGAACTGTATTAAAGGGTTGTAGCATTAGGAAGGTTGAGAACCACTAATTTAGAAGCTCTGGATTTTGGTTGAGATGTTCCTAGGAGTTTCATTTTTGGGTTTCTTTCAGGGGATGGCTGGTGAATGTTTCCATGTCCACTTTTCTTTCTGCTTTTAAGAGATCTAGGCAGTTTTGTTTTATGATTTCTTAAAATAGGATGTCTCATCTCTTCTTTTGGTTGTGTTGTTCAGGTAGTCTGTTAGTTCTCTCTTTTTTTTCTCCTTGATATATTTTCTCATTCAGTTTTTTCCTTGGAGATATGTTACATTTTCTTCTATTTTTTCAGCCTGTGGACATTGTTTGAATTTGATTCTCATGGATTTTGTTGCTTTGGTATGTATTGTGACAAGTTATTGATTCCCTTTCCAATTCTTTCTTCCATAATTATCATTTCTTTTATTTTCTTCAGGCTTTCTCATTCCATTTACAAAACAAGTAAATATTTAAAAACTCTTTTAAAACTCTCACTTCATCACTTCCATGAATTCTAGTTGAGTTTGTGCCCAAATTTTGGTATTCTCAGAGGCTTTGTTGTAGACATTTTACAATCATTATCTTTTCTGCTATTGTTTTCTGAGTGTCCCTGCCACTATAATAGCTCATTCTTTTGTCTTTGCTTTTTGGTTTGCCCACCCTTTTAGCTTATTTTCTGACTTTGGACTTGATGTTATAACTGGGTTCCCTGGCACTTTTGTAGGGGAGGTTTAGGCTGGTTTTATATTTTTATACTTTCTAAGAGGCATTGAGTGTTACATTATTCCAAGATCTCAGAGACAGGATGGGAACATGATAGCTTCCAGTCCTCTCAGAGGGGTGTTATCCAGGGAACAGTCTGATTATGGCCCTGCCTAGGTCTGAACTCTACAGTTCTGACCTGGGTTTGAATCTGAGCATCCCTATCAGCAAACTGAAAAGCTCTATTGGTTCAAAGTATCAGAATCATAGGTTTGCCTTGGTTTTCTCTCTTGACTATTCTCTGTAGGTTGGGCTAGATGCTAGAACTGAGAATCTGCCCTGAGTCTAGGCTCTGAACCACACTGCTGCTGCTACTGGTAACTTCTTAGCTTCATCTTTTTTTGCAGTATAGTGCCCAGAACCTCCCTACTATGTAAAGGGCACGGTATCTTGGTCTCCTCACTTGATATTGGATGCCAGTTGGTGCCTGTCCATGTGCCAGTGCCCTAGTATGAGTCTTGGGGTACCCTAGTGTGGGTCTGGGCTGCCTGTGCTGTTGCACAGTCTTTCCCTGGGTAGGTACTGGAGTGCCCATTTTTATTAATTTACGTGGCTTATGGTCTGCTTTGAGTTTTTCTAATCACATGCTCTTTCCTGTTTCAGTTTACTTTTAAAAACCATGTCTCTGTTTCCTACCATCAATCATTAATTTAGCCTTGATTTGTTAATACCTCTGTCTGGGGCCTGATGTTAGTGACATGATTGTACCATGGGTCGATGTCTCATGTCATTAGCTGGAGTTTCTGCATTGGAGGCCCACAGTGATCCAGATGAGGAATCGTTTTCCGTGAGCTGTCATGTTGAGAAGGTTCATTATCCTAAGAAACAACAACAACAGCAAAAAAACCTAACCCCCCCACCTAATTTATAGAGTCAGGCATGTTCCCTAATTCTGGAGTCAGGGCTCTGAGTAGTTACCGATTGATTTCTATCAGTGTTGTGTGAGATGATAAATTTTAATCAAAGCATTTTAGTTTCAGTTGGCCTGCCTTTCCTTTTCATAATGGATCTCTCCCATTCATGCTTTCCCTTGTCTGCCTTTTTATGACTGTGATGGGCTTTGATTTACTTCATACAGGCTATAATTCTCTGGCTTCAATTATTCCATTTAACTTGAAATAGACATTGCTACAAGTCTTACTGATACTGAGAACATCTGGTGTAGATTAATTACATCAGGAGGTGGCATGTGTGCAGGAATGGAGAAACTCTAAGCATGTCCGGGACTCCATTGGCTGCTGATAGATGTACTTTCTCTGTCACTATGTCTGTGTCTCATTGTTTCTTTCTGTCTCTGTCTGTCTCTGTGCCTCTGTCTCTGTCTCTTCCCTTACTCTTTCTGTTTGTCTTCTTAAATAATATTAAAACACAACTAAAGATCTTGAATAGCCTTGGAATCTTTTTAAAAAAAATGTTGTTGACTGAATGTTGCAGTCTTGGGAGCCTTGGGAGCCCTGAACAAAACCTCCAGACAAGTTGATAATGTCTTTGGTGATGACTGGCTTAACAGGAAATGCATGTAGTGTACGGAAACACATTCTCCTCTGTGGTGTGTGCAGAGTTTAGTAAAGGATGTCATAAGGAACGATGGGGAAAGAATTCATTAGCTCTCCTGGAGAAGCACAACTCTATTTCTCTCCTCCCCCCCCCCATTCTAAAAGGAATATATGTGCTCCTTATCAGTCTTTGTAAATTTAAGCCATAAGCTTTGATTTATCTATAGGATGCACATATGTAGTTGATGATAGTGACTCACATTTAGATAAATACTTTAAGGATTGGAAAGTACTTTACATACTTTGTCTCATTAGAGCCTCACCACCATCCTAGGAATCAGTGTTATTATAATGTCCTTTGTCCTTATGAGAAAATTGAGGATCAGAGATGTTAAATTTTCTGATGCCTCTAGGTTGCACAGTGGATAGAGTACTGAACCTGGCTGGAGTCAAGAAGACCTGAGTTCGAGTCCTCTTTCAGATGTTTACTAGCTGTATGACCCTTGGGTGAGTGTCTTAACCCATCTTTGCTTCAGCTTCCTGCTTTGTAGAACAAGAATAAGAATAGCATTTACTTCTCAGGACTGTGATTAGGAACAAGTGAGATAAAATGTCAAAAGCTCAGTGCTTTAAGTACTATATCAGTGCAGCATTTATTGTCATTGTTTTTTGTAATTGACCAAAGGTTGAAGAGCAAGTAAATGTCTGAAGCAGAAACAGAACCCAGGTTTTTCTGACTGTGACCCTAGCATTCAGTCTACTAAAACCCCCTGAAGAGTGATGATGGAAGATTGTAGTACCAGGACATGAATGAAAGATTGGTTTCCTTTAAACAAAACTTTGACCTTCGTTGGCTTTTTAATTTAAAATTCAATTTATTTCAGCATTCTGCATTTGCAAAGTTACATTCTTGGCCTTGTGCCAGGTGCTGGGAATAGTTGTCCTTCATATTCAGAGAGGACCAAAATGACATCTCTGTGCTGGAGTTAAGGTACATTGTGTCCGATTATAGATGATGAGACCAAAGTGACCTCAGCATGTTCTGTCACAGGCCGGGTGCAAATAGGGGAGAAGGTAGACAGAAATGGAGAAGCCTTGAAGAGGAGTATGGGATAAGATGTTAGGTGGGAGTTAGATTGTGTAGGGCTTTAAATGCCAGGGTGGAGAGTACCTATTGTATTCTAGGAGCGGTGACAAATTATAGAAGATGTGTGTGCCACTTAATTCTCACAATTTTTCATTTTAGAGTCTGCACGTCTTTCAATAATACATGAGGGTCTGTTGCTGCAACGTCAGTCAGCAATGACTGTTCTATCCTACTTATCTTTGCCCACTTGCTGTGTGTGAGGCGATTCCTCGGGGTCACTTTCATTTGCATTTTTATTATCTACACGGAATAGTTTGCAATTCTTTTTTTTCTTGAGAAACATTTATTCATATCCATATGACAGCCATTGGGAGAATACCTTTTGGGTTTTGTGTTTATTATTTTTTTTAACACCTTGGAAATCAAGTCTTAGAAATATTTGAAACATTTTCCCCTAGTAAATTCATTCCCTTCTTATCATAATTGCATTCATTTTGAGCATTCAAAAGCAATTCAACTGGTAATTGAATTTTCTCATGTATTTTGTAATTGCTTCTTTTCTCTGATTACAAATTTACCCCTGTGCTATAGCTTTGGATATTATTTGATTTTGTTCATTTCTAATGTTTTAATGCTATTATCTTTCATATTAAAGCTACATATGTGTATGTAGATGGATGAATGGATGGATGGATGGTAGATGACAGGTAGATAGGTTGATAGATGATAGGTAGAAAGAAAGAAAGAAAGAAAAAGAAAAGAAAAGAAAGAAAGAATTTATTGTGATATGTTTTATAATGTGATGTTTTAGATCAAATTTCTGACAGGCTTATTTCCGGATTTCTCAACAATTCTTGTCAAAGATAGAGTTCTTTCCTAAGTAATTTATTTTTTCAGGTTTATTGAACACTGAGATTATTATTTCTTATTGTTCATTCTCTAGGATGTTCCATTGAAAACCTTTTCCATTTTTGATCACTACCACATATTGTTAATGATTAGTGCTACAACCTCTTCATTTCTACTCTCCTTCATTATTTTTCTTGTTATTCTAGAACTTTTGTCCCTTGAAATGAGTTTACAAGTTTATTTGGGAATGTCAGTTTGGCAGTTGTATGGAGGCTGAATTGGAGAGAGAAGAGACTAGAAGTCAGGAGGCTAATTGGAGACTATTGCAGCAGGAGATCACTGAACTATCTTTAAAATTTTTTTTTATTTTATGTTATTTTTCTTTTTCAGTTCCGAATTCCCTCCATCCCCTCCTCCACCCAGTGAGAAGACAAACAAAAATATTATGCCAGTTATACACATGATGTCATACAAAACCTATTTTCACATTAGCCATGTTGTTCCCCTCCCCCCCTCAAAAACAAGAAAAAATAAAGTTTTTTTTTAAAGTATGTTTCAATCAACATTCAGAGTTCATCAATTCACTCTCTGGAGGTGGATGTAATTTTTCATCCTAACTCCTTTAGAATCATGGATCGTAGTCTTAATCCTTGATCAGAAGAACCAAGTCTTTTACAGTTGATCATTGTACAATATTGCTGTTATTATGTACAATGTTCTCCTGGTTCTGCCCATTTCACTTTGTATCAGTTCATGAGTCTTCCCAGGTTTTTCTTTTTCTTTTTTTGTGCGTTTCTTCTTTTTATTTTATTTTCCCAATAAATTAATTAATTTATTTTCTTGTTTACATCATTCATTTCCACGAGATTTGAGTTACAATTTTTCTCCCCATCTTTCCCCTACCCACCACCTCAAAACAGCCATCCCACTGTATAACCTCTCCCCCAATCTGCTCTCGCCTATGTCCTCCCCCATCGCCCCTCTGACTTTCCAGTAGGGCAGGATGGATCTCCCTACCCCAGTGTCTGTATATCTTAATTCCAAGTTGCATGTAGTTAATAATAATTATATATATAGGTATGTATATACATGTATATATATATAGTTAACATTTGATTATAGAACTTTAAATTCTAGATTCTTTCCCTTCTTCCCTCATCACGCACCCCCACTGGAAGAAAAAGCAATTCCATACAGGCTGTACATTGTAAGAGACTGATTATATGTCCCTCCTTCCTATCCCCGCCTTGTTCTATTCTCTACTATGTCCCTGTCCCTTTACAGAAGTGTGTGCTTCCAGCAACCCTACCCCACACCCTCCCCTCCCCTCCATCATTACACCTCTCATCCCCATCCCCTCCCCTCACTCTCTTGTGTGGCAAGATACCCAGTTTAGAGTTTATGTCATTCCTTCCCTAAGCCAAATTCAATGAGAGTAAGGTTGACCCTTTCCCTTTTGCCCTCTTGTTCTCCCCTTCCATTGTAAGAGTTATTCCTTGCCTCTTCTATATGAGATGATTAATC
>CM053598.1:12674703-12686328 GCA_028646575.1 Pseudocheirus occidentalis | reverse complement strand
GAAAGAAGAAAGAGGAAAGAGAAAAAAGACTATCTGTTTAATGATATTTGCAGCAGTATTATGTAAAATTAAATGAAAATTCAGAGCAACTTAAATGTCCAAGTTTGTAGATGGCTCAACAACCTGTGAAATAATAGTTTGGTGAAGAAAAGTTACAAATAACAAATAAGGGAATTTAAAGGAATTTTAAAATATGTAGGAAAGAAAATTCAGAAGAACAAACTAGGCATTAATTATCACTTTGCAAGAGTAAATTAAGGGATAGCTAGTCAAACACAATGGAAGGGAACATTCAAGGAGAGATAAGAGATCAGCTGATATTGATATTTTTATGTAGAAAGTAGTTTTTAAAGTTTAAAAGTTGTAAATGTAAGTGTAGTTGGTTTGGGTTTTGTTATTATACTGAAGGAAGTTCACAATGATTTTTTTTTATTTTAAAAAGAAATATGATGGAAGGAAAATCAGATCATGAAGGGCTAATAAGAAAGGTCTCAGCCTCTACAAACAGTACCAGGGCATTTAAAGCTCAGTTGGAACGCAAACCTGAGAAATGCTAATGAAAACAAAAGGCCTTGTTCAGAAAAAGAAGATGAACAAGGATAGGATGAACAGTGGGGTAATATTACCACATGACAATGACTCACACTTCCCATAACATTTCAAGGTAGACAAAGTGATTTAGACACAACATCCCTGTGAGGGGAACAGTGTAAGAACGACTGTCCTCACAGAAAAGCTAAGAGAACTGAGGCTCAACAAAGTTCAGAGTCTTTCTAGACTCTGAAGATCCTATTCAGGGACAAGTCAGGCTAGATGACAAATGAGGTCCCTTCCAGCTCTAAGCCCAACGATTTTGTAACTCGCCAACGAACATACACCTCCACATCGGGACTAAGAAATGGGCCACACAAAGAAGTAGTGGAATGTAATAGAAAGAGTTCTGGGTCTGCGGTCTCCAAAACCGTGTCAAATCTCACCCTCTTCATCTGGAAAATGAAGAGGGCTGGACTCAATGACCTCTAAGTTCCATAAGATTCTATGCTCCATAAGATTCTAATTATAGACTCACTCCCTTACCTAAAAACTGAGAAAACAAAAGGACGGAAAGGTCTATCTCTTTAACTTCATTGGTGATTTTTGGTTTTATGTAATATTGCATATCTTCTCTCTATACCCCTACTCCTAAACTGAACCCTCTCTTGTGAGAAACAACAAACTGATTGTATCTTTGTATACAAGATTCTGCCATCATTTAAACCCACAAAAGGAAAAGGTAAATCAAGATATTGAGAAACAGAGCTTTCCTTGTGCCTCACCTGAGACATGCCTGGAGCTTCTATCTCTGATCCCATCCTAGAATTAATGACATTGCTGTATCTACCCAGAATATGTTAGGGTCCTACACAATGTCGGTTTCATTTGGTCCCAATTTTTCTAAATCCCTAGTTCAAGAAAAAAAATGATATTGTTTATTAAGAAAAAAAGACTCAATATGGTGTGATCAAAAAACATCATCCTGGGGTTGGGGGAGAAGGTAAGAAACTTAAATTCTGATGCTGGCTCTATCATGAAGTAGCTTTGGGATCCTGTGTTAGTCATTTCATCTCTCTAGATTAGTCAGTCAACTATCTTTTAAAGAATTTACTCAGTACTAGCTACTGTGTTCAGTTTTGACAGCTGAGGGGATGAACTGGAGTGGGGAGAAATGAGGGATTTTAAGAAGGTAGAAATAGGACCTGACAACTGACTATATGAGATAGGGTAGAGGTAGAGGGTCAGAGTGAAGTGATAATTAAAACCATAGGAGCTGATAAATAACCACGTGAGTAGTTCCCTGAGGAACCCCCACAGTTAGAAGGCATGCCCTTAATGAAGATACTGGAAAGGAAAGAGAGGAGTAGTCAGACAGGTAGATAAAAAACCAGGAAAGAGCAGTGTCACAAAAACCTAGAGAGGGAGAGCATCCAGGAGGTGACCAACAGAGTCAAAAGCTGCAGAGAAAGATCATCTAGATAGACTCTCACATATCACAGATAAAGGAAACAGGCTGATGAGAAAAGGTCATTAAGTTTGATAATTTAGAGAGCATTACTAATTTGGGAAAGAGTGGTTTGAATTGAACTGTGAGGTCTGAAGCCATACTGCAAAGAGTTAAAAAGAGAACAAAAGGAAAGGAAGAGTTTAGCTATAGGAGGGAAGAGAAGGAGGATGAAAACAGAGATGGATGGATCAAGTGAGAGGTTTTTGAAGATGGGGGAGCCATGGGCACATCTGTAGGCAGCAGGGAAGAAGGCAGTACTTGGTAGAAGAAGAAATTTGCTGGAGACAAGAGGATGGAATGGAATTACTCATTCATGTAGAAGGGTATGCCTTGCCAAGAAGAGTAACCTCTTCATGTGAAATGGATGTGAGGGTGATTGTGACAGAAAGCATTTGAGTAATGTGAGATGAGGAATCTGGGAAAGAGTCAGCTGAAAATGGCCTCAATTTTTTCCAGTGAAATATGTGACAAGGTTCTTAGCTGAAAGGATGGGTGGAGGGGGAGCCATGGGAAGTCTGAGGAGGGATGAGAAGGTCTAGAAAACTCTGGGGTGAGTGAGATGGTGAATTAATTAGGGGAGTATATAAGGATTGCCAATAATCATCCCAGTTGAGTGTGCAACAAAAACCTGTAGTGGACCTGGGCAGCAGTTTTATAATAATTTTCCTAGCTTCATTGAGCAGCAGCAGGTGATGGGAGTAAGGTGAGGCTGAGGTTTTGAAGGGCATGATTTGCAATAGGAAAAGGGGCAATGAACTCAAGAGTAAAAGACAGTGGAGAGTTGAGCTTGTTCACCAAGGGGTCAAGTTGGAAGAGAAAAGAGTTTCACCAGTGTAGTGATGCCCTGGGAAAGAACTAAGGGGCTACCTAGCTGTGTGAGCAGGAAGATCAGGGTTTGGAGTGAAAGGCAGAAGGAGGGGTAGAATGACCATAGATTAGGATCATATAAAGGAACTTCAGTCCTCATAAACATGGATGTGGAATGCTTCTGGGTGATGGCAAGAACAAGCTACGGCCACCTCTGGGTAGAGTTATGGTAGGTGGAGGTCATTCAGCTCTAAAATGTCAAGGTTTGACATTTCAGGTGACCCTTTCCAATTCTAGCATTCTCTGATTCTAGGCCCAAGAAAATCCTAAGGGTTAGCACTGAATATTATTAAAGATAAATTCATTTTGCTCTTCCTCCCTCTCCCACTACCATTTATATCTGAGACCTTCATTTTAAAACCTGAATCCAATGGGGCCCTCATGGGTGGGGACTTCGTCAATACAACATGACTTTTAACAGTTATCTTTAGCACCTTTTATTTTGTTTCTTCTTTCCTTGCATAGGGGCTTGTGACAATTAGTTGAAACATTACCCATGACTCATTGTACTTAACTGGGTAGACACACAGTAAGTCCCCTCCCACCCCAAGCAGAACGTACAGTCAGTACTGCTACAACCAATACACCAGTCTTAAGATCCACATAATCAGAGGCAGGCTCAGATTGGTCCTAACTTCCCACCAATTGTGTTTCCCCATTTTCAAAGGCCCAGTGACTAGTACTTCAGTTCCATTTAACAAGAGATTAGAGTTTACAAAAGAATATTTACTTCAAAAACGTAGTAAGGCAAAATTATAAGTGTTTCTCCCAACCCTTCTGGGGCATAATTTCCCTTCATATGTACCACCTTAGCCTCTGAGGGATGGGAGGGAGAAGCAGATTTAGGTTTAGCTCAGTTCCTACATCCTATTCCCACAAAGCTAATGTCCAAGGCTTCACTGGACTGGCAGCCCTGAACCCTCTGAACTTCTCTGCTGGGCTGGCTATAACACCTGGACTGAATTATTAGGATTTAGGATCCTCAGAGCTTGAGTTCTAAAGGCAGAGACTTCACTCCCTACAACTAAAATTGAAAAAGATGAAGGAAAAGGGCAAAATCCTAGAGCAGATTCTTGACGTCACATGGCCTAAATGGAGTGAACATCTATGGTTACAACCAGCACTGAGTAAAGAAATCCTTACTTCCTGGTGGGTATTTGGTTCAGTGGACACAGCTCTGGGTCTAGAGTCCAAAAGATCTGAGCTCAAATCGTGCCTCAGACAGGCAGTGTGCTGTGTGATGCTGTGTGATGCTGGGCAGGTGGGTCACTTAACCTGTTTGCCTCAATTCCCTCCTCTGTAAAATGGGGGTAATAACAGCACTCACCTGCCAGGGGTGTCATGAGGATCAGACAGGACAGCATTTCTAGAGGGCTTAGCCCAGTTCGTGGCACATAATAGATACCATAGAAATGGTTCTTTCCCTCCCCCACTTCAGACAAAAATATTGACTTGACTCTGCTCAGATAGTTTTAAAGTTGCAGGCAGTTGCAGCTACACAACCAGTGGGAAAAGGTTGCTCACAATCATGTCATTGAGCCATGCAGAAGACACACATATGTGTCAGCTTTCTTGTCTCCCAGAAGTAGGGCCCTCAAGAATCTTCCATGTAAGTGATACAAGGTGAGGTGGATTTCACATGGAATGCACCAAGTGCTCATGTCATACAAAATGACCACAACAGAAATGCAAAGAACCACCCCCAAAACATTAGAACATCAATTAATGAAATAATACAACAAGCTTGTCCCCAAAGAAGATAAACCAAAAGACCTCTCTCCTTGCTGTTCAGCAGAGGTTGGGGGAGGGGTGGCACGGAGAAGGACAGGTACGCCAGAGCAGAATATCACATACAACCACTGGGTCTTTTTACAGATTAATCAATTAGATGGCTACACAGTAATAAATTTGAGGGCCACCGAAGCCCAGATCACTTGTAAAGACACTTCTCGTTTTCAATCTCATTAGCACAAAAAGTACCCACACTGACGAGAAACCATAGATCCTTTAAGTTCTAAATTTATGTCATGAGTCAATCTGTACGAATATAATTCTCTATTCCCTATTTTCCTGCATGATAAAGAAAGCACCAAATTATCACCTGGGATATATGATGTATGTCACATATCATGTTTATTTTATATATCTGTGTGCATATATTTGCCATAGGCAGAGCTAAAAGGGGGAAAGACCCTGGCTACCCAGGACAAAGACCTTTAGGAAAATAAGAATTCCAATTCCCATGAGGCCAGATGTGAACATAAAGCAAGCTAACTGCCCTAGAAGGAGGGAGGAAAAATAGACATGGTATAAAGGTATACATGAAGGTACAGAAGAGGTAGTAAGAAATAAGTCAGGAAAGCAGAGAAACATCTGTGACCAGGAACCAAGTAAACAGCCAAGAAAAGCTCTGAGCTGCATGGAGTTTCTCTCCATTGCTTAAGAGACCAAATAGGTTATGACTGAGGTATAATGGAAAAAAACAGGAAAAGTGTTTGTCAAGCAGAGAGGCCAAAGCTGTCCATACTACAGGCTCTGACCTACCCCTGCCCTGCCACCACCAGCATTGCAGTTAATGCGGGAGACCTGAGATATCAGGGGCCTCTCTGGACCCTAGAAAAGACCATTATCCAAACAGGCAATGAGGAAAATCAAACCCCTTCATCCAAGAACGTGGCTGAGATTGCTTTGCTAATTATATTCCAATTACATATTACTTTGTCAAGGATGCTTTTTCCTTGGGTCTGTTGTTGCCATAGTGAGCAACTAACTACCTTGACCTGAGTTAACTTCACCAGCTGTTTATTTTTGTTTTGTTCTGTTTTAACTGGGTACTGGCAAAAAAACAAACCACGGAGGTAAATTACATTTTTGAAAATCAATCCCCAACATCTGAACCAGAATCTGAGCCAGAAAAAGTACTTTACTGATACTGTAGTATAGTCCACTGCAAATAGCAGACCCTCAAGACACAAGACCT
Organism: Pseudocheirus occidentalis; assembly: GCA_028646575.1. Lineage (NCBI taxonomy): Eukaryota > Metazoa > Chordata > Mammalia > Diprotodontia > Pseudocheiridae > Pseudocheirus > Pseudocheirus occidentalis. The sequence continues at coordinate 12,680,440 of CM053598.1, read as the reverse complement.
GGGAACAAATCTCACCTGAGATGCCTACTGCCTGGCTGGCTTTGGACAAAGCATTTTACCTCTGTGGGACTCCGTTTCCTCATCTGTAAGTGAGGGTATTGGGTTAGAAAGATTCTACAATCCTTCCAGTTTTCTCCCTGTGACACTCTATTGTCTGATATCTAAGCAGGCTGACCGAGACCAAGGAAAGTAATGTGATTTGTCTGAGGTCACAAACAATATTAAGCAACATGGCTATACTTTGAATCTAAATCCTCTGACTCCAAGTGCAATTCTATTTTCTAATTCTTTTTGAAAACACCCATGGATTTGTAGTTTCATTGATGTGGGGACCCCCTCTATGGGCTCAACTCACAACTCATCCCTGATATTTCACCCCAGAATACTCTTATGCATACCTTTCAATACATGCTCCAAACGGGGACAGTCAACCCAAAGTTCAGAGGGCATTCTTCTAGGCTTCTTGCAAGCACATGAACACCCTGGCTATTTATCTGTTGGTCCTGTTACTGAATGACCGGATCACCCCTTTCACCAGTCCCTCATCTCTTAGGTTACAGCTTTGGTGCGATTTCTGAGCAAATCATCACTGGAAATACACTACTTCCTACACTATTGGTGTCCACCATTCATCCAGCCATTGCTCTGTGGGTGGTCCATAATGATGGCTCTTGACAGACTCCTTTATTCCATGATTTATAGTCACAGAGCATCACAGGAAGAATTTTCACATTCATAAGATGAAGGTTTTGCTTCTTTGCTTCAGGAAGCAGCTTGGGTTCGCAAAAAGCACAGCTGACTTTCACAAATGCAACCATTACCCTGTTGTGTACAATCTATCATTACACCTTTGCCCTTCTTCATTTCAACAGATTTTCCTGATACATTTGAATTCTTCTTTCACAAAGTTCTACCCCAATGCTCTGTCATACCATGGCAATGAACCTGGGGTTAGTCAATCGATCAACAAGCATTTATTAAACATCTGCTTTGTGCCAGGCACTGTGTTAAATATTAGGGATAAAAAGATGAAAGCAAGAACAGTCCTTGACCTCAAGGTGTTTATACTTTAATGGGGGAATTAACATATGTGTGTTTGCATGTGTGTATATACACATATATGCAACATGTGTATGTGTACATATAGCTTCTATAAATATTTTAAATATATATTTTTAAAATAATTTAAATATTTAAGTAAATATAAAATAAAGTTTTAAAATATTTTTAAATTTTAAATATTTAAATATAAATATATTCAATTTAAATAAATATACAAATGTGTGTATATATACATTTGGAAACAAAAACCAAACACCTCATCTTGAATGGTGGATAAGTAGTGCTGAAAGACCCTAGAAGCTGGGTCAGCAAGGGAAGGTCTCACACAGTAGATGATGCTTGAGTGAATTCTTAAAGGAGACCAGAGACTCACAAAGGAGGAGTAAAGAGGGGGGCACTCTACCCATGGAGGGCAGCCAGCACAAGAGGAGGAGATGGGAGTGTCAGATATGAGCAGCAACAAGAAAACCAGTCTGGATGAAATACAGAGTATGTGGAGGGGAGTAAAGTGTGATGCAACTGGAAAGGGAGGAAGAGGCCAGACTCTTAGGAGCCTTAAATGTCTACTGAAGGAATTTATAGTTGATTATAGAAATGACAGAAAGCTTTCTGAAGAGAATGGTGACATGGCCAGACCTGTGTTTTAGAAAAATCATGATGCTTGATGTATAGAAAATGGATTTAAGTTGAGAGATACTTCAGGCAGGGAAACCAATCAGGAAGCTATTGGAATAGTATACGTAAACACCGTATACTAAGATTAAGGTCAAAATGGGTAAATAACTTTGACTTAAAAGAGTAATATCATAAGCAAATTAGGGGAGGATAGAAAATGTACCTGTCAGATCTATGGATAAGGGAAGAATCTGTGGCCAAACAAGAGATAGAAAAGATGATGGGAAATAAAATTAGTAACTTTGACTAATGTGGTCAAAATTAAGAAGGAAAACAGGGACCTGGGGGAGGGGAGGAATTATACAAGTTTCTCAGATAAATGCCTCATTTCTCAAACATTATAGGGAACAGAGCTAAATTTACAAAAACATGATCCACTTCACAATTGACCAGGCTCAATAGGAAGAGGTTCATGAACAGATGGTTGGTCACTAAATGAGACTGAATCTGTAATTCAACAGTATAGAGCACTCTCAGATGAAGAAACACCCTCGAGGAATATGAGCTTCTTCTCTGCAACACACACATTTTGAGAGGTAAATGAACTACCATGTAGTTCACAGGTCCACGTGGCTGACGCAGACCAGAGACAGGACCTGAATCCAGCTCTTCCTGGCTCAGCTGCCCTCTCTCTAGCCACTCTGCTATGATGATTTGCTATCATATGGAGTTCCCAACCACAAGTCTGTGAACTTCTTTTTAAAAATATTTTCATAACTATATTTCAATATAATTTCTTAAGTAATTCTATTAATACTACACATTGTATGCATTTAAAACATTCTTCTGAGGATGCCACTGGCTTCACCTGACTGCCAAAGGCACCTATGCAGTAATATGCTAGTAAAGGTTTAACAAGCAGATGACCAAAATAAATGTATATGGGAAATATATTTAAGTTAAATCCATATTACTAACACTTTCCCAAATCTGGACAATCTACAAAAGAATGACTGAACCTCTGATTTGCAGCGCTTGCTCATTTCTAAGGCGTAAATGCTTACAATGAAAACACAACAAGCAGAATGTGCCTTAGCACATTGCTGGGGCCAGAACACAAAAGAGGAGAAGAATCTTTCATTTGCAGTGACCCATGAAATACATTTAAATGGTCTTCATTCCTATGGGTTCCCTTCTGCTGAAGTCATGGTAGTTGAGTCACAGGAAAGAAAGCACAGTGCAAAAAATCAAAGAATAGTATTGAGATCTTTTATATTAATGTAATCGCTGAGAATTTTAAAGTAAGATCTTTGTCCAATGACAAATATGTGGTATTTGACACAGTACTAAGAAGAACACATAATAATAGCTAGTACATAGCATTCATGTCAAACCTTAAGGTTTGCAAAGCACTTTATAGTATTACCTCATTTGGCTGTCATGATGACCTACGGCTACAGGTGATAACTATAATCCCTACATGAGGCAACACATCAGTGTTGACATTCAAGTTATAAATAAAATCAGAAAACAAGACAGTTCAATGGAAGGATGACCCACAGGTGTTCCTAGAGAACGTTCATAAAAGGGCTGACAAAACAGCTTTCAACGCACACTCAAAGAAAAGAAATGTCACTCCATAGCCCAATGTCCAAACCATCTTCTTAGCTTCACCAGGAGGATCTTCAAACAGGTTACCTTTCATCCACAGTGTTGGAGTTCACGAATACTTTCTTAAAGAAGGAAACTAGAATGTACTGAATGTTCAAAGTAGCAAAAAGCAATATCTCTCTTACACACACACACACACACACACACACACACACACACACCCTGTTCTCTTTCCTAGCTGCAGTCCTGTTTAATCAATTATTGGTAGAATATTTACAGCTTCATGCTCCATACGTATCTCAAATATCCAAAACAGAACTCCTTCATTCCACACAAGCCCCCTCCTCTGTTTCTGTCAAGGGTACTAAGCACCTTTCATTCACCTAGGCTTTTATTTTCAGAACCCCTTGAATCCTCACTCTCTCACCTTCCATACCAAATGAATTGCCAGCTCAATTTTATCTCTAACTCATTTTTCACATCTATCTCCTTTTCTCAGCTTTTTAAGACACCACTTTGACTTGGTCCCTCCAGGCTCAAGTCCATTCTCCATGCCCTTGCTAGTGTGACATTTCTAGATCTCAGACCTGACTACTATCCACCTGATAAAGAAGTTTTAGAGGTCCCCTATAACCTCTAATCGAATATAAATTCCTATGTTTGGCATTTAAAGCTCTTTGTAGTTTGACTTCAGATTACTTTTTCAGGTTTGTCACCCAATACCTTCTTGTACTCCATGGTCTAGTCAGTCTAACCTTGCTGGCCCTCACAAAATATTTTAACTCCATGCCTTTTACCCAAACGGTCTCTCATGCTCTTCACCTGCCTATTATAATCCCGATCTTCTTTCAAAGCTAAAGTGACCATAATCTATTGGCTTCTCACTTCTCCTTCTGACTTCCTTTGCATGACATCCTACTCTTTATCTACACTATGACCTCCAATCCCTTGACACCTTATTTTCTTTTTCCCTACAAGCTATCTCCCCTACACTAGTCATTCTCTCTTCCCCATCTTAATTCTTTGGTGAACCAATTCAACTCAACACTGTTTTCCCTCTCTTGAATCCCTAGTCCTCTTTTCATAACACCTACATATACGTTCCTGGCTCCCCTTTCCTGAAACAAATTCTTACCTGATCTTTCCATGCTTGGGATCTATCATCCTATTTCTCTTCTGCCCTTTTATAGCTAAACTCCTTGTAAAGGCCATCTGCTATAGGTGCTTCCACTTTCTGTCCTCAAATTCTCCTCTTAATCCCTTAAAATCTGGCTTTCTAACCTTAACATCACACCAGAACTGCTCTCTCCAAAGCTATGAAGGATCTCTTAGTTGCTAAATTCAATGGCTTTTCCTCAATCATCATTCTCCTTGAAATCTCTGCAACCTTTGACAATGTTAATCATTCTCTTCTCTCTAGGTTTTCAGGATACCATTCTCACTTGGTTCTCCTCCTGGCCATCTGATCTTCTCTGCAACTCTTCTTGGATTCTTCTCTAGATCGCACTTTCTAACTGTTGGTGTTCCTCAGGGTCCTGTCCCCAGATTCCTTCTCTTCTCCCCTTGTATTAGTTTGATCTTATTAGTTTCCTGGATTTAATTGCCCTCTCTATACTTTTGGTTTTCTTTTTAGATAGATAGATAGACAGACAGACAGAGATATAGATATAAAATTTATTATTCACTCTGTGCCAAAACGCAAATACAAGTATAACACTTCCCTCAAAGGGCCAGTTGAATGGGACTCTCTTTTCTCATTGGTGAAAACTGATTACTCAGTGGCATTACCCAGGCCAGAATGAGGGGTATGTGGGGCTGGTGAAGGTGAGATATAAGAGAGATCTTCTGGCTTCTAGCTTTGAGAGAGAAAATGTACCATTCCAACCTTTCTTTAGGTAGCTAAACGGAGAGTAAAATCTGAGAAGAAACTGATGTGAAGAACTTTTATAAACTGCCTAGCTAGCTGTACTTAGGCTTCAGAGACTCTCCCCTTAAGGAAGCTCTGAGACTCCCTTGCTTGAGCTCAGTTATCTTGCTCCCTATGGGGGAGCTCCTCAGAGTTATCTGGTGTGTGTGTGTGTGTATGTGTGTGTGTATGTATGTATGTATGTATGTATGTATGTGTATATGTGTATGTGTATGTATGTATATATATTTTCCTATGTATTCTTTCTTTTTTAATTCATTTTATCTTTAGTTTATGGAATAAAACAAAAAATTTTACAACAATATTATACAACATATAATAAAAAGATGATTGCACATGAAATTGCAAATACACCACATACAACTTTACTATCCTTTTTAGATATACAACAAAGTTATCACGTGAATCTTTTTTCCCCTTTTTGTCCTCTCCTTCCCCCAATACCCCAGAGATGGCCACTAATAAACACAAATGGGGTACTACATATATACATATGTGTGTGTATATATATATATATATATA
>CM053598.1:12626483-12656590 GCA_028646575.1 Pseudocheirus occidentalis | reverse complement strand
TAAAGTATTGGAGTCAATCGTTCTTTAAATGTTTGGTAGAATTTGCTAGTGAAACCATCTAGCCCTGGCGACTTTTTCCTAGAGAGTTCATTGATGGCTTGTTCAATTTCCTTTTCTGAGATGGGGTTATTTAAGTAGTTTACTTCCTCTTCAGTTAGTCTAGGCAACTTGTATTTTTGTAAATATTCATCCATTTCACTTAAAATTGTCAAATTTATGTGCATACAATTGGGCAAAATAATTCCTAATTATTGTTTCAATTTCCTCTTCAATGGAGTAGATTCACCCTTTTCATTTTTGATATTCATAATTTGGTTTTCTTTCTTTTTTATCATATTGGCTAAAGGTCTATCTATTTTATTGGCTTTTTTCATAATACCACCTCTTGGTTGTCTTTCCCTACATCCTATTCCCTCCCCTGTTTATGCTTTTATTTTTTCCCTTCTATCTTCCCCTTCTTAAGAGTTTTACTTTTGACAGCTGGCTCCCTCAATATTCCCTTCTTATCAGCCTCCCTCCCTTTTCCTACCCTTCCCCCTTTCTACTTCTTCCCTCCTTTTTAAACACTCCCCCCTTTCTTGGCCCTTCCCCCCTCCTACTGCCTGTAGGATATGATTTATTTTTATACTTAATGCAGTATGTTATTTAATCCTTGAACCAAGATTGACAAGAATAGATCTCATGCAATGCTCCTCTCCTTCCCCTCTTTCCCTCTGTTCTGATAAGTTTTATGTCTCTTCTCAATAGAATCCTATTCTTAACTGATTGTGTTATTCCCTTCTTGCACCAGAGCCAATGTGGGAAAAGCTCATATAATGTTCATCTCCCTCCCTTCTTTCCCTCTTCTATAATGTTTTTATGCCTCTTTGTATGGTATAACGTACCCTTTTTTACTTCATTCTTTCCTCTTCTTCCATTGCAGTCCCTTAATAAGGTTTTTTATGATAATTTTGTGTAATTTATACCCACACCCTCTGTTTATTTATCTATATCCCTTTTAGATGTTGCCATAGCTATAGAATTCACGGTATTCCAGGTATCAGTTTCCCATATAGGCATGTAACCATTTTGCTCTTAGTAAATAGCAAGTTATGTGTGTGTGTGTTTCCCTTATTTACCTTTCTATGTCCCTCTTGAGTCTTGTAATTGGAGGCTGAATTTTCCATTGGCTTTTTCATGAGGAAGGTCTGGAATTCTGTTATATCACTGAATGTCCATCTCCTTACCTGGTAGATTATCCTCAGTCTCGCTGGACAGGTGATCCTTGGTTGTAACCCAAGCTCTTTTGCCTTGCAAAAAATCATATTCCAGTTCCTCCAGTCTTTCAACATTGAAGCTGCCAGATCCTGTGGGATCCTCACTGTGGTTCTGCAATATCTGAATTGTTTCTTTCTGGCCACTTGTAGTATTTTCTCCTTTATATGATAGTTCTGGAGTTTGGCCACAACATTTCACAGAATTTTCAATTTGGGATCTCTTTTTTGGAGATGTCTGCTAGATTCTCTTGATTTCTATTTTACCCTCTGATTCTAGTATCTCAGGGCAGTTTTCCTTGAAGGGCTCTTGGAGGATATTGTACAGACTCATTTTTTCATAATGATTTTCTGGTAGACCAGTAATTCTCAGATTATCACTCCTGGATCTATTTTCCAGGTCAGTTATTTTTCCATTGAGATATTTTACCTCTCTTTTCTTAATTTTTCAGTCTTGATGTTTTGTTTGACTGATTCTTGGTTCCTCGTAGAATCATTAGCTTCAATTTGGTTGATTCTAATTTTTAGTGAATTATTCTCCTCAGTTAGTTTTTGGAACTCCTTTTCCATATGTTCAGATTTCATTTTTAGTTCACACATTTTACTTTTTAAGGAACTTTTCTTCATTGTAATGTTTTTCTTATTTAGCAATTTTGTTTTTACAAGAAGTGTTGATTTTGTCTTCTACCTCTCTAACCCGGATTTCAAAGGTCTTTTTGAGCTCATCTAGGAATGCTTTCTGTGCCTGAGACCAGGTCATAATCCCTGTTGAGACTTCAGCTGTGGTGTGGAGTCAATACTCTCTCCTTCTGAGTTTGGTTCTTCCTTCTCATAGTAATAGGTTTTCGGAATCTTTGTCTTTGTGGCCTTCTTTCTTCCCATTTTGATGCAGGACCTCAGCCATGCTCTTCCTCTGGAGTTCCTAAGCCTTTACTACTTAAAAATTTTCTCTGGGGCAATAATTTCTGCGTTTTTCAGGGGGGGGGGGTAGTTGGAGCAGCCTGGGTTCACTCTGCCATCCTGGTCCCTGGTAGTTCGAGTAGGGTTTGTTTGTTTGTTTAATTTCAAGGCTGTGGATGGGTAGTCCCAGGAGTAGCTGCTGCCCCTGCCACAGGCCCTGCTTTTGTCTCTTACCCAGCTCTGACCAATCCCTGCCCTGTGGTGACAGGGCTGGGAATGGTCCTTGTGGTTGGTGGATCAGCAGGACTCCTCTGGGCCTCTCCAAGTGCAGCCAACTTGTCGTCAGGACCTCCCTCTGTAACCCTTTCCTAACAACCATTTTTACTGGATCTTCATCTGGCTCTTTCCCTATAACTGTATGGAGCCCTAAGGATCTATCTTGGGGGCCTCTTCTTTTTTCGCTCTACCACTGCACTTGATTCCCATGAGTTCAGTTATCCCTACATGAATGTTTCTTAAATCTCTATATGCAGCCCTAATCTGTCTCCTAAACCTTAGTCCTGCATCACAAATTGCTTTTCAAATGCATTGGCATTTGTGTCCTGTTGGCATCTCAAACTCACTATGTCCAAAGTAGAATTCATTATTGTTTCCCACCCCAACTCCCTTCCTGGCTTTCTAATTACTGATCATGGCATCGCTCCCCTTTTTGTCACCCAGACTTGCAACCTGAGGGTCATCCTCCCCTCTTAATTAACCCTCCCCCAGCATATGCGATCTGTTGTTGTCACCTTTTCTATATTCACAGCATGTCTCAAATATAGGTCCCCACCTCCCTTCTTCACTCCCAGCCACCACTCTGGGCCATGCCTTCATCATCCCTCGCCTGGACTATTGTAATAACCATCTGATTATGTCAAGTCCTTACCTACTTCCATCAAGCTTCCAATTAGCTTCCAAAGTGATTTCCCCTAAAGCCCAGGTCTCATGAGGGACTCTACTCTATGAACCCCCCCACTCCCTCTAGGATCTATTTGGCATTTAAAGTTCTTCACATCCTGGCTCCTTTTTACCTTTCTAGTCTTCTTACACTATTCTTCTTCACAAACCCTACAGTCCTGTGGCTCTGGACTACTTGTCATTCCTTACTACTTCTCCATTTCATGCTTTTGCATGAACTGTCTCCCATACCCACTGTGCTGTCTTCTTGTCTTTATCTCCTAGTTTTTATGACTTCCTTCTAGATTCAGCTCAACTCCTCTCTTCTGTAGGAGGCCTTTCCTCTTCCCTCCTCCTGCTAGTACCTTCCCTCTAAGATTACTTCCCACTGACACTGTCTGTATATTGCATATGCAGTTAGTAGCCTGTCGTTATACCCCAGAAAAATGTAGTCTCCTTAAGGGCGGGGACCCTGGTTTTTTCCTTTTTTTGCATCTCTAGCACTCAGCACAGCAAGTGTTTAATAAATGTAGTTTACCTTTTGAAAAACTGATTTCATATTTCTGAACTTAGTTTCTTAATCTGTGCAATGGGAATTCCATTTGATTTAATTCAACACTAATTCAACACATTTAATTAAGCACCCACTAGGTACCAGCCATAGTAAGAGGCTCTGAGGACACAAAGGAAAGCAAAAAGAACCTGCCTTCAGGAAGCTTAACCTCCACCCCACCCCCACCCCACCCCCAAAAGCTGATAGGACCACTACACTGATCTGAGAAGCTGCTAAAGCCCAATTCCCTCATTTCACAGATGAACAAACTAAGGCTAAGAGAGGTTAAAGGACTTGCTCAGGGTCACACAGCTCTCAGAAGAGGGGTGAGAAACAAGGAAAAGCCACCATTCCCTAGGAACCCTGTGCTTTCTACTTGCCTCTGCCCCCAGCCATTTTCTAACTGCTGGGGAAGGATAACCCAGCTCCCTGGCTTTTCTCCCTTCCTTTGCCTGCTAAAGTGCTCACAGAGATGAGCTAAGATGGCAGTTCACTACTCCAGCCTTCCTGATGAGATGGAAGACGACCAAGCCTTGCCAACTGCCCTGCCTCTAGTATGTGAGGGTCCCTGGCACGACCATCTGACCTTCTCTAGTAACCTAAGGACCTCTGGGCCTTGCCATTTGTCCCACTGCACTACCCTTATGACAATCCTCTGCACATCTACCCTGGAGCCGAACTTTCTTCCGGATGTTGTCTCCCTCAATTGGAGTGTGAACTCCTTAGGACCAGGAGACTTGATTTTTCTCTTTGAATCTCTGGCATTTAGTGAAATTCTTAACATCTCAGTACAACCCCTTCTTCCTTGTTCTAAATTCTCTGACCTCACCAGTTCTAATTAGGTGAATTATCTTTCAACTGTAGCTAGACACTAGCTTCTTCTGGAAGTGCAAGCTGGGTTTATGGAATAAACGTTCATCCTCTAGGATCCACTAACTCCCTCAGACCAGTTGTGGAAATGTTCTTAGAGGCCATCAAAAGCCCTCAAAACAATGTAAACTTGACAGCAGGGATTGCTTTTCATTTTCTTGTCTTTGTACCCCAGCTCCTAGAACAATCCCTCACAGAGAATATATTAAATGGAAGAAGGATAATATGCCACACCTGGAGTAAGAAAAACCTGGGTTCAAGTCCCACCTCAGATATTACCTGTGGGAACCTGGGCAAGCCATTTAACCTTGTTCAACCTCAGCTCCTTCATCTATAATATGGATTTCACAAATGCAACTGGGAAATAAGACATACAGGGACGGGGGCAGGGAGACCCTCCCTGCCCCACTAGAAAGCTAGAGGGGTGTTGGAGGAGGACATAAAAGGGAACAGATTGTGGGAGGGGCTTTACGGTGTGATCACTGTTTTGGACTGGGGGGTAGGGGAAAGAAGGGGAGAAAATTTGTACCTCAAAACCTTGTGGAAATGAATGATGTAATCAAGAAAATAAATTAAAATTTAAAACAAAAAAACCTCAAAAATATATGTAATATGGATTTCATACTAGAATCTACTTCATGAAGTTTGTTAGTAGAATAAAATTAAATAATGTCAGGAAAGAAACTTGCAAAATCAGAAATGTGATCTCCTGCTGTAATGATTAATATTAGTAAATGCTTGTTGGATCAGAATGAATTGAACCATTATATTTATGGGATTCCTGAATGTAGAGACTGAGACTTCCATCGATGTTTAGTTTTAGATGCCAATTCTGCCTAAACTCTTCCTGAGAGGAAAAGCCAATGTAAACCATTATCATTTTCTAAGGGTTAAGTAAAACCAACACATACCCAGAATGGCCTGCTGGAATTCTCATACCTCATTATATTCTTTAACTTCCCAAGAAGAATAACTCCTTTGCTATGAATTATAATCTTTCTTCTAGGTGGAAATGACCATGAAATTCAACAGATTTCATTTCCTAGCTCACATTAAGAGATGACCAAAAAATTAGGAGATCTCCTTATAGGAGGAGATAGTTCCTGACAGTGCACAAATATTGAAAGTAGCTTTCCTTGCAATCACAGAAAGCTGGCAGAGGTTATGACTTATCCAAATATTATAGATTCCCCTAGCACCTACCTAGGTTTCACTTTTGATATTTGCTGCTATTGTGGCCATGTCCAAGTCGCTCAGCCTTTCTCTTTAAGTCATTAGTCAAGAGTTACCACTCTACATTGATGGAGTTTCCACACATGGTATTCCACACACTGATGAAATCCCAGGTCCCAAACCCAAAGAACATCCCAAATGGATTTATGTCAATCTACCTCCTATGTTTTATTCCACTGATGTACCTGCCATCAATTTGCCTCCATCACAATGAATTATACGGTTCTTAGACACATTTATCACCTGTACTGGGAAGGAAGAAAGGGAAAGAGAGCTATCTCAGGGTAACCCAAGGATCCAGGTCCATTTTCCAAATTTGAGTCCTTCTTGTGTTATGGAACATGTTTCAAAGTTTTTGTCACTCTTCTTTTAGAATGGCAGCATGAAAATTAAATGGTGATATTGCGCTCCACTGTGGATTTGGAGGGATGACAGTTGTACATAATCTCAGAAGTAGAAGGGACCTCAGAAGAGATCTAGTCCCATATCTATCCAAGAATCCCATCTACAGCATTCTCAGCAAGGGATTTTCCTGTCTTTACCTTAGGAATTCTAATCGGACCCTTAATCTTAATCCAACATGTAGCACAGTGCCCAGCGCATAGTAGGTACTTAATAAATACTTGTTGACTTGATGATTGACTCACCAAAGGCAGTTTTTGTAGTCCATTCCACTTTGGGATATTTATGACTTTGGGGAAGTTTTCCCTAATACTGAACCTAATTTCCATTTTTGTTTTATAAAGCTTCATTGACTTACAAACAGAAAACATTTACAAGAGGGGAAAAAATACACAACTTAAGATCTCTGACCCATATAGGAGCAGTCTTGACTTCTAAGGGCTGGTAAAAGATAGCACCACTTTCTTCTTGGCAGAGAGGCAGCTTGAAGTACAGAATGAGGTCTATGCTGTTAGATATGGCCAATGTGTTTGGGTTTTTTCTCAGTTATACTTCTTGTTTACAAGGAAAAGTTAGAGATAGAAGATGGGGAATGGGATTGGCAAGTGTTATCGATATAAATGTTTTAAAAGCATCTTAAGTTCCCACCTCTGCTATATATTGTGTATCCCTCAGTAAACCAAACCCAAACTTCTAAGCATAATGGGCAAACATATTCAGCCCAGAATCTTAGAACAGTCGCACATCTGCATTGGTCAAAGGAGGAAGCTAACTAGGGATTTCTCTACACTAATGAATCTGCAGGTTCAAATAAAATGGGGAAGAAAAAGAAAACAACCAATCTTGGCATCAGAAAAGAAGTAAAAAAAATGTACTTCCTTTCACTGGAGATCTGGGGAATTATCAGCCAGCCAACCACCAAGCACTTATTAACACCTCTTGTGTGCTAGAAACTGTGCTAAGCTCTGGGGATTCAAAGACAAGAGAAGCAATCCCCACCATTCAGTAATTTGCATTTTAATGGGGAAGATAGAATGCATGCTTGACAGAGTATAATGATAGATATCAGATATGGGAGAGAGGGCATTAGTGGGCAGGGGATCAGGAAAGGTCCTAAGTAGAAGGTGATACTTGGGCTGAGGGTTTCTGGGTACCAGGGATTCTAACAGGCTGAAGTCAGGAAGGAGAGCATGGACTGTGAGTGCAAAGCCGCGGAGATGGGAGATGGAGCATTATGTCTGTATAGTAGCAAGAAGACTAATATGGTTAGGATGCAGATTAGAAGGAAGAAATTAATGTGTGAGGGGCCTGGAAAAGATAGGAAGGGAGCAGATAGTGAGCAACTTTAATGGCCAAACAGAGGACTCTATATTTGATCCGATAGTATATAATGAAAGGTGCCTTTTCTGTCAGGTAGGGTCACCTTTCCCACTAGTTTTTCCTAATAGTTTTTTTTCTTTATTATCATGGAAGATCTAAAGTCACCCAGCTAAAATGAATCCATCAAACTAGATGATTAATATGAATTCTTACAGCTTTAATTTCTGTGATTCTAAATATGTAAGAGAAACACTGTCACCTGCAACAAGGTGATAATGAAAGGAAATAGAGAAATCAGAGTTGGTGTAGTGTGTCTATGGAGAGGTCATAATAATTTTATAGAAAGGTAGTATAATGTACTTTAAAGCCTACAGTCCAGAGTTGTGAGTTACTCTAAGCTTACAGATTTTACTCCCTCATGTACTTTCCAGCTAAGTTCCTATAAGTGTATTCCCACTCTCCCCTGTAGACACTGAGTACATTGGTGAGAAAATATGATCCTCCCTGGCTGTGATGTATTTTTATTATTTAAGCATTTGCTTTACTATATGAATATATATAATGTTATATTATTTCTTTTATTTTATTGCTATCTTTGCTATGTTATTGCTTTTGTTTTATTACTATTTTATGTTTAAGATGTAAAAGTGTTGCTATGCTGAATGTCTTGTGTAAATGTAACATTGGATTAACATTGGTATATGTGTTGTTTATTCCTGGTGGAGACTGGCTCAGTATGTTACATTGTAAGTGCATGGTTGTATAAATGGAAACACATCAGTGTGGGCTTGGTGGCAGGAGTGGTATGCAAGGAATGTATATTTGATTTTGAAAGGGTTATCCCTAACATGCTAAGTGAATTTGGCTATAACCAATTGGCTGTGATCTGTCTCTAGGCAGGAACCTACACTTGCTAGCGGGAGAGCAAGTTGGAGTGAATTAGCTAGCCTGGAGCATGAGTAGGTGTCCCATGCAAGTGGCGATATGATGAAATATTGTGAAAGTGGTCTCCCACATACACTGTTACAAAAGGATTCATACTATTACCTTTTTGTATGTTTAGAACTTCAGAATTTTTGTGTATTTAGAGTTTTATCTAATGGGAATGAGTGGGTTTTTGCCCCGAGACATCAAGTTTAGCAGGCTCTGAGAGTATTAAAAGTCCTTTATCTGTGTTTTATGCCCATACCTAACCTATGGTGGGCTCCTGAAGACCTCTCCCACTTTGTTTATGCCCATACTAACCTGTGGTGGGGTCTTGAAGCCCTCCCCCACTTCCAGCTAAGGGCAATCTTTATAGAGCTTGCCCTGGGCACAAAGGTTACTAGTTAGGCTCTGTCCCAGAATGTTGGTTTTAGTCCTTGCTCCCAGATTTGATGCCAGAGTTCTTGTTGCTGTGATCAGTGCTAAACTCAGGTAGAAATATCTATCCATTTTGACCAAATCTGTCCTTTTGGTACCTGCCAAGCTGATCACAACCTTCTCTTCCAGGGCCTGACTTAAAAACATCTGGAAAGGCGTGAAGTTATTATTTCATATGGAGAAAGTTTGTGACTAAAAAAAGCCCTTTCAATAGATGGGGAGTGGGCATCATTAGGAAATATTTTAGTAGTGAAAAGGGTGGAAGTTTAGAAAGAAAGGAGGGAGGGGGAGGGGGATAAAAAAAGATGAGCAGAGCATTGCTGGTGAGACGGTAGACCTGCTTATAAAATGAAGTGGTTTCCTTACTGACCACCTCATGATCGTACCATGTTATTATAAATGTCTTGTGAGGACCAAGACGAAGACATACCCCCATGCTCTCCTCCCCTCTCTATCCCTCTGTCTTTTCAGGGATATAAAATTGCCCTGTACCCATTTAGTGAAGGCGTAAGTGTATATAATTTCCTAAGTGCTACAGCTCGACATGGCATTTTCATGTGTCTAAATGATAGCTTCCCGAGGCCCCGTCACCTGCAGGGAGGCCCTGCTGTTCTCACTCCAGGGGCTGAATGTCTGTGGCTTGTGTCACAGAGGTCAGACAGCATGAACCGGGGCTGTTTCACTACTCCTATCCCAGAACGGCGGCTCACCCCACATCCAGGAATGGAATCCAAGATCTGAGAAAGGAACATCTCCCTACAAGGCACGGGAGTCTGGTGGTACCTGCACTGAAGTGTACTGAGGGATATAATAGGGACTCTAGTTTGAGAGCCAGAAGCCTTAGAGTTCAAGTCATCCACTTCCCTCTCATTTTACAGAAAGAGAAACTTCAGGTGACTTTCCTGAGGTCTCTCAGGTAAGAAGTGGCAGAGCCAAGATTCGAACCCACATTGACTGATGACAAATCCAGGACTCTTATTATCCTCTTGACTGCTTCCTGAGGAACAATGTTTTTAGAAGTCTGTCTTTTGACATTAGGATACAGAAAAATTCACCTGGGTTTCATATTCCTTATGTGGTGGGGACAGTTTTGTTTTTAATTGTGAGTCATGACAGGACAGTGATGTCACAGAATGCCTTCTGAAGGAGGGCCATGCAGAGTGGAGGCACCCAGGGCACAGGATCCCGGGGAACTGTGTGATCCTGGGCAAGTCACTTTATATAAAACCACTTTATGTAAAAGCCTCAGTTTTCTTCATCTCTGAGTCGGTCATGAGAATGTCACCAGTGCCCAGGTTCAACTGCAAGCACATGCAAAGTGGCACTATTATTATAGTAGCCTTTTCCAACTGAACCAGTAGGTAATTTTCCACCTCCTCTGCTGATGCTTGAATTTCCTGTTCTCTGTCCTTAAAAGAGTCACCCTCCCAATTTTGTTTTACAATAAAAACTAAGGTAATGTACACTAGTAAATGAAAAAAATGATAGCTAATATTTATATGATACCTATTACGTGCCACCTACTCTAGTAAGCAGTTTACAAATATTATTTTACCCAAGCCTCACCGCAATCCTGGGAGGGAGGTGCTATTATTAAGCCCATTTTACAGATGAGGAAACTGAAATGGACAGAGCTTAAGGGATTTGTCCAGAGCCATGAAGCTGATACGTGTCTGAGGTCAGATTTTACCTAGGGGTCTTCGTGACTCCAGCTGCAGCGTCTCTCCACTAGCTGTCCCTATATAAAATATGAGGCTACACCTTTGACAAATAAAGGAACCCCTCCAATGGAGCTTTTTGCTTGCAAAGTGTTATGTTTGCCTCATAGCAGAGAGGCAGTCCGAGATAAGGGGTAGAGAGCTGGCCTTGGAGTGCCAAAGACCTGGATTCAAATGCTGGGTCAGCCACATCTTAGCTGTGAGACTGAACAAACCAGAGTGCTCAGGCAATTCTAAGTCTGGAAGCTGCGGAGAAGTGGCTGAGCTGCCTTGGGAGGAGGAATTTCCTGATCCAAGAGTCCAGCCCCCTCGCCCCCAAGTTGGGGCCTGCCTCTGTTTCATGGTCCCTCTGAGAGACCAATGACATGAGCAGTGGTCATGCCATCGTACATAGAAGGAAGCTGAGACTAAGGGAGGGCAAGGGACTTGCCAGGGTTGAACAATGTCTAAGACACCCCAGAGGGGAATCTTCATCCCTCTGCTTCTCCCTCCTTCTGTTTCTGTGTCTCCTCCCCCCACCACCACCTCTTCTGTCTCTGTCTGTCTCTCTTCCTCCCTCCCTCCCTCTTTTTGCTTCCTTTCACTATGCCGTGCTTTATTCCTGCTCTCATTTCCATTCAATTCTCCTACACTATTTCCCCTCATAATTTCATTCATTCACCGTTGAAAGCTGCCAGGCAGTACCCTAGAAACACTGAAACATGGTATGTGAAGAAAAATAAACACTCCAACTTCCTCATTTCCCTCCTTGAGGCTATAACAATCCATGGGACTTTGTTTACCCAGACTGGCTCAGTTTCACCCTACAGAGGCGTGAGCTGGCTAAGTCTGGCTAGGAGACCCTGGCAGTGCTATTTAAAGACCAGTATGTCTATACTTTCCTACCTGTCAATTTTTCTTTTATGTTTATAGTAAACAGAGGAGAACTCAGAGGAAGGGCTCCTCCCTCAAACAGTCTTTATTAAAGAGCAAGAAACCTCATTTCTCTTGGTTCAGATGTTAATTTAGGCTCTCATATTTTGCAGCTTCTTAGTATAGATTCTGAAAGTTTCTCCTGTGAATGGTGTTTGAAAGCACAAAATGGCATGCAGATGGCACTGACAGGTATCAAAGTTTGGAGCGTGTTTTGTTTTGTTTTGGTTTTTCCCTCTTCATCTTTTCATGTCTCCCCCAATGACACGAGTAAATACACCACATGCTAAAGGAATCCAGAAGTTTTACTGAAGCTTTCTGTTTAATGGGTTATCTACGCTGGAGACCACTCGCCATTCACTTGTGCTCTAATCTTCTGACTCTGGGACTGGCTGTGTCTTCTTCCCTCTCTAGTATGGAGAGTACGGGGAATTGCAAATCATCCCACATATGGAAGGGCTCAGGCATCTCTGTCCCCTCTCTGTAATTGCTTTGTTCCAGAACACTCAGCCTCACGAGCCAGAAGGACCAGCTCATAGGATCACAGATTCAGAGTTAGAAGGGATATGTGTATATGGAATATGTGCATATGTTATGTGTGTATATATCTAGAAACAACTGTGTGACCACATATATATATGTATACACATATCTAAAGCATGGCACGTGAAAAACAAACCTTTAGACTACTCTTTTAAAATATAATACATACTCAGACAAGTGCTTATATGCACATATATGTGATTTGTGTGCATATATCTACATGTATGTATACATAAAGTCGTGTGTATACACAAACATGAATGTATTAATACCTGCTTATTGCTGCATATGCACACACATGTGTGAGCATATCTGTGTGTGTATATATAGACATGCGTGTTTGTACAAACGTGTGTACATGGGAACAGCAACCCTCCAGGGCTTCCTCTCTCAACTGCTCTCACATTCCTGGCTTGGGGCCCTAGAGGGCAGATGCCACCTCAGACCTGGCTCTTTTCCCACTGAGCTTCTCCACTTAATTATTGTCTGTTTCATGATGTTAATCATGCCTCTCCACCTTGACCACCTATTGCCCACAGAAAGGAACGATTGCTTTAGTTCCAGGCTGTAACTCTGAGAAGCCACATCCTAGAGCCCCAGCTGGCATGCTTACCTCTAACAATCGCCAGGAGCCCCACTGAGCTGAAAGCAAAGGCATGAGCTCAAGTGGCGAAGCATCATCAGTCACTACAGACCATCCCTTCCCATGAGTTTAGAGTACATTCTCCCCAAAGACACAGAATGTCCATAGGAAGAGTGAGCATACCCATGGCAGTGAGACGTACATGTAGGAAGCACAAGCATCCCAAGCCTCTGCTGTCCCTTTCTCCCTGGAGGAGGCCTCACCAGACTCTCCCTCAGCTGCAGCATCTCGGCTGAGCAGGCCGCTTGGCCGGGCTCCCAGGGGCACCTCACTTGTCTCCATAGAGGGACTGGCAGTTGCCAGGACCAGCTCCCTCCTGAATCCAACCCTCCCCCTCCCAGAGGAAAAAACTGAGGCACTGACAAGTTCAGTGATTTGCCACCCAGGTAGTGATTGTCAAAGGTGGGATTTGAACCCAGGCCTTCGATTCCAGATCCTTTGCCCTTTTCCATCAAACACATTCTGTCCAACTCTTACGTGTGTCCTTTTATAAGTTTGCCATGGGGTTTTCACCCAGAGCTTTCCTTGTGTTATGACTTGATATGTCAGGGTTACCAATAGAGCACAAGGGAGGTCCAGTGGCTGATCCTCTCTCTCATCACTTGCCTGGTTCATACATTCCCTTTAGGAGACGCTTCCCTTCATTTCTCTTTTGTAAATGTCTCATGTCTAATGGGTTGCAGCTTGCTTGAAACATGCTAAAGTCAACATGTACCTAAACTAGGTTTGTTGGCTGTTGTAGAATTCATCTAGATTTTTGAATGGAATGCCTCACATTTCTGTTCTTTCCCAGCTCATTCCAAACCACAGCACTGGCACTGCAAGCATCCTCCTCACACCTTCTCTTCCCAGAACCTGGGTTCTGCTTCTGGTACCTTGGGGCCCCGTACATGAGCTTTCTTGCCAGGCTTCTGGATAACTCTCTGACCATTCCAAGTCCTGCCAGTTTGCCCCATACTCTCTTCTTTCTACCTGCCCTTAGTATTTTTTTGTTCTTCTCCCCTCCCCCAAGAGTGAAAGCTCATTAACTTACATCCCTTCCTAATTAAGTGTGTGTGTGTGTGTGTGTGTGTGTGTGTGTGTGTTGCTTTCTGGTTCATCCATTTTATTCTAAGCGTTAGGCCTTGGGCAAATGTTCACGATGAGCTGAAGTCACAGCCCCCTTGACTTGCAGAGGAAAAGATTTCAGTGATAAGGAATCCACATGAACCAAGCACAGGGTGGTGGGAAATGATTCACCTGAATCTCCAAAGGAAATTGGGGAGTCATAAGCAAATGGATTGTGACATATTTCTTCTCCTGGCGTGTTGTTCTCTGGTATTATATCAAAAAGAAGGCAAGAAAATGGAATTTTGCAAGATCTTATTCGTAAAGTTGTCGAGCCCAAAGTAGAGTGAGCCAGGGGACGCAGGAATGCTGGCCCATTGAGGAAGGTTTTGTTCTGAGGCAGGTCTCTGGCAGGGAGCTCCAGCCCAAGGCTGGCTTGATGCAGCCACAGGGGGAAGCAGAGGGACTGAGTGGGATTGTGAGATGGTAAGGAGAGAGGGAGTGCTCTCTTACCAGTCAGTTCATTAGAAAGTATGCTAGCGCTCTGATCCACAGGTGGGGGCCTGCTGGAGTGGAATATCTCATTCACCATCAGACATGATATGTTAGTTTTGCCAAACATCTTTGTTCCCTGTTTTTCTTTAATTCTTTGCTACTAGGGCTGAGCCACTGGGTGATGGCAGGGAAAGGGATCTCTTTAGAAGTTAAGGATGCATAAAGTCAGAAGTTGAGAAAAACATGGTGGGGGGTGGGGTTGTTTGTTTTTTGTTTTTTTTTCCAAAATTAAAAACAGGAAAGTGTGTAAGAGTCTAACTCTTCTCTTAACTACCTATGTGACCTTGGGCAAACTTCTTTCTGTCTCGGGGCCTCAGTTTCCTTATTTGTAAAATGAGAATGTGGGACAAGTTGATCTCTAAGGTTTATTCCCACTCAAATTCTGTGAGTCTCACTTATTCACTCTCGGATGTCAAGCATTCCATAGGGAGGAGTTTCCCCATAGCACTGTCAGATTCCTCTGGTCATGTAGGAAACTGGGATATCTAGATGCAATTTTGATCAGCAGAAGAAGCATGAGATTATCATAAATCGGAGAGGAAGGGAACTTGGGGGTTATCTTGTCTAACCCTCTCATTTTATGGATGACAAAGCTGAGGGTCAGAGAAGTGAATGAAACCATTTACCTGAGACCACAGAGGTAATAACAGGATAAGCCTCCTTCTCATCCCTCCCCCAAATCCAAGGCTCATTCATCCTCATTCATCAGCCCCTTAGTTGGGAAGAGTAGGGTAAGAGATCCCCACCCATGCTACAGTCCTTTCCAATTCTAGGTGTATGTGCCTGTGATAAATTGTTTAGATCCCCATTTTATAGAAGAAAAACAGTCACAGTGAAGTGACTCAAACCAAGACACAAAGGTAGACACATACGTGTTAGAACTAGGACTTGAATCCAGAATCTCTATGAGTTCAGGGCTCCTTCCACTGTACACCATGAACTTATGGCATGCTGGGCATTAAACCAGGCTAGCAAGATTATGTGGACAAGAGAATGATGAATTCAATCTATGAGGTCCCACATAACACTCTAAAAGCTTTGCAGTGTCCCCCCATTCTAGACTCCCCCTTTCTTATCCTTATCACTCCTCCTTCCCTCTCTGGCCATGACCAGACATCTCTGGCCATCCTCTGTGATACAGAGAAGTGCACCTCTCTTATTGGGTTATCTTGAGTGACAAATGGTAGAATGCTGATCCCTCAAAGGCAGAATATACCCTGTCCTCACCTGAACCTTATAGAATCCCTAGCTTTCTTCAAAGCACTGCTTAGGTAGATATCACCTCTTGTATTAAGCTTTTTCTCATCTCCCCAGTTCTTGGAACCCTCTAATTAATGAAATTACTTCACATGATTTGTTTGGTTCTAGGTGATGCAATAGATAGAACACCAGGCTCAGAGTCAGGGAGAACTGAGTTCCAATGTGGCCTCATACACTTAATAGCTTCGTGACCCTGGGCAACACATTTCATCCTATTTGCCTCCGTTTCTCAATTGTAAAATGGGCCAGAGAAGGAAATGGCCAACCACTCCAACATCTTTGTCAAGAAAACCCATGATGGGCTCATGGAGAGTCAAATATGACTGAAATACCTAACCAAACCGAAGAAGGAATCTTGCACTCAGAGGGGTTGCTGAGCAGTGGAGAGATTCTGGACTTGAAATTAAAATTCTTTATCCATATAATGCTTCTGGATAACCATGTCTCTAAGTCTCAGCTACCTCCTCGGTGAGATGAGGAGGCTTGGCAAGGTCTCTCTAAGCTTCCTTCCTGCTCTAAATCTATATTGCAGATAGTTAATGTGTCTGTTGAGTTTAATTTTTCAGTTAAAGAGCCATGTGTGTATTAGAGAGAAGAGCAGTGCCAGATTTAGAACCCAGCTCCTCTGATTACATCTCCAGTGTAGTTTCCCCATGTCCACATTGCATTAAAAAGATTAGTTTTAGGTTCAAGACCAGTCTTGTTTTCTAGAAGAGATGATGATGGTGGTGGTGGTCATGGTGATGATGATGATGATGACTAAATATTGCAGGGTGCTTTGAGTTATGTAAAGTGCTTTTAAAATCTCATCTCATGTTATTCTTACCATTCTGGTGGGCAGGCCATATTGTTACCCCTATTTCACAGGTGAGGGAAGTGAGGCAGACAGAAGTTAAGTGATTTGCCCAGGATCGCAGCATGAGACTGGTTTCAAACTCCGGTTCTTCTAACTCCAAGTCCAGTGCTCAATACACTGCCTTTTTTCCTTTAATAAAATAAGACGTTACACATTAAATAAAGAAAACATGAGCTTTTCTGCCCAAGAGAAAACTGTCAAGATCTTCTATACTGTTCCAACAAATAGAAAGTGAAACAGAGTGGCATGCTCTTCACACTTTCTAGGTTATGAAAGAGCTGATTGAAACTTGCTCAAGGACTGATGTTCAGAATGCTATAATTCCAGATGTTGCAGTATGGCCGAGCATTTCTGAGATGCCTTCCATCCCACCAGGTTGTGCAGGATTTAGAGATCTCTCTACCCTGGGATCATTTCCTGAATGATGAAAATGCAAACACATCCAAGGCAAAATACAAGACCATTAGTGGATGGAAAGTTAAGAAGACTTTATCCAGTTGCAATTACAGAGGGGATTTAGAGAGGCAGTGCTTAATTACCTAAGTATAAATTGGCAGGAAGCCCAATTTTAGTATCATGAACAGGCTTTCTAACTCTGAGAAAGGAAAACTGCTTAGACAGGATTAATGTTGCCTTTGTATGAGAAATCGAGTCTCATTTATCCAGAAAACAAAAATCTAGCAAACTCAAATAAATGAAATGGGTTCTGGGTTCTATTCTGAACAGTGGAGAGAAAGCTTTATCACAATGATGTCAACCAGGGGTTCTTCACCTTTTTTCATCTCACAGACCCTTTTGACAGCTGGGGAAATATATGGGCCCTTTTCAGGGTAAGGTTTTAAGCACATAAAATACAAAAGATTTCAAAGGGAACCAATCATACTGAAACACAATTATTAAAATACATTTAAAATAAGCATACTCAGGGTCCCAGGGTTAAGAACCCCTTATGTAGAAATGCAAATCAAAACAACTCTGAGGTATAACATCACACCTATCAGATTGGCTAACATGACAAAACAGGAAAATGATAAATGTTGGAGAAGACGTGGGAAAATTGGAACACTAATGCATTGTTGGTGGAGTTGTGAACCTTTCAACCATTTTGGAGAGCAATTTGGAACTATGCCCAAAGTTCTATAAAAATGCACATACCCTTTGACCCAGCAACACCACTTCTAGGGCTGTATCCCAAAGAGTTCATAAAAATGGGGAAAAGACCCACATGTACAAACATATTTATAGCAGCTCTTTCTGTGGTGGCCAAGAACTGAAAACTGAAAGGATGCCCATTAATTGGGGAATGGCTGGACAAGTTGTACATGGATGTAATGGAATACTATTGTGCTATAAGAAATGATGAGCAGGCGGACTTCAGAAAAACCTGAAAGACTTAAATGAACTGATGCTGAGTGAGGTGAGGAGAACCAGGAGAACTTTGTACACAAGAACAGTCACATTGTGCCATGACTGACTTTGACAGACTTAGCTTGTCTCAGCAATGCAAGGATCTGAGACAACTCCAAAAGATTCAGGATGGAAAATACTATCCTCCTCCAGAGAAAGAACTTCAGAATTTGAATGTAGACAGAAGCATACTATTCACGCTCCTTGTTGTTTTGTTTCTTCTTTCTCATGGCTCTTCCCATTAGTTATAATTCTTCTTTACATCACAACTAATGTGAAAATGTTTAATATCAATGTTTATGTAGAGCCTATATCAGATTGCATGCTGTCTTGGGGAGGGGGGAGAGAGAGAGGGAGAAAATTTAAAACTGAAAATTTTATGGAAGTGAATGTTGAAAACTAAAAATAAATAAATACATTTTCAAAAAAGAACCACTCATGTAGAATAAGTAAGATAAGATACTGAAGTATCTTCTGGTGAATAAGGAAACTGAAAAATTCAAAACTAGAAAGAACTTTTAAACTGACCATATAGTTTCTTCCCACCAATTCTGCAAGGTATAAAGTAAAAAATATTATTGTTCTCATTTTATAGATAAGGCAACTGGTTATTTGGGGTGAGTGAAAATGAGCAATTGACAGTGACTGAAGTTTTGAACCTGAAGCCCTGGAATGATGGTGATGTATTGAACAGTGACAGGGAGGCTTCAGAAGGAGGAAAGCTTTGTTTGGGGTGGATGATTGATGATCAATTCTGTTTTGGATGTGTTGAGCTGGATGTATTTCTGGAACATTAAGTTAGAAATGCCCTCTGGGCAGCTGGTGATATGATACTAAAGGTGAGGAAAGAGACTAGGGTTGACTCTAGAGATCTGGGAATTATCCGCATGGAAAGAAAGGATCACTGAACCCACAGAGTTGATGAGATCACCAAGTTCAAGGATATATCAAGAAAAGAGAAGAAATATAAGATAGACCCCTCAGGGACCCCTGTGGTGATGGGTAGGACATAGATGATGGTCCACCTAAGAAGACTGACAAGGATGGTCTGATGGGTGGAAGAAGAACCAAGAGAAAGGAATGGCACACACACACACACACACACACACTCACACTCACACTCACACTCACACACGCATGCATATCCAGGAAGAGATGCTTAAGAGTGCTTAGCACAGCATTTAGACAATGTTAATGCTTAATACATATTCGCTGACAATCAAAAGCCAAGAAGATTTCTGACCATGTGGGTCACCATCAAAATGGACTTGGAAGAGTAGGGCAGAGAGAAATGACACTGAAGGGAGAAGAGCGAGCATGGAGTCCCCATTCTGCTACTCAATGTCTATATGACTGACTATAGGTAAATCACTTAAACTCCCTAGGTCTCAGTTTTTGTATCTGTAAATGAGCATGATGAGTCAGGCAGCGGCCTTGCACAAAAAACCTTGGATAGAGAGCCAGTCCTTGAATCAGGAAGTTCAAATCTGGCTTCAGAGATACTAGCTGTGTGAACCTGGATGAGTCACTTTACCTCTGCCGGCCTGATTCCTGATCTGGAAATAATAGCAGCACTTACAGCTTAGGGCAGAATCAAATGAAATCATTTTCGTAAAGTGCTTTACAAACTTTAAAACGCTGAAGGAAAGCTGCCCCTGTGGTTGTCTTTTGTTCTCCAAGATCAATGATGTCACAAGGGTGGTGGCTTGACTTGTGTGTGAATTGGGTTTGAGTGACGCCCAAAGGCATCAGCACAGCTCTCTCTTCCAAACTCATCACAGTCCAGAGTCCAGTGGCAAGAGGAAGGTCAAGAACTGGTGATGGCCCAGGGTGCAGCTATAGCAATAGGTGCTATTAACATTGGTTATATTTCATTTAGCTCTGGCCATTGGTTGTTTCAAAAGACTTTTTTGTACAACAAATACCCAACCAAATAACTTTAATTATTTTACTGTTAAGCCCTCAGGCTTTAATATAATATAGCATAATATAATATAAATAATATTATTATGTATAAATATATAATATAATATATTATGTAAATAATATGTAATAAGTAGATAGTCCCTGCCTTAAGAGAACTTGCATTCTATCTGAAGAAATGAAATGTCCATTAACATATAATTTATAAAACATAGGTAAGCAAATAGGGAATTGCTTTTTGTTTTGTTTTTTGGTGGAGGGAGAATGTCCCTTTGCTTTTCGGCATCATATGCAATGGATCACTCAGAGATAAAGAGAAACAATCCATTTAATAAAAATACATACAGATCCCCCTGATAACCCGAAAGCAGGAAGATAAAGATGACATAACTCACCTTCATAAAGGTTATTTCTACATAGGATGAAGATCCAGGCTCGCAGCTTTCCTGAGTCTAGAGAGATCATAATAATATTATGAATCACGTGAACATTAAAATCTTCAAAACTGCCCTATGGGCTTCAGATTGTCCTGTAAAGTTCCGGGAGCCTAATGAACACTCAACAAATCCTTCCTGAATTGAATCCAGGAGATGGCATCAGATGGTTCTGTAATCATGTGACCTGCCTCTCCTGAAAGGAAAGACAAACTTCTGAGGAGTCACCAACCAAAATAACTTCTGGCCCAGTGGTCTCCACCAAGGTTGTCTTGACTGGGATGCAACCAAAGCCAGGAAATAGAATCAACACAAATTCACTTTCATATAATTTCTCTTATCGTTTGCCAATAGCATTTGTGCATTCAACATCCAAGTTGAAGTTGTATTACGGCTAGTCTTAAAATGGCGTTTTGTATTCTCTTCCACCTCTCCCTCCACTCCCTGTTTCTACTTCTCATCCACTGTTTTAGACCAAACGTGTTGAGCAGAGAGTCTGGGACCACCAAAGTTCAGGAAGATGGTGAGGCCATCAGAAATCCTTTAAGGTCACTGGAACCCACATGTAGAGAAAACACACTCAAGGGCTACAAAGGATTGAAACCTACAGTCAAGTATTTTCACACAGTCTGCCGTATTTACCTTTTCCACAGACCACAAGGGAGGTTGAAACAAAAACTTGTTTAAACTTTATTATTTGGCAAAGGACAAAGTGAGGGAACAGAGTTGAGAAACAGGGTAAGAGGGGTGAATGAACTGAAACTAAAAACTACCTCCAATGACTGAGACCCCCAGGAAACTAAGAGGAATTAAGGTGGGATTTGTTACTGGTAGGGACCCAAGTTGGAGACCCAAACAATGATGAAATTCTAAATAGACTCTAATGGCTACTTCCTAATCATATACTCTTACAGGTTCTGGAGGTAGACTTCACAGCCCCTTTGCTCCCCATAGCCTCTTCCAGACCCTTCCTCTGCCCCCCTTACTCAACACCTCTCTTGTGAAATTCACAGCACATTTGGGACAAATGTCCCAACCTCTCTCTATCTTTGCTGTTGCCATCTGTCAAAATTGTGGGCACTCTTCCACATCTCTTCATGACTTCCTGACCTTCTGGTTTATCCTTCCCCTCACCCTTCCCTTACCATCATGCTCAAAGATTTTCAGTTCTTTCTAAAACGCTGCCAGTAAAGTTAAAAGCACTTTTCAATGCCATCCACTCTCTATTCATCATAGTGTCCACACAATGCCTGGCACATAGTAAGTGCTGTTGATGGACTAATCCTGACTTCAAAAGCACTCAAAATTATTCCCATAAATTCTGAACTCTGAAACTCCCCTCTCTTACCATGCTCTCTAGCTTTCCAGATTCCCTCCTGACTTCTTCCTATACTGATCCTCCCTGGCTCTGACTCTCTTTCCCTTGAGTCTTCTCCATTTTTCCAAGTTATTAATGTATTGTTTCTTAACTCTCCTCCACAGGCAGTCACATTTATGGTCAGTTCTCAATATGTTCTTCTCATTTTAAGCCCTCGAGACCTCATCTCCACCGCATTGAAAAGATTTCAGTCATTTGAAATGAAACCTTCACTTCTGCTCCTCCACTCTTGGAGAACTCAGTGACCTCCTTTAGTGTCTAAGGAAGAGGAGGACCTCTTCCTAAAGAAAGCCAGACCTTCAAGACACAACAATTTTCTCCTCTTCTACACTGTCTTCTTGTCATGCTTCCCTGAGTCTTACGCCTTTTTCATCTTTCCTTTCCTAGGGCCTGATGTCTCCCACATTCTAATCAAAAGCTTTTTTTGGCTCAGAGAACCTCTCAAGAGAGTATGTTAGCTCCTTCTCCACTTCACAGTCAACATTCTGAAAAAGAATTAATACCCATGGCTACCAATTCCTCATGAAACAATCACCATGACACTCTTTTCAGTCCCTTTTCTGGCTTCGTTACTCTTCTGAAGCAGTTCTTAGATTGCTCTGGCATTTCAACGTCAGAATCCGAACTTCAGAGTTGAATATGTATTTCCTTGGGTGAGGGGGGTAGGGCAGCAGCCTTAGATGTAGCACAGGATTTGAGAATTCTAGAATCAGAAAGTGCAGCCAGCTGATACAGCAAAGAGATTCCCAGGCCTGAAATTAGGAAGACTCCTCTTCCTGAATTCAAATTTGACCTCAGACACTTACTATCTATGTGACCCTGGGTAAGTCATTTCACTCTGTTCTTCTGAGTTCTCATCTCTAGAGTGAACTGGGGAAGGAAATGGCAAACCACTCCTGTGTCTTTGCCAAAGAAACTCCAGATGGGGTCACAGAAAGTCTGATATGACTGAACACCAAAAAGAACAGAATCCAAAAAGGAGTAGCCGAGAGTGCCAGCCGGTGACAGTTCCTCCAGGGCAGGGAAGCGGGTCAGTGGATATCCCACTAACCATGGAGGTCAGGAAAGACCTGCTTCTGAACCCTGCCTGACACTTGCTAGTGGGCAGGGTAAACCACTTACCTGTCTCAGTGTAACTTTCCTTGTCTGTAGAATGGGTATGATGATGGTAGCATTTTGTTGCAAGGGTTGGATGAGATGATATGTAAACTGCTTCACCAACTTTAAAGCAGCCAACAAATGTTAGCTGTTATTAGGAAGAAAGCAATCACTTTTTGGGTCTCCCAGAAGCAGCAGGACTGGCCAGGGACCAAAGCTACAATGTAGGGCAGTGAGGGGGCTGCATGTGACCCCTTATTTTTACTTGGAGTCATTTGCATGAGTCTGTTGTTTGACATTCGTTTTTTAAGAGGAACGATGACATCAAAGGCCGATGTCTAGACTTGGGTGAATTGGATTTAAGTGAGGCAGAGCTGTGCGAAGGCATCAGTCTCATTCTTCCAGAATCGTAGAAGTCTAGCAACAAAGGCAAAAGTGAGAATGGCTGGTGACCTTGGGAGGTGATGAGAGCTTGGCATCTCCAATGCCTGACCAGTCACTGAGTGCTCCCCAGGGTCTGCTTCAGCCGCCTTCATGGCCATTGGAACAAAGTATTCTCATCCATCCACTGGAGGAAGTCTTTGCATGCTTGGGGTAGATGCCCCCGACTCACCAACAAGTCTGAGGTCCCCGGGGCCCCCCAGCTCCCTGGTTTAGCCCGTCTGCCTAGATGGTTTACCATGGAGAGCTGAGTGTCAGGTGCATATCAAAGGGGGTTGAGCAGCCCTCACAGCAGGCGTTCTGGTCCTCCCTCAACATCCACGTGCCCCCTCTGCAAAGGGAAGATCTGATGGCAAAGTGCCTCTGCAGCAACTTTCCACAGCTCAGAGGATGCCGTTGGGGATCTTTAGGTTGATAAGGGGACTCGATGGAATGGTGAGTTCCATGTTTCCCCACTCACAACTTCAAGTACGTCTTCCTTCTGGGGGGGGGAGGGGTTCTAAACCACAGGGCGGTGCTATGAATACAAAGAGCTGTGACTGTGGGCTGTGTTCACAGCTGGGACCCTGAAGCCCACCAGAGTGGGAAGAGCTCGACCCTATGGAGAATCTCTAGCACCTGCTTCCCAGGGTGGATGTAAGAATCAAATCAGATAATACTCACCAACTGCTGGGCACAGTGAAGGGCACATAGTAGGTAGGCACCGGCAGATTTGTTGTTGTTGTGCAGTTGTGTCTGGCTCTCTGTGACCCCATCTGGGCTTTTGTTGACAAAGATTCTGGAGCCGCTAGCCATCTCCTTCTCCAGCTCATCTCACAAATGAAGAGACTGAGACCAATAGGGTGAAGTGACTTGTCCAGGGTCATAAAACTGTTAAGTGTCTGAGGCTGGATTTGAACTCATGAACATGAATCTTCCTGATTCCAAGCCCAGTGCTCTATCCACTGCACCATCTGGCTGCCCAATACAGAAATACTTCGTGCGTGCACAGCACACACACATACAATTTATTTTTGTTTTTATTATCTTGTCATCCTTACCACATCTACGGAGACCTATACCAAGCTTACACTAAAATTACATTTTGAAATTCTTCAGAGGCAAAGTTGATTGAGAAGTAGACAATATAAGCCCCAAAGCCTCTGATGTCAGCTTCCCTGTGATTGAGCCCAGTCTGTGTAATTCCAGAGGACTGGGGAAGACCAGAAGAAGAAAAAGAAGCATTTTCAGATGTCTTGGAAGGAGCAGTTCCTGCGTGAGCTCAAGGGGTTTACAAAATGTAAGCTCCCTTAGGGCAGACACTTTGCCCCTTTCTCATTCTAGCACCTACCCATTGCTAACTTTAATGGACATTTGTTCATTATTCTGCTAGTCAGTTATTGTGGTGAGAGCCAGAGAAGGCTAGGAAACAATCCAGAAAATGCCTAGGGTCCAGGTAGAAGAGCGTGGGTTTGAGGCTGTGAAAACCAGGGCTAAAAGATGTAAAAGCATTTACTTTCTCTGGAGAAAGAGGATGGGGTGGGTTATAAGGGAGTGTCTTGGACAAACTTGGCCACAGGCTGGCCCTGTTTAACTCACTGGAATCTCTTTCTGCCATCTACCCTGAGGAGGAAGAGATCAGCTGACAGCCAGACTTTGACTTCAGAAAGGGCTTCTCCTAGTTTCTACCCTGGAGTGAGGCCCAGGGAGTAAATAGGGGTCCCATCCCCCCCAGACAAGGAGAAACTTAGTACAAAGCCTTTCTCCTCCATTCATTCAGAAAACCACCCAGGCTTTCACTGAAAGGCCTTTTGGGGAAGGAAAGAGAAATCTGACAAAGGCTGGGGAAGCTGGGAGTCCCAGAGGACAGACAATGACATTTGTATTCTGTCATTTAAGAAGCAGTTCAGAAGGAATCTACAGAGGAAACCAGAAGCAGGCCACAGTTACTATAGATCCTGGAGCTCTGGAGGGAGGGAGTTTCTTGCTGCTTTGGGTCAAGTTAGTGAAGGTTTCTCTTTGAACTAAGACCTTTAGTTTGGGTTGGGGTTTTTTTTTTCCTCTGTGGGAGTGGCAGGGTAATGGACCTGCATTCCAGAAGAAAAACTTATTTGAATTTGGCCTCAGACATGTATTGGCTTTGTGACCCTGGACAAGTCAATTCCCTTCCCCCAGGCTCAGTCTCCTCATCTGTGAAATGGGGATACTAAGAACAGCCTTTACCTCATAGGATTATTCTACCATCAAGTGCTATTTGACTTGAGTTCAAAACCCTGACACTGTGTCTGTGGCCAAACCACTGGCCTTCTCTGAGATGCCATTTCTGCACCTGTAAAATAGTACCCAACTTACTGGGTGCTTGGGCAAGTCACCTCGCTGTCCCAAGCCTCAGTTTCCCCATCTGTAGAATGGGAATAGTATTGATAGGATTTGCTTCTCAGGCTTTTGGTGAGAGAATACGTGTAAAGTTCTCAGCAAACCTTAACATTCTTCCATAAACGTTAGCTATGACTGTGTAAATGCAACTTTTCTCCCTCTTTTTAAAAAGGTTCACTTCAGGAACCACTCTTCTCAGCATCCTGGGTGGCATTTCCTAAGTGAGGGAACTGTTCCTCCTTCATCCCCACAATCCCTCCTTTAGGGCTTTAACTCCCGCCGTTGGCTTTAACCAGACACAAATGGCAGGGAAGGAACCGTGTCCCAGGTGGTGTTGAGAGAGTTCCAAGTATGGCTGAAGTCTCAGAAAGCCAGAGTGGCAGAGGCAGCAGTTATGTGGGGAGCTCCTTTTCACTCTCTACCTGTGGGCTGTCCTTTCAAAAGCCTCCAGCCCACTTTTCAAAGGGAAGTAACAATTTCCACTGGGGTGTTGAAATATGCGATAAAAAATAACATTCATTTGCGAGTGTCTCTTGTCCTCCCTAAAGCTCTCTCTAGCTCCTCAATTACCCAGCTCAGATTGTCCAAGGTGGGGATGAGGGGGCCAGTCTGACTCTGTGATGTCAGTCAGCAAGCATTTACTGTGCTCCAGGCACAGTGCTAAGTGCCAGGGATATAAATAAAGATGAAGGACAACCAAAAACCACTCCCTGATCTCAGGGAGCTCATATTCTAACAGGGAAGACAACCTGTAAAAATCTAGGTAGACTTAAGACATAAATACAGGGTATGAGACGGGTATCAAGGAAGATACAAGGTGTGTACATATTTCATATATACTTATACATACATGTGTGTATACATATACACCCATATAGGTACATAGGTACATCCATACACACACATACACACACACACACACACACACACACTTATGCAGAATACAAGGTTAAGGACCAAAGTCTTCCAGGCATGAGGGAGGGATAGCCAGGACAGTCCGGAGACCAGAGACTTCACGTAGGCCAATTTAACAGCTGGATTATAAAGTATATGAAATGGAGGGAGGTGTAAGAAGCCTGGAAAGTTCTAAGGGTTATGTTATCAAAAGCCAGACTGAGGAGTATATGTATGATCCTGCAGATATTAGGGAACCACTGGAGCTCCGTGAGCCAGAGAACGATATAGTCAGACTCAGTCTGTAGAAAAAACTTCCTCTATTTAATTCCTGTTGGTAATACTAGTTTAATTTTGTTTATTCCTGGTAAATCCTATAGTCCAAAGGTGGTAGACCAAGTCTCTCACTCAAGTACAGTCGCTAGGAAAAGGCTGGAAATTTAAGTGAATACATTTTATTGTTGTTCAGGCATTTTCAGTCGTGCCTGACTCTTTGTGACCCCATTTGGGGTTTTCTTGGCAGAGATACTGGAGTGGTTTGTCATCTCCTTTTCCAACTCATTTTACGGATGAGAAAACCGAGGCAAATATGGTGAAGTGACTTGCCCAGAGTCACACAGCTAATATTCATTTGTCTGAGGTCAAATTTAAATTTAGGTTCTTCTAAATCCAAGGCAGGTGCTCTGTTCACTGCCCCAACAAGATGTCTACAAGGGCTTGACCTATTCTCAATGGGAGAGAGAAACTGACAGAGGCACAGGAGGAGGAGAGAAAGAGAGAGAGAGAGAGAGAGAGAGAGAGAGAGAGAGAGAGAGAGAGAGAGAGAGAGAGAGAAACAATTCATCTTAGGCCTGTGTATTACAACAGTCTCGGAAGCAATGTTTTCTAGCCCTAGCAGGGAGTAGTAATCTAAGAAAAGTTGCAGGGTAATAAAGCTGTATATGGAATCTGTAAAATGTTCTTATTACGGAGGAATGTACTCTCAATAACTTCCTTCTTTTGTCTGACTTGGAATCCCACTGCATCATTAAATCCCCAAGTCTAAATGTGAATGAATTTCTAGAAGTTTGCCCTTTGTTTTGGATCCATAGATAATCATTTGTAGCCCCTCTCAAACATGAAGAGATCACATGCATATTATTATAATGTCCTAAGTTTTTACAGCTGAAAGGGTCATTCACATTATCTAGTTCAGAGATGTCCAACCCACCACTTGCTGGCCAAGGCAGGCAGCACTTCCCCAGGCCCCCAGTAAGAGTAAAATGTAATTGGGAAATACTTAATAAACTACATAAAAAGGCAATAAAACATAGATAACATTACATTTTAAAACCAACAACAAATTCTACTTAACAGATTTGCAGTTACATGGGCAATATTTTTTTTCTGTTTTGCAATGTTATAGAAATGTCTGGGTTCAGAATAAAATACATGCAAATATTTTTTTAAATTAGTATGTGACCTCCAGGGACCCTTATGTATGGATTAGTGGTCCCCATGTCTATTCAGGTCAGACCCCATTGCTCTAGTCTCCCTCCTTCAATTTGCACGTGAAGCCACAGAGAGAAATCACTTGCCTAGGTCACATAGGTAGCAATTAACAGAGCTAGGTTTTAAATCCAGGCCTACCTCCCAACTGCTAGCACTTTCCCCTACGCCCCCCAAAAAGTAAACACATTGCTTCATTTTGTATGTGTAAGAAAAATCCTCTATTCATAACAGAGGGTTCAGAGTTCTCCACTGATGAATCAGGAGTGTGAACTAGGTGTGAACAAGGCTAGAAGGCTCCCCTGAATCAATAAGTCAAGGCCACCAGACTAGATCCTAGCAGCCTGGTTAATCAATTTAAAAAGATCAAGAGTCATTGAATGGAAAGACTGCCAAAACTAAAGGCTTGTTCTTTGGAGATGAATGAAAGAATTAAACATTTATTAAGGGCTTACTATGTGAAAAGTACTGTTTTAAACACTGGGAATACAAGGGGGAAAAGACCCAGGCCCTATTCCCCAGGAACTCATGTCCTAACAAGGAAAATGCTACATATGGTGGGGGAGGGGGAGTCAGGGGCATATCAGATGGAAAAGTCCCATGGTCCTTAGCGTTCAGCAACAAAGCAGATGGCAATGTGTCTTTGTCAGTGGTATTTACACTGTTAAAATCACATCACATTCTGATGCTGAACTATTTGGCAGTGCCAAAGACTCTGGTGGGGAGAATTTTCCTTTCTGGGTCTTTTGTAGCTCTGTCCATAACATTTGAAAGAGGAGTCTTCTGGCTGCATCTCCAGAGGAGCTGCTTTCCAGGAGGTTACTAAGGGCAAAGGGCTGGAAGCACGGCTAGTCCATCCTCAAGACTTTTGAGTTTCATCAGAGTCTCAGGGAAAAAAAGTGGCCGAGTCAAGGTGGTGGAATTGTTGTGGCCTGTCTGACACATGCTACCTCCTGTTTCTCCCTTAGGGCAACCTGCTTCTTCACCGAGGTGTGCGTAGGAGAGTTGATTGACAGCTAGTGAGGATGACTGGGTCCTTCTTCATAGTAGCTGCTTCCCCAGATGATGGCTGTGATGGCTGGGCCATAGAAGCAGGACTCGTGGTCTGGAGAGGGTTAAAGATACTGGGATGGGATCCAGGTGCCTGGGGGACATTGCAATTCCCAGGACTTCTTGGGCCTTCTCTATATAGGGAGTTTAAGGAAACTTGCTGGTCATGATAATTTGATTTGCCTGGCCCACCATGTCTCCATCTCTCTGTCTCTCTCTCCCTTGGGTCTTTGCTGCAAAGATGCTAATAAATAGGTAAAAAAAAAAATCATCAGTCTTCTTTGGTTTCTCTGTTCCCCTGCTTGGAGGACCTTTCATAGTTGTATACTTCACTCTCAGAATCTCAGGGTTGGAAGGGAGCTCAGAGACAATTGGGTCCAAATCATACTTTCCAGAAATAAAGTTCATATTTGCTTTCCCACAGAGGATTCCAAACAATTTACCCCTTTAGCAATAAGAAGGCTCAGAGAGGAGGAAGAGGATTCCAAAGTTCAGGCAGTCCAGTCCCTTAACTTCTTTCTGAATTTGGTCGTCGTGCTGAATTTGACAAACAGCAGCAAATGTGAGTATTTCCAGATCTAAAGAATGGAAAAAGAGGTTTGGGCAGATCATCATAAATCCTCATTACGTACGAGAATTTTTTAAAGCACATACTGTGTTAAGAATATAAATTTAAAAGCTATCTCACTCATCTATTTAACCTCTGAACCTACATCTCTCCTGCTCTGTGCTTGTCTTGAAAAGCTTCATTAAGAAGCTTCAGTTTTTAAAAATTGACTTGTTTATTTACTTTTAGCTTACAAGATTCAGTTCCACAATCCCTTGAGTTTCAAATTTTCTCTCCTCCCCCATGGTGGCGTACAATCATGTATAGGATCTGCGAATTCTTTCACATTGTACAATAGTCTGGTTGTATAAAAGGGTTGTAACCAATGGTGTGAACAATGGGAAAAAGAAACAAAACCAAACATGAAAAAGAACAATAGCATGTAGATTGCTTTAGTCTCCATTTAAACTCTGTTCTTTCTATATCTTTCTCTGAGTGTAGGTATCTCCTTCCATCCTGGGACTTGTAGAGTTGTCTTATAATTGTGTGTTGCTGAAAAGAGTCCAGTTTATGAAGGTTGGTCATCACACATATGATGTGTTTGTGATTGTGTACAAATTTTTCCTGGTTCTGCTCTTCTCACTTAGCATCAATTCATATAAGCCTTTCCAGGTAATTATGAAATCCATCTCCTTCCCATTTCTTATAGCACAATAGTATTCCATT
>CM053598.1:12591503-12625983 GCA_028646575.1 Pseudocheirus occidentalis | reverse complement strand
TGATTGTGTACAAATTTTTCCTGGTTCTGCTCTTCTCACTTAGCATCAATTCATATAAGCCTTTCCAGGTAATTATGAAATCCATCTCCTTCCCATTTCTTATAGCACAATAGTATTCCATTACATTCACATACCACAACTTGTCTGGCCATTCCCCAGTTGATGGGCATCCCCTTAATTTCCAGTTCTTTGCTACCACAAAGAGAGCTGCAATAAATATTTTTGTACATATGGGTTGTCCTCCCACTTCTACGATCTCTTTGGGATACAACCCCAAAAGTGGTATTACTGGGCCAAAGGGTATGCAATCATTTATAGCCCTTTGGTCATAGTTCCAGATTGCTCTCCAGAATGGTTGTATCAGTTCACAAGAAGCTTCATTTTTTAAACATCACTATCAGTATCTCCGTCTTCCCACCCAACTCTCCCCTTTGCTCCAATTTTTAAACCTGAACTCAGCATAGTCAAGCAAACCAATATGAACATTGACTAGGCCAGGGGTTGGGAACCTGCAGTCTAGAGGCCACACTTGAGGACCTCAAGGGCCATGTGTCCCGACCCTCGAGGTCCTCCATCAAATGTGGCCCTTTGACTGAATCCAAACTTCACAGAACAAACCTCCTTAATAAAAGGATTTGCTTTGTAAAACTTGGACTCAGTCAAAAGGCCTCAAGGCCAGAGGTTCCCCACCCCTGGACTACGCGCACCCTTCTAACAGCAGTTTAAAGGTCCAGGTAAGGCATTTTGTTGTTGTTTTAGGCCTACTAATTATTTCATCTTCCATTTCCTTTGTTTTTCCATTTTAACTGATGCCCTCTGTTGTTCATACCATATCCTCAATATTCTTGAGTCATCCCCCTTCCCCACTCCTAGAATTCTCTCTTGCAGCAAAGAAAGAAGTTAAACTAATGGGCACATGGACTTAATCTGAGAATGTAAGTAACATTCTGCACCCATAACCTGAGAACCATCTTCCTACCCATAGAGGGAAGGCATGCTTCATCATCAGGCCTTTGAAATCTGTACTAGTCATTCCATTTAATACTAAGCCCTCAGAGTGTTTTTCCAACTTTTTTTCCCAGAATGGTTATTTGGTACCGTGAGGAATCCAAAACAACTCCAATAAACATTTATTAAGAACCTACCTTGTATAAGGCAGTGTGTTGGGACTACAAAAATTAACACCCCCAAATCGCTGCTTTCACTAAGTTCACGCTCTACCAATGGACAGAATAGGTACACAAGTAATAAATCCAATGGAATTTCAAGAAAGCACTAAGAGGGAGGGAAAGAGCCGGACGAATAGCTACAGGCACCATGAACAAAGGCCTGAGCTCTAGTCAGGAAGACGGGAGCTCAAATAGGATCCAAGCACAACCTCTCTTTGCCTCAGTTTACTCATGTGTAAAACGAGAGTAATCATAGCACTTACCTTGGAAAGCTGTCGTGAGGCTCAAATGAGATATTTGTAGCACAGGGTGCATAGTAGGTGCCATGTAAATACGTATTCCCTTCTCCTTCCCTTGTGTAGGAGGCAGCATTTGCTCGATGCTGTGAAGAGAACTTGGGCTTCTAAAGGGTAGAGGGAAGTACTAAGCATTCTCGACCAGTGAAGCCTTGCTTTTTCTAGGGCCCCAATAGATCTTGATCCCATTTACTTCAACAAATGACTCTTTTCAGGGCCATTCTAAAAGCTGCTGCTGAGCCTTTAGGTTTGTAATAAGACAGAATTTAAACATAATTGTCACAATTTTTCTTGAGACAAAATGAAAACAATTGTGAAGATTTATTTTGAAAAAAATTATTTTCAGCAATTTTTCTTAAACTTGGTAAAAAAGGAAATGGTAAAGTTAGCGGGAGAGAGTGGTCTTCATTTCTCAAAAGTGTCTTTTTATTGTTAAAAAAACAACTAGAAGGAAAGAGCCTTGTTATTTGATTTTTTTTCAAATAATCTTCATTGCTGTTCATCTCATTTTTTTTTAGCTTTTTTTTTTTTATTTTGGAGGGCAATTGGGGTTAAGTGACTTACCCAAGATCACACGGCTAGTTTTGTGTCAAGTGTCTCAGACAGGATTTGAACCCTTCAGGTTCTCCTGATTCCAGAGCCAGTGCTCTATTCACTGCACCACCCAGCCACCCCTTGTTTATCTCATTTCTCTGTTAGAAAATCCAGTGCCTAAGTCATTCCTGAAAGCGCTGGAATGCAATACAAGAAAGGGATTGCCCGGATTGAGTTAACCAAGATGTTTCCAAAAGTCTTCCACAGAGATTTCAAGTTTCCCAAAGATATGGAATGCTTTGACAGGACCACCTATAGACTTTTCACAAAGCTGAAACCGTCCGCACAAATATCCCTCAAGTCAATGATAAACAGATGCATTTACCAAGGGATTTCTTTTTTCCATAATAGTGTAACTTGAAACTCCTTCATGTGTTAGAGAAATCTGCCTTCCTCATAACTTGGAGCTGTTTGGTATTAAAATGAACATTGTTGTGTATATTACTGGGCAAATCCTCTGCAAAATTCTGGCCCCAATGAAACATTTACAGCCAGCCATCATTAATCTGCTTCTGAATTAATTTCCTCATTACTCTTATAGACTCCCCCTCCACCCCCTTCCTAATTAGGTTTGTGTTTTTTCTGTTTGTTTTTTCTTTTCTGTTTCCATGATTTCACTAACGTTTCATTTCTCCTCAATATAGTTCAGTGCAACATAGGATGCTGGTGCCAAATTACCAGTCACTTTTTAATCTGTGTTTCAAAGGCGATAAAAGAAAACATGTAACCTTAACTGAAGCAGATGCGTCTTTCATACTTAAAATAAATGGATGCTTTCTCTTTCTGGTATTCCTTGGATTTGCCTTAATGGGAATGCAAAATATCACATATTAAAGATAAGTCCATACTAATGGAAATGCTATTAGGGAGGCAAACCTCATGCAAGATGGATTCAATTCAACTTAACAAACATATATGTGCAAGATGAGAGATTGAGGGAATAGTTGATAGAAAGCTGATCTTGGAGTCGTGAAGATCTACCTCTGACAGACTTGTGTGATTCTGGGCAAATCACTTAACCTTGTACTTCTTCCAGGCAAATTTCTAAGGTTACAGGTTTGCATAAGAGGGAGTCTCCTCACCTAGAATTTCCTACACCAAATGAATGGCAAGTACTACGGAGTTGGGGGTGGGGGTATTATATGTGCCAGCCCCCCATTGCTAAGTGCTAGAATATGAGACAAAACTCAAAGAAATCCCTGCCCTCAACAAGTTTGCCTTCCAAGAAAGGGAGGAGTTGGTGTTTATACAGATTTTTTTTCTCCTAAGTTTGCAAAACTCTTTACAGGAAACATCCTGTGAAAGGAACATGAGGGATATTATCACCCTCTTTCTCAGATGAGGAAACAGGAACACAGAGTTTAGATGATGGGTACATGGTCAGATGGCTTATAAGGTGATTTTAAATATGAATATTTTTGTCCTTCTCTCTATGGGGTGAAATAAATAGAAAGAATACTGGATTTAGAGTCTGAGCATCACAGTGGAAATCCTACCTTTGTCCCTTAGTACTTGGGTATTCTTGGTCAAGTCAAAAGCTCCATGGGTCTGGGTTAAAATAAAGAGGTTGGACTAGGTGGCAGCCTCTTGGGCTACTTTCAGTGATAAATCGGTAACCCTTTGATCCTATCTCAAATGCATCACTATCTTGAGCACTTGAATGGGAAATGGGGACCTTTTACATGCAGATGTAGAGTTAAATCTGAGCAGGATTCTGAAATTCCCAGATGAAATTCTAAAGGAGACTGATAGAGTAAAAAGAAATACATAGGAAGTGAGGCACTAGTCCCAAGAGTAAACATGGTACCTATCAGCCCAATGCTTGGGACATCAGGTCCTTGGTTGAAAATATATTTTTAAACTGTTCAGTACATTTAAAATACATTTTGAAAAGTTGAAAACAGGAACCTCCGGTATTTTTTTTTATGGTTTTAAAGGTCAGAGGTTTAGAGCAAAATTGAAGCTGATGTCTGATCTTCAAAGAGACTTCAGCAACGATTATAAAGAAAGCAAGAACCAGACATAAAATTTCGAGATGCAAGGAGAACACACCTCTCTCCTGATTCCATTCAACTGAACTCATTAATAGTGTGCCAAGATTAGGGCATTAGTGGTCCTCCTGTCTTTCCTGGAGTACTGTGTTCCACTCTGCACATCACCACATTTTAGGAATGACATCAGCAAAGTGGAGTAGAATCAAGCAGAGGGGAACCAGGATGGTCAACGTTCTCTAAATTGGGACACATGAAGTCAGTTGAAGAATTATGGAAGGGACTTGTGGAATGAGGATGGGAATGGGGCACAGGACAGCTGTCCTCAAGAGTATTAAGAACTCTGCTTCAAAGAGGGTCAGACTAGTTCTGCTTGACCCTGAAGGGAAGAGCTAGGAAGAATGGGTAGGAGTAAGAAAGACACATTTAAGCTTAATTTAAGGAAAACTTCCTAACATTTAGAGCTGTCCCAAAATAGAATGGATTAACCTGGGAGACAAAGGTCTCTCCCTCTTTGAAAGTCTTTAAGCAAAGGCTTAAGTATACTGTACAGGGATTTTTTCTCTTTTTTTCTGTTTTGGATTTGCTTAGATAAATGCATAAATGTATCTCTTTTATCAAGTGACACTTCCCAATAAATTAATGAATGAATGAAAAAGCAGTTAAGCACTTATTATGTGTCCCATGTTGGAGATTAAGAAAAAATAAAAACCAAGATAGCCCCTACCCTCAAGGAGCTTACATTCTAATGAGGTGGGGGAGGGGATATCTATAAGGAAGTGCTTATCTGGAAGAGCTATTTGGGTTTAGAAAGTTAATAGGATGGAAAGAGGGGCAGAGAGAAAGGAGAATGGCACAGTTTTTCTATAACAATGACAATATTGATTTGATTATGACTTCTGGGCTGGACTTCAATCCTTAGCTTTGAAATTCACTTTTTCTTGATATCATGATAAAGATCATTAGGTGTCTCATGCCATAGCTGACACTTAGTGGGCAGTTAAAGACTTACCTTTCTACCAAATATGAAGACTACGCCTTCCCCTCCCGCCCAAAATATGACCTAGAGACAACTCGGCCCTCCTGTGACCTGTTTATAAAACTTTCCTAAGACAGACACATTTGCTACTTAGAAAACTACAACTATTATGGTCATTCTCCAGAGGCAACTTAAGGGCAAGGATTGTTTTCATTTTTAAAATATCTCCAAGATACATTTAGGAGCTTTAATAAATGTTTGTTGAGTTAATGAATGATTGAGAGGCTATAATCCTTATTCACAATCTTCGAATCCTACTCCAGAGCCTCCTAATGAGATAGAGGTGAGCCTGGGTCTCTCAAAGATTATGCCAAAAGAGGGCAAGCCCTGGTACTTCCTACCCAAGCTGGAAAGATTTTAAGTGCAGGCCTTATTTTACCATCTGAAAGTAGTCAAGTCTAAGTTCGAACAGGTTCATTGCTGAGTTGGCCGAGGATTCACAAGTGTGGGGGTCATGGTAATTCTTCTCAAAGACGATGTACTAAAGCCATAAGGAAGCTGCAGTTTATACTGGTAACTGGAATAGCTCAATCACCAAATCATGGATTCTCGAAGGATCAGAACCTTGTGCTTATATTTGCTTCCAAGTGGCAGGGTTGAACTTCAAGTTTTGTACAGATTTTAATTTTTTTAACAAAAAAAAATCTTTAACGCTCTTTACAATTTGCTTCTAACAGATCTTTGCCGCATTTTTTTACATTACTCCCATTGAAACTCTCTAATGCTTAGCCAATTGTGATAGCTAGTTGTTCCCCACTTCATCCTGATCTCCCCCATCTCTAAATATCTTTTCCCCTAACGTCATTGACTTTAATTACTCTTAATCTGCACTGGAGCATCTAGGCCTATGGAGAGCCTTCTCTTACATAGCTCAAATGAATGAAAAAATGAAATAAAAATAATTGATTAAGTGAATGATACCCTATCTGCCAGGTCCTATGTTAGGTGATGTCAGCCAGAAAATACCTCCTGTCTATCAATCAGATGATCAATAATCACTTATTAAGTGCCCACACTAACCCAGTTTCTTTTTTCTTCTTTCCTTCCTTCCTTCTTCCTTCCTTCTTATTTTTTTACTTCCTTTCTTTCCAACATAACTAGATTATTATATAGATATTATTATAATCATAGACTGCTTATATTTCAACATTTAATATTTCTTATGCTGCCCTTGAGAATCAGCTAGATGGTATTATACTTAGGTGGAAGGTACAAAGAGAACTAATAAAAAGCAAATCTTTTCAAACAATTAGAGCTGTCAAAAATTACAAAAGGTTGCTTCAAGAGGGCAGTGGGCTCCTTTCAAATGGAGATCTTCAAGGAGAGGCTGGATGTCTACTTCTTGAATTGGTTGAAAAAGAAATTAATTTAGACATGGGTTGGACAGAATCCAACTTGGATATTCCATGAGTCCAAGTGACTTGTCTAAAGTCATACAGATTGATTAGATAGCTGAGCTGGGATTTGGACCCACTTCATCTCCAAATTCAGTGCTCTTGCCACTTGGCCATAGATGTCTATTGAACTGAATCTGTTGAATGAGAAGCCTGAGCTTTCTAAAACTGTCTTGTTCTCTACCATAGCATCATTTCCCCCCCTTATTTTCTCACCTTATCTCCATCTTCGTATCAAGCATCAGACAAGTGTAGAACCGTATGGTTATAGAATGAGATTCTGTGACAAAAGAAACAAATTAACCAATGAAAAATCTATCAGACATGGACTCTCTCCTTCCCACCTTCTCTCATCTCTCTAGCTGGCTTTCTCTCCCTCTTTATCTCTCACTAAAGTGACTATTCTTTCCAATGATGCAGATCAAAACCCAGCTAATTCCAATCTATCTTGTATAATCCTTGCTCGACCCATCCCTCCCCCCCAGTACACCAGTGGGTATTTCTTCATTTTTCTTGACATAGTGAGAACATCAGTGGAGTGGAGTACTGTGGCTATCCAACTGTTGTCCCTCTTACCAGGTGACCAGGTCATCTTCTCTTTCCATCATGCATTTCACCAACAACACTTTTGCCTCCTGCTTTTTTTTTTCTCAGAGTTCTTCCTTGTTTCTGGCTTACAGTCTGCTCACCCCCATCATGTGCTTCTCTATCTCTCTCTGTGAGAGAATCATTTTCAGTTCTTTGTCCACTGTTGGGTTCCATGCCTCCCTTCCAGTCAACAGCATAGGAGGAATATTGGTATTAACTTTTGTTTCTGGGGTAAGACTGAATTCATTTAAAGAGTCTTACAAATTTCTGAAGATAAATAAACCCATCTTCTTCCTCCTGCTCAATTCTTTACCCAACTCACTATTAATTTGTATTGTTTGTCCCACATAGACATACTGATTAAGAAGCTTCCTTGGTTGTCCATCCAACCTTAATCCTAATGCCTTTCCCTCTAACTTTATCCTCTATCTGTATGTACCTTATATCTACCTAATCCTTTACCTGTTACCTCCCCCATTCACAGGGACCATATTTTTTATTTTCTTTAAGTCCTCACTGCTTGGCACATAGTAAAATATTTTTGTTTGTTGACTGACTTCTTGTAGGCAAATAGTATTAGATTTAGTTTTACTGTTGAGGAAGCTAGGAAGAGGAC
The DNA here is from genome assembly GCA_028646575.1 of Pseudocheirus occidentalis. NCBI lineage: Eukaryota > Metazoa > Chordata > Mammalia > Diprotodontia > Pseudocheiridae > Pseudocheirus > Pseudocheirus occidentalis. Next base: position 12,618,296 of record CM053598.1, on the reverse strand, counting down.
CCTGAGGTGCTGAAATGCCTCACAGTTTTATCAGAGATGACTAATCTGAATGGTACTGTGTGTGGCCAGCTATGGTCTACAATATCGTGCCCTGGTGATCTTTCCTTGGATATTGTTTTCATATGGCAAGTGCCAGCCTTCAGCCCAAACTTCTTTTAAAAGTTGGCACCCTTTGTTGAAATGGCCCCTGTTTAAGAAATACATAGTGAGTATCATGCTTGCCTAATTAATAATTTTCAAGGCTGTTTTCCTTTCTTTCTCTTTGCAGCTGCTGAGTGGAGTGGTTCCGGTTACGCCACACCACATCACAAGGAAACCTTCTCCAAAATGGAGTTCCATGGGCACTTCCCCCTCTTTGATCCCTGAATGTCGGCCCCTTTGATCTCAGGGCAGGATGTGTAAGGTTCACTAATCAATGCTTTCCTTCTTTGGGGCTTTTTCCCCCTGTTAAGTGTTTATATTTAAATCATTGATGAGAGGTGGTGAATATGTGTGACCAGCGTCTCTTTTCTCCCGTTTTTCCACCTCGTTTTCTATGCTTGGAAGATAGGAAAGAAGAGGGAGGCCTTCTCCCATTGGAACCCGGTTCTCATAGTGGGGCTTAAAAAAACAAAGACTCTTCTAGCGTGGAGCTCTGACCTTTCTTTAGTTCAAATCTGATAGATTTATTGGAGAACTGGAAGAATGATACTAGGCTATCTGAGTCAACTGGGGTTTGGAAATCACACAATTCCATGTGGAAGGAAGAAGTGACAGGTTAACAGGTCTGAGTTCCAAATGATTTTTTTTTAATTGACCTTCCAACTAGAATATGGAAGAGAAGTTTAGCTAATCTTTTTCTTCCATTATATTAAGCTCCCGCATAAACAGAATCCTAGATTCTATGACTAAAGTCCAAAGAAATATTTACATAGAATTCCTTCTACTGAATTCTTAACAAGTGGCCATTGAGCCTCTGCTTGAAAACCTCCAATTAATAAGAAAAAAATCCTATCATTAAATCGTAGCCACCTGAACTGTAAGGTTAGAAGTCCTCTTGTTCAATTCTCTCCTTTTACAGGTGAGAAAATGGCAGCTTGGGGACCTGGAGTGATTTGCTCATGGTCGATAAATTAGAGAACACTATTCTAGATACCCCAATGGCTACTAGCAGAGATGGGGTAAGGGGAAGAATACAAGGGATGACATAGGAGAGAAGGAGAGGGAGAGTTATATATCCAACCCTAAAGAAAATTACAGTCAAACCGGGGAACTAAGAAACAGACATGTAAAACCAGTTAACATTATAGGTGCCAAATGAGCCTCCATGTACTACAGGAATTGAGAGGAGAAAGGTATGTGGAGGTATAGTGGGTCAGACACTGGACTTAAAGTCAAGAAGCCCAGAGTTTAAATCCCTACTCAGGCATTTACCAGCTCGGTGACTCTGGACAAATGTTGGGACCTTCGTGTCTTCATCTCTAAAATGGGGAGGGGTTAGTTTTGCTCCCCTCTAAGGTCCCTTTCAGTATTAAATCTATGATCCGAGGATCTCTGGGCTTGAAGGACTCAGGGCACGTAAGACTGAGGAGGAGGAAGATATGAGCAACACAGATTATTAGACCCAAAAGGGCCCTTTGACAGTATCTGATGCAATCTCTTAGTTCTACAGAGGAGGTAGCTAAGACCCCAAGAGGAGAAGCCATTTGGCCAAGGTCACAAAGGGAGCAAGTGCAAAGGCAGGATTTGAACTCAAACCGTCTACAGCCAGATTAAGGCTGCCATGTACCATCCAGATAGGGAGGACAGTGTGTAATTAATTTGGGAGGGGGGTCATCCCAAGACCAGTCTCAGGGACACAAGTAAATCAGGATGCCCGAGTTCTTTTGGGGAGGCAGTGGGCGCTTCGGTTGGTCTCAGAAGTCATTAGGGCAGGGGTCCAGGCCGGAGGTTGGTGCAGCCATCAAACAGGTAGGGAGGCAGGAATCGGTGCACAAATAGGAAACACCGACTTACGGGACTAGCGCTGCCCTGAGCACCGGGGTCCGACCGCAAAGAAGGCGGAAGGGAAAGGGAGAAAAAGGGAGGAAGGAGGTCGGGGTGGGAGGAGGCACGAGGGAGAGGTGACCCCGGGGAGCGGGTCGGCGTCCCGGTGGGAGAGCAAAGCACGAGGCCGGGCGAGGACATGGTTCCCTCCGAAGCCTCTGCCCGAGGCAACCTTCTGCAGGCAGGGACAGCTTAGCTGCTCTCTTTCTTCCTTGGAGCCCCTGGAAAGCAGAAGCTTGGGACACATTTGTTAAGCACCCGCTACTGAACTGCTGAACGAATGGAAATCTATAGAGGACACGTGGGGGTAGAGAAAGAGCTGGGGTCCTGCGGGGGAAGAAGTTGACGATCTGGGAGACCCTGGAGAGGTCTCTTCAACTCTAAATCCCGGCTAGGGAAGCGCCATAGTGCATTGGTGCCGGTCTTAAGAGTCAGGAAGACTTCTTCCTGAGTTCCAATCTGGCCTGAGTTCATCAGACACTTCTCAGCTGTGTGAGCCTGGGCAAGTCACTTCACCGCGTTTGCCTCAGTGTCCTTATCTGTAAAAATGAACTGGAGAAGGAAATGGCAAACCCCTCCAGTATCTGTGCCCAGAAAACTTCAAATGGGACTGTGTAGAGTTGGAAACTATTGAACAGCAACAATAGGAAGAGAAAATGAGAGGGTCTGGCCAAATGGCTTTTAGAGTCCTTTCCAGCGTCAGAGCTTTAGGTCTTATCAAGGGGCTGTGTTGTGGAAAGCCCACAGTGCTAGGAATATCGTGAAAATTAGGCACAGTCTATAATAGTCTATAAAATTAGCCACAGATAGTCTATAATCCTCAGTACACCAATAAGAACAAAATGATGCTGCTGATAATAAAATATTAGTCCCCATTTCTGTAGTGCTTCAAGGTTTTAAAGGTGCTTTCTTTTAACAATCTTATGAAGAAAGCAGTGAAAATGTTTTTTTTTTCTTTTACAGATGAGTACACTTAGGCACAATGTGATTCAATTTCTTACTCAAAGTCACACAGCCAGTAAATGTCTGACACATCTGATTGGCTCTGATCTACAGAGACAAGGAAGCTACATGGGCCATCTTAAAAGGGTCCAAGGTAGATGCTGAAATTCTCAGGCCAGTCCTAAGTCTCAAAGACACATGAGAAATGCCTCCGAGTTAGTCTGTTTCCCTGCACTAACACAAGTTTCTGATCTATGGAGCAGAGGTAAAGACAAGAATCCGTGATGACGATGTTGGAGTCACTCCACCATGCAGTCATCTAAGCAATCTCAGGATGCTCCAGCAACCTTTGTGGTGAGGTTTATCAAAGTTCAGTGCCTTGGGAGGGAGCCTGTATGCTGAAGCTCAGAGCAAAAGAAAAAGAAGGGCAACATTTACATTATGTTAGCAAAGAATTGGGAGCAGAGTGGGTGGCCCATCCACCAGGAATGGCTGAACCATTTGTGGTATATGGACAGAATGGAATATTATGGTGTTATAAAAAAACAATAAGAATGAAGTGTTTGGAGAAGTCTGGGAAGACATGTATGGACTGATGTGGAGCCAAAAAAGAAATCAGAACCAAGAGAACAATAAATATACTGACTATAATAATTATAAATGAAAAAAAAGCACAAGACCCCACTGCCTAGGAGAATCTTGTGTACTTCAAAGTTCATCTCAAGTACCACCTCCTACATGAGACCTTGCCTTATCTTTGAAGTCTCCCTCATCTATAACTTTTTATTTATTTTACATATACTCCACACAATATCTGCTCAAGCCCAAGCTTGCACATATGTGTGTGCACACATACACACACACGAGCACAATGAACATTCATGGCATCTTTCCCAATATAATGTCCTTGAATGTAGGTACTATTTCATCCTTTCTTTGTAGCTCTACTTGCCACATACATTGCTTGACAAATAATTGGTTGTTGTCCTTCATTCTCAAGGAGGACCAAAATGACATCACTTGGTCAACATACAGTGTGTCCTATTGTGGCTCATCAGACCGCTTCTGACTCAATTGAATAAATCAGGAAGGTTCTATCGCAGTTTAGGCACAGGTAGTCTATAAGAACATTTGGTGTGGAGATGTCTCTAAATTTGCACTTCTCATATTGCTTTTAAACTGCTGCAATTTTGCTTTGTTCATAGAGCACAACACCTTCTTTGACACATGCAATGCTGTGCAGTCCTGGGCCAGTGTCTCCTGTGTCTCACAATCCATTCCAGAGCTCTTCAGAGAGACCTTGAGAGTGTCCTTGTATCACTTCTTCTGACCAGCATGTAAGTACTTGCCTCACATTGCCTTCATCACTCTTACATCGTGTCTGTCTCTTATCCTTACAATGACGAGGTCTATTAAATGTCAAAGTTTGCTGCAAGGGTGCATCTACGAAGTTTTATTGCATTTAGGTAAATGGAAGACAGTGTTGGTGATGAGAAGGTCATGAGGTGCATGAATCATCAGTAATGAATGACCATTGCTGTTGTTGCTTCTCAAGGGCTCCTTGCCATGTTTGATGGCTTGTGCCTACTCTGCCATTAAAGTCACCCAGAATCACAAACTTATCCTCTTTCAGAACATTGATGATGAGGGTCTTCTGGTCATCATTACATTTTTCTCTGACCTTATCAGGGTTTGCCATGATGGGACCATAGGCACTGATGATAGAGGCATGATGTGTTCCTGAAAGTGGCAATCTCATTGTTGTAAGCCTGTCATTTGCTCCTTTTAGGAGGCAAACAAGTTTGTTGACTAGGTTAGTTTTGATTGCAAAACCTACACTAGCTTCACAACGCTCCTCTTCATGGCAGCTACACCAGAAAAAAAAATGTGAATCCAGCTCTGATTTCAGTACCCTGCCCTTCATTTGCCAGCCTTGTTTCACTCAGTGTTGCTATTTGGATGAAATATCTGCTCAATCATCTCCCAACAAGAGCTATTTGTCTTTCAGATCTACTGGATTTCACATTGTCCAAAAGCACACACATATTCCCTATTCCAATGTTGAGTGGGATCATCTTTATAAAAGTTTTTGTGCATGCGTGTATGTGTGTGTGTGTGTGTGTGTATTACAACTACAAGGTAGGATCCCTACCAGTAACAGCAATCAGGCCAGGGTTGAGTGAAGCAGACAATTTTTAGGGCACCTTTTTTAGCCCCTTCCTCACACCAGGAGGTGAGCTGTGTGGTCCTTCAAAAAGGCTGCTGAATCTCACTGCTGCTTCAGTCCGGTGATAAGATGATGTTATGCTTTGGGCTTCCTGTGTATATACAGCTCCCAGTGCATCCACACCTGCTACTTTTTTACTTGTCTGTCACCACTGGACTTTGAGGTAAGTAAAAATGGCAAAATGGTATGGGTGGGGTTTTTTTCACTCGTCAGCCTCGCTCTCTCTCTCCCAGAGTCCTCAGAGTCCAGTGGTAAGGCAAAGTTAAGATGTCTGGTGATGGCCTGGGATTCAGTGGATGACACTGACCTCTTTGATGTCTAACCAAGCTCTAAACACTCCAAAGTGCCTGCTTCAACTGCCTTCATGGTTTTGGAACACATTGTGTTCATCCATTCAGTCTACTGGGGAAGTCTTTATACATGCTTGGAGTAGACACCCCTATAACTCACCGCTGGATTTGAGACCCCTCAGTTACCCTCAATTTGTTTAGCCCATCTGCTGAGACAGTTTTACTAGGTTGGAGTCACTGCGCATGCTAAAGCTCTTGGAGGCATAGGTGAGAATTGAATGAATGAGGTGGACACCAAAGGGTTGGAAAGCAACCTTGAGAAGTGCTCAGCAGACCTCATGCCAGAAGTGTTAGTCTTTCCTGAACACAGCCGACACCCCCTGGTATATTACAGGTACTAAATAAATACTAACTGATTGATAAAGTGATTCAGAATTAGTTTTTTTAATGGTTTATTGATTTTTTACATCATCATAATCTTTCCCCAATATCCCTTTTTCTCCCCCTCACAGAGTCATATATAACATATGTAACAAATAATTTCTTTAAAGACAAAGAAAAAAAACTCAACACAGTGGATGAATAAATAAAAAAGTATTAAAGCATGTATGATGTGCAATAGTTGTGGTCTGCGCATCCCCTTGAAAAGCTGTATTAGGGTTCTCTTCTTTCCTGTCAGACTTGATCTTTGTTATCTTGCATAATTCATATTTAACGTATCCCCCAATCTTGGTTCCAGAGGATCTATTGGAAACCTAACTCGTGACTTTCAGAAGAGAGATGGGGGTTACTGATCCGGATTGTTGCATAGATTGGAGGATGAAGACATTGTGTTAGTTGGCTTTTCTTAATTGCTTTTCTGAGTTAAAAGCCTGAGGTTCATTGGGGAAGGACAATGTTAGAAAATAATTCATGATTCATGTAAACAAAAGCATCAGTGGTGGGAAGAACTTGACTCTGGAGTCAGCCAACGTGAGTTCCAGTTCTGTCTCTGATTCCAACTGTCTGTTTGACCGTGGATAAGTCACTCAATTGCCTTAGCATTCTTATACGTAAAATTAGTTATTGAATTAGACAGCCTCTAAAATTCTAATTCTGTATTCATGATCCCGTGAACATTAAAAACATTGAGGTCAAATTCAGCAGAAGAAAACTTTCTAAACTATTTGTCCAATAAGAAAAATCCTAAAGGTGCCAATGATTTTTTTCTGTTCTATCTCTGCAAAAGCTATGATTGCAGAATCAATGATCTGGAAGAAACTTCAGAGGAAGTCTAATTATCCCCTGTGAAATTCCTGACTTCAGGCCCATTGCTACCTAGTTGCCCTTAGATGGAATTGAGGGGAGTTTAATGATTGAGTGATCTTGGGCCAATTACCTAACCATTAATATTCCAGCTCCATGGAAGAAAGATATTTCTGATAAGTAGAATTATTCCAAAGAGAGATGGGCTGCTTTGGGCAGTCCTGGGCCCACCTTGAAAGGCATCTTTCAGATTCTTGTTAAGACCAGCAGGCAGGGTTCTTGATCACAGGTGAGTTGGATTCCTTTGAGGTCCCAGATGAGGAAATTGAGGTTTCTAGAGAGATCAAGGATCCTAGAGTTGGGAGGGACTTTAGAAATGTTCTAGACCCTCTCCCTCATTTTGCAATTTGCAATTTCATATTGGAGAAGAGCAGTGTCTTGTCTAAGGTTATGCTTCCATTCTTGCACTCATTGGAAAGGCCAACAGTCAGAAAGATCCATAGGCTCTGATTTCAGTGCACGGATTGTCTGAGCAGACTGGGGTTCACTACAGCTCAACTGGGAAGGTTTAAATGGTAGAGCAAGTTAACGCCAGGCTGGTCATCTTTGGAGGTAAAAATATACTTGTTGGTTTCATCCAGTTTCCTGTGGAGATTTACCCACATCCCCCAAATACCACACACATTTGGCCAGAATGGCAGACTATATTCAAGGGAGGCCCAAATCCAGAATAATGGGCGTATCTCAAGGATGAGGAGAGTAACGTGTTACTGGCTTTCATTCACAAGGGAGTCAAATGATATGTCCCTGGTCTCTAGTGTTGCTGTAGTTCCTGTCCTTTGTACAGTCTACTGTGTGTGTGTGTGTGTGTGTTGCTCTACAGATGTGACTCTTACCATCTCCCTTATTCCCTAGATGGGGAGATGATGGAGAAGAATCACAGAGTCACTGAATAGAAGGGACCTCAAAGGCATCCAACCCATCCATGATCAAGAACCCTTCCCACTGGTCTTAACAGAACTGCTGAAGGCTACCTTTCATGGTAGACTTATGACTGCCCAAAGCAGCCCACCTCTCTTTGGAGTAGTTTTACTTATCAGAAATATCTTCCTTTCATGGTACTGGAATATCAATAGTAACTGACCCAAGATTACTCAATCATTAAACACCACCCGATTCTATCTAAGGGCAGCTAGAGTCAGGAAGACCTGAGTTCAAATCCAGCCTCAGACACGTACTAGCTGAGTGACCCTGGGAAAGTCACTTAACCCTCACTTTCCTCATCTGTTGAATGAGGTGGAGAAGGAAATGGCGACCCCCTCCAGTATCTTCACCAAGAAAACCCCAAATGGGGTTGTGAAGAATGAGACATGACTGAAAAGAATTGAACAAACTACTACTGCAAGAATTCTGCCTTCTTCCTTGGGTTTCTGTATCCGGTACTTTGGTCCTTCCACACCCTGAAAACTGTATATTTTGATGGGCTGTGGTTTCTGTTTCATTTTCTTGGTTCTCAAATAGAGCACACTTAAAACATTTTTTTTTCAGTTATCAAGCATTTATTCTTTCCCTTCTACAGAAAACTAAAAAAAAGGGAGAAAAACGCTTTATTGCAAATATGCACATTTGAGAAAACCACATCCCCACAACAGGACACAGTCAACACATTGTTAACAATGCTAGGACAGAGCTTGTCTTACAGATGAGGAAACTGAATCTCAGAAAGAGAAGGCTCATACTCAATGCCGCACAGCTAGTGAGTATTGGAGGCTAATGCAGGTCTGTTCACTCGGGATCCCATGCCGTTTCCACTGCCCTCACGCTGATTTCATACATTCCTGCACACACATACACATCACACACGAACATACATGTACCCACACACACCGTGGAATGAACCACCTTCAGGACAATTATGACATGGGGCAAGTTGGGGGCTCTTCAAGCTCCACTGTCTGCAGTCCCTCCGGCTCAACGTTCTTAAAAAACAAATTCGATTGTGCCACCACCTTACTCAAGATCTTTTGGCAGCTCCCCATGGCCAGTAGGATAAAATGCCAACTCCTCAGCCTGGCATTCAAGCTCTTCTGTTAAACTTTGATCTGTCTTCCCAGGCTTCCTTCACATGCTTCCCCTCCACACACTCTGCTGCAGATAAATTGGCTCTTCCCTGAATATACATTTTGAATATTCACTCCCTATGCCTTTGCACAAATTGTTGCCCATCCCTGGGAAACCTTCCCACCTCTCCTTTGCATTGGAGACCCCCTGTTTTTTTCAAGGATCAGTTGATGTCCCACCTCCTCTGAGAAGCCTTTCCTGATACCGCTAGGTCAGTGTTCTCCTAGCTGCCAAATATCCACAGGTGTTTTTCCATCCACAGATTGTATCCCTAATGGTAGGATATAAGCCCCTGAAGGTCAGTGTTTTGTGTTTGGTTTTGTGTCCTCCTGGGGTTGATGTAGGGCCTTAAACATGGAAGATATTTGATAAAAGCCCATTGGATCCAAGGTACTTGAAAATAGAGAATCCTGGAATTTTGGAGCCTAAATAGGCCATAGTTATCATTTTGCTCAATTATTATTCTGATTATGTTGAAAACCTAGAGGAATGAAGTGACTTAGTCATAGTAACAAAACTAGGGAGCAGAGCCAGAATTAGAATGAGAACTGCCTTCCCCCCAATTACATTCATTCTGCCCCTCTGTAAAATGGTGCTAATAATGCTCGTACCTTGTAAGCCCTGATAAAATACAGAAATACCAGTCATTGTCCTCATCAGGCTATCATGAAAACCAAGAAGTGACCATAATGAGCTTATGAACAGATGGGCCCCTCGGGATTGCAGACTAACACAATACATACTGTAAGGAAAGCCATCATGACTACCAATTAAATTAATTTAAAAATGTAAAGTTATACCAATCAAACTGTCAAAAGATGTTTTTTAAAAAGAGAACTAGATGAAACTAGAAAAAGAAGAAATTTAAAAACCCCAGTTAAAAAACAAATCTAAATCCTCAAAATCAAAAGAGGGATTAATAAATTGAAAGTAAGAAAACCAGTGAACTTATAAATGAAAGTAGGAGCTGGTTTTATGAAAAATAGATAAACCAGGGGCAACTAGGTAGTATAGTAAATAGAGCACTGGTCCTGGAGTCAGGAGGACCTGAGTTCATATCTGGCCTTAGACACTTGATAGTTAACTGGCTGTGTTGGACAAGTCCCTTAACTCCAACTGCCTTGCCTTTCCCACTCCAAAAAAAGAAAAAAGAAAAACCTTTGGTTAAACCATTTGTTAATTTGATTTAAAAAAGAAAGAGGAAAATCAAATTATTGAATAAAAAAATGAAAAGAGTGAATGCACCACCAATGAAAATGAAATTAAAGCAATTATTAGGAACAATTTTGCTCAATTATCTGCCAATAAATCTGACAATATAAGGGAAATGGATGAATATTTACAAAAAGCATAAATTGCCCAGACTAACAAAAGAGGAAATAGAATATTTAAGCAAGAATTTTAGAAAAATAAATTGAATAAGCCACAAATGAGCTTCCTAAGGGAAAAAAAATCTCCAGGATGAAATAGATTCACAAATGAATTCCATTAAACATTTAAAGAACAATTAAGTCCAATGCTATATAAACTATTTGGAAAAATAGATAAAGAAAGAATCCTACGAAGTTCCTTCTATGACACATATATGGTTTTGATGCTTAAACCAAGAAGAGCAAAAACAGAGAAAGAAATCTTGAGACCAATTTCCTGAATGGATATTGATGCAGAAATTTTAAATAAAATACTAGCAAGGAAATTACAGCAATATATCAAAAAGATCATGCACAATGATCAGGTGGGATTTATTCTAGGAATGTAGGCCTGGTTCAGAAAAACTCTAAGTATTATTGACCATATCAATAACAAAAGCAACAGAAATCATTATTATCTCAACAGATGCAGAAAAAGTTCTTGACAAAACACAACACTCATTCCTATTTAATACACCAAAGAGCATATGATTAAATGGAGCTTTCCTTAATATGTTAAGTAGGATCTAAAGCCATCAGCAAGCATTATCTGTAATGGGGATAAGCTAGAAGCCTTCCTAGCAAGATCTCGGGTGAAGCAAGGATGTTCATTATCACCACTATAATTCAATATTGTGTTCTGGCTATAGCAATATGACAAGAAAAATAAATCTAAGGAATAAGAACAGGCAATGAGGAAACAAAACTATCACTATTTGCATATCACATCATAATATGCTTAGAGAATCCTAGAGAATCAACCAAAAAAAAAAAACCAAACCTGACTGAAACAATTAACAACTTTAGTAAAGTTGCAGGATAACAAATGAATCCTCAGCATTTCTGTATATTATCAACAAAGTCCAGCAAGAAGAGCTAGAAAGATATATTCCTTTTAAATAATTGCAGACAATACAAAATGCTGGGGAGTTTACCTGGCAAGGCAAACCCATGAATTAGATGAATACAATTACAAAACATTTTTCTTATAAAACATATCTTAACAACTGGAGAAAGGTTAATTGGTTCATGGGTAGGTCAAACCAAAGTAATAAAAATGATAATTCTAACTATTCAGGGACACACCAATCAAACCACCAAATAATCACATTATAGACATACAAAATTAATAAAATTCATCTGGAGGAACAAAAAGTCAAGAATATCAAGGGAACTGATGAAAAGGGATATGTGAAAGAAGGCAGCCTAGGAGTACCAGTACCTTAAGTTAAAAAGTCTTTGTACAAACAAGACCAATGTAGCCAAGATTAGAAGGGGGGGGACAACAGTAAGTTTCTCTGATAAAGTCCTCCTTTCTCAACAATTTAGGGAAATAATTGATAAATTATCAAAGTATATGAACAGTAAGTTTTCAGAAGAAGAAATCAAGGCTATCTATACTCAATTAAAAATGCTCTAAATCACTATTGATTAGAGAAATTAAAATTTAAACAACTCTGAGACACCACCTCACACCTGTCAGACTGAATGATACAACAGAAAAGGAAAATAACAAATGCTGGAGGGGATATGAAAACATTGTGAACTGATCCAACTATTCTGGAAAACAATTTGGAATTATGCCAAAGGACTATAAAATTGTGCATACCCTTTGATTCATTGATACCACAAGTAGTTCTATATCTCAAAGGAAAAATGGAAAAGGACCAATATGTGCAAACATATTTATAGCTGCACTTTTACATGAACTGATGCAAAGTGAAGTGAGCAGAACCAGGAGAACATTGTACACAGTAACAATGTTTAATGATGAGCAACTGTGAAAGACTTAGCTATTCTGAGCACAAGAATGATCCAAGTCAATTCCAAAGTAATGATGATGAAAAATATGATCTTCCTCCAGAGAGAGAACTGATGAAGTCTGAGTGCAGATTGAATATAATGTTTTCATTGTATTTAATTTTTTGCTTTTTCTTTTTGCAGCATTGCTCACATGGAAATATGATTTGCATGAGATCATGTGTTTAATTGGCATCATATTGCTTGCTTTCTCAATATGTAGGGAAGGAGTTTTAGGTAGGAAGAGAATTGGAACAATTTTTTTAAGAATGCTAAAAATAAACAAATAGTAAATTTATTTGAAAATATAAAGAGAACTAGATAAAATAATAATGGAATTCATTTAGAGCAACAGAAGGTCACACAAAAATGGGAAAAAATAGGAGTAATGAAGAATAGCACTTTGATACTTTAAACTATATTTTAAATAAGTAATTATCTAAGCCTAATATTTTAAAAATACACCAGTCAAATATATTAAATGAGCAAGAATCAGAAATAATCTAACTCAGTAGCCTTGGGTTAGACAAATCAAGAAAATGAACCACTCAAGGAAGGAAAATCACTGTGAAAATTGGGAAGTAGTATTAAAAAAATAGACCAGGAAATTATACCACATACAACCGTAAGTTCTTCCTAAATTCATAACCTAAAATAAATTTTAAATAGAGGGAAATTAAAAGTATCATTTTCAACTTAGAAGGAGAATTTTAACCAGACAAAAAATAGAGAAAATGATAAAGGACAAAATAGTTTTGACTGTATAAAACTAAAGAGTTACTAAACTAACAAAAAAAATGAATGGAGCGAAGACCTACAGGATAGAGAATAGAGAGCAAACCTATGATTTCATTGGCAGTGGGAGCTTCCAGATGAGAAAATTCCCTTTATCAATATAAGTCAACATTTCTTCCTGCAACTTAAATCCTTAGGGAGTTGCTTAGACAGCTGAGATGTTAAGTGACTTACCCCATATGTACCAGCTACAGGACTTGCAAGTTAATCTCTCCACTGTGCCATAAGAAGAAAAAGAAACTTCCAATGAAGAGGGGGAAAAATCATTGCATCAAATGTCTCTAAGAGAAGTCTAATGCTGAAGATATGTCACAAGGTAAATGGAGATATAAAAGACATTGTCAAGGAGATAAATGTTCTGAGAATATGAACAAAGTTTCAAAAGAAGGATGGCAACCTCCCATTGGACATATAAGAACTTGGTCCATATGACTATAGTAAGAGAAATACAACTTGAACTCACTCTGATACTTCATTGCCCACCATGACTATTGGCAAGGAGGACAAAATAGATGACAGAAATAGCCAACATTAGAGGGGTTTTAGGAAGACGCATGTACTAATGCACTCGTGATGGCACCATGAACGGTCTGATCATGCTTGAAAGCATTTTGGAAATATGTGAGAAAATAAACTCAAGTTTTGCTGACATTTGAAGTCAGAGGTGCCATTCCTAGGCACACAGCCCAAGGAGGTCAGTGAAAGAAGCAGAGGGCCCATAGACAGCACAATATTAAGTATAATTGTTTTTATAGTAGAAAAGAATTGGAGATAAAGTGAGCCCCTGTTGGATGTAGAGTGACTGAGCAGTTATGACAAATGAAAGCTTACTCCTTAAGAAAAGAAAAATTTGGGAAATTTCAGAGCCACATGAGAAGACTAGTATGGATTAGAATTAAATAAGAAAATACAGGAAGACTATATACAGTTTTATCTTATAGCAACCCTGCCAGGTGGGTGCAATTATTATTCCCATTTTTATTGGGAATTATAATTATATATTCATATAATTTAAATATTTATTATATATGATGACCATAAAAATGCAAATAAAAATAATTCTCAAATGGAGTCAAATGCAGCATAATTATAATAGTTATTCGGTTCTGAAGAAAGTGAGAAAAATTGCATCTCTTTTTTGTTGAAGAAGTGGGGGGTTATGGGTGTGGAATGTTACATATGCTTTCATGTGTGGTCACTATCAGTTGGTTCTGCTTAGCTGATTTTCTTTGTTACAACAGAAGGCTCCCTAGGTCAATATGATAGAAGGAATGGGGGATATTGTTATAAATATTTATCACACAAATACAATAGACATAATTAAAACTTTCTAAAATTTAAAAAAAGTCAAGAAGTAAGGTCAAAGGAATGAAGGACATGTAGACCCATGAAGGACTGTCAGAACTGCATAAAAATATATATTTTTTTCTGTAGCCCTAAAATGACACAGGACCTTCATTCACTTGCTGATTGCCCTTTTGGTAAGGATGGGGATGAAGTTGAAGCCGGTATGATTTTAGGAAAAGCCTTTCCAACTTCACTGAGATAATTATGATACACTTATCACTTTTGTTGGGAAGAACAGACTGGTAGAAGAATTCATCACACTTCCCTCATTTCATTTCAATTCAACACATTCCTTCTTCCCACACGGCTGCTATGAGGTTTAAGTTACTCCTGACAAGCATCTTATAATCCTTGTTGCTCTGTACAAATGCAAGCTGTTGATGACTGGTGTGGTTGAACTTTTTACCAGTAACACGTCAGGGTGAGTAGGTGGAGCTGCAGTGGATAGAGTGGTGCCCCCAGAGTCAGGAAGACTCATCTATGTGAGCTCAAATCTGGTCTCAGACATTTCCTAGCTATATGACCCTGGGAAAGTCACTTCACTCTGCCTCAGTTTCCTCATGTGGAAAATGAACTGGGGAAGGAAATGGCAAACTACTTCAGTGTCTTTGTCAAGAAAACTCCAAATGGGCTCATTCAGACACAACTGAAGAACAATTCAATGAAAATTGTTCCCTTCAGTACGTGAGGGATGTACAGTTTCAGAGACAATACAATGTGTGCCTGTGGAAAGAGTCTGCTTCCTCATCTCTCCAATGATGGAGTTGGCCGTGATGGGCCCCTTACAACTGGAGAAGTAGGGTCAATGCGACTCCGTTCATCCACAGACAAAGATCACAGGCCTCTTTCAATGGGCATTCTTTGTGGTTGTTATGGCCACAAACAAGCAAACAGATGAATGAAGGAACAAACAGAAATAAACCAATGGCTGGATGAGCAAGCAAATAAGCAATAGGCCAGTAAATAAATAAATAGTCCCTTAGGCAGGCTCACTGGCAGAGGACCAGGGAGGCCAGGCCATGTGCTGGAGTATCTTAGCCTCAGGAGTTCTAACTAGTTCTAGAGAGCCCAGGAAACTCTCCACACCACCAGACTTTAGGCAGCTTGGGAGGAGACAAGTAGTAGAATACAGAGATGGGGAGTGGGTTTGTGATTTCACTGGGAGAGGGGAACTCCCAGGTGGAGAAACTCCCTCCGCCAATACTGGTCAGCCCCTTCCCTTCAATGAGAGCCTTAGAGTACTGCTTGGGGGCATTGAGATCTTAAGTGACTTGGCTAGGGTCACACAGTGTGTGTCAGAGGCAACAAGCCATCCCTGAGTCTATACTCTGCTGCCCCCTAAATGCTCTGAGTTCACTGTCTTGTGGGATCTTCACACTTGCTGACAGGCTTCCATGTTGTGTCTTTCAGGTAGAATGTAAGTTCCTCGAGGACAGGTGCTTTTTCATCTTCATCTCTGGGTCCTTTGCACCCAACTTAGTACCTGGTTCAGACCAGAAACTCACTTCGGCTTTTTGAATGAAATTAAACTGATAAACATCTGCTTCTTCCCTTACCCTCTTCCCCAAGATAAACAGCCTGGAAGAGAGGAGAGATGGACTTGAGGAGGAGGGGGTTCCGAGGAGGTTCCCTCTCCCCCCAACCTTCCCTCAGCTTGCTGTGTGGCCCTAAGCAGGCTGCGTAGCCTTAGTTCTCTTCCATAATTTCCTCATCTGTACCACCGAACTAACAATAGCAACTCAGCTCAGAGGGTCTTTGGAAAGAATAACTAATAAAATTAATTACAAAGCACTTTGTAAAGACAAAGTACTCCACTAATGCTTAATGACAGTCCTGTAAGCCAGCCTCGTTGCTAATGGGGGCTTACTGAAGAGTTCCTGTTTAGCATAGATTACTTCTTTCTCTTTTCCCCGTCCTGAAATAGAACAAGCTCCTAATGCTTGAATGTGGAATGGGTGGTCAGAGGAAATGTTCATCACTCAGGAGGAAAAGCCCTCCTTTTCCATCCTCCCAACTCCCTCCTCTCCCTCGCCAGCGCGGATGGGACGCGGCTTCAAAGGGAGTTAGCACCACAGCCAGGGGAAGGGATGACTCACGGGAAAGCCGAGCCAGTGGCTCCCTTTACAATCTTCCTCAAGGATGGCTTAAGGAGCAGGGTTGGGTAATCATAGTCGGATTGTAGACTGATGGATTTTAGAACTGTGAGGAACCAGGCAACTCACTGGGTCCACACTCTTATTTTAGGGAGGAGAAAATGAAAATTCAAGGGGTTAAATGACCTTCCAATGAGTACTTATGAAACCAGATCTTTAGCCAGCAGAGCCACTGTCCATTTAGCCTCATAGAGTGGACAGGAGGGGAGCCTGGTAATCCTGTGACACAGAGGGAAGCAGTGATGTCCACACTATACTATAATACTCCTGTGAATGCATGAGTTCATCATGCTGCTTCTCCCTTCAAGCGCACGGATGGGAGCCCCTCCCCATAGTTTCCACTGGATTCATAGAGTGGGGGGAACTTCCAGGTCATGGAGTCCACTCCCTTTTCTTTTACAGATGAGGAAAACGAGGCAGCTGAGAGACATTAACTACTTGCTCAAAGTTGCTGGGGGGGTTATTGGGCAAAGCCAGGATTTCCACCCAGGTCCTCTGACTCCAAATTCATCACTCCTCTGACTGCTCAGTGGCAGTTCTCAATTCCTCCTGGAAACAACATGAAAGAAGAGGCATCACCACTTGTTCTTGTCCTCTAAAGATCCAAGGTATTTAGGGAAACATTTGATGACTATTCATCTGAGAAGTTGTAGAAGGAACTTTTGTTCTGGGGAAGACTGGAGTAACTGACTTCTGAAGGTTCCTCCACCTCTAAAACTGTTTTTCTGTTGAGTCATAATTCTACCAAATGGGTTCATGGTCTCTTCCTAGAAAAAGTGACCTCACAAGAAAATATAAAGAGACATCCCATGGGAAAACTTCAAAAAATCATCACAAGATAGTTCCATGTGCCCAGTTCTCAAGATTTTGTTCCCTGGAAAGATGTGAGAGAGAAAATATATCAGGCTTCTGAGGCAGATATGAATAAAAGTGAGCCAGAATGACCAAATTAACTTTAAAAAGTAGATGTGAAAAGTTACTTGAATGAGTCTAAAAATTCAAGATAAAGTGGCCATGAGAGAAGTAGAAGTCTTGGAAGGGAAAAAAATGACCCAAGTTTGAATAATACTTCTGTTAGACAGACAACTAGACACAGAGAGATGGATAGAGAGATGTTGTTAGAATAGAGAGATGGTAAATAGATAGATGGATAAATGATAGAAAGGTAGAGATAGATATGTAGGTTGTATAGACAATGGATGGATGATGGATGAATAGATAGTTAAAATAGATGGTAGGTAGGTAGCTAGATGATAGAAAGGTAGAGATAGATGTATAGATGTATAGGTAGATACTAAATAGATTGATAAGGGATGGAGAGATAGATTATTAGAATAGATAGGTGGTAGGTAGATATAGAAAGATAGAAAGGCAGAACCAGATATATAGATTGATAGACAGATAGATACCAGATAGAATGATGGATAGATAGAGTATTTACTAAGCTCTTAACACATGCCAGGTTCTGTGCTTTGCTCTGGGAGACAAATGCAGACGAGCCAGACATTTCCTGCCCTCAAGGATTTTTTATCCTAATGGCGGGAGACAGCACAGAAATAGGAGGGAGAAATGAAAGCAGAACTTTGGGGAGTGTAGCCCTGCTGTGGAGGTGACTGAGGGGGAGGTCTTGATCCGGTAAAAGGAGGGGAACAGGGACCTCTCAGCTCTCATGAGTATTCCAGGGGAGGAATCCCAGGTGCCAGTGAGGGGGAGGTGGAGATGATGACCCCAGGATAGAAAGATAAGGAGAGAAAATGGCCAAAAGCGAAGGCATTGATTCAGATTCCACCTCTGACTTATATCCGCTGCGTGAGTGTGGGTGGCTCACTTAAACTCTTGGTTTTCTCCAGATGTCTCACCCGGGTCTAAATCCTGTGAAAAATATTTGCGAAATATGATGCCCTTGAGCCATATGTTACCATTTTTATCATGTATTAGTTTATCATCCCCAATTTTCCTCCTAGAAAGTCCTTCAAGAGGGCTCCAAATATAGTTCCTTGAGAGTATCATATGATCCCGGCAGCTTGGTGGCACAGTAGATAACAGTGCTGGACTCATCTTCTGAGCTCAAATCTGACCTTGGACACTTACTAGCTCCATGAGACCCTGGGCAAACCACTTTACCCTGTTGCCTCAGTCCCTCATCTATAAAATGGGGCTACTTCCCAGGGCATAGGACAGCTAGGTGAGGCAATGGATAAGAACTCCCAGTCTCAAGTCAGGAAGACTCATCTTCTGAGTTGAAATCTAGCCTCAGACACTTACTAGCTATGTGATCCTGGGAAAAATCACTTCACCCAGTTTGCCTGAATTTCCTCATCTGTAAAACAAGCTAGAGGAAGGAATGACAAACTGAAAATGGGGTCATGAAGACTGAGGGACCAAAACAAAAAAATCATAGGGTAGATTCAGGAAAAGACATTTCCTAAAAGTCAACAAATCAGCCAGTTTTAATTAGGCTCTTAAGGCATACAGTTGGTATTTAATAAATGTTTATTGATTAATTACAGTGCATCAAGCACTGGGCTAAGTACAAATATAGGTAGAAAGACAATTCCTGTCCTCAAGCAGCTTACACTATGATGGGAGAAGATAATACACAAAAAAAGAAGATAAAAAGCAAGGATTGGGGGTTGGGGGGTGGTAGAAAGACTCTGGAGTTCAACCTGGAAAGGAATGAGATAGACTATAAGTGGCCTGGTCTCCCTGAGGGTCTGCAGACACATCTTGAAGCATTGTCCGGCATGTGTAGTCAGGATTCTTTTTGGGGGATGGGTTCAAGTAGATGGCCCCTGAGGGCCCTTCCGGTTGTATGGAATCTATGGTTCTCTGAATATATCTGGATTCCTACAATCAGTCACATTTCCCCAAACTATTTCCACAGATAACAACCCAGTGTAGAGGAAGGAAAAGTAAGGTTATCGTTCAAATCCTAGCTCAAAAATATACCAGCTGTGTGACTACAGGCAAGTTCCTTTGTCTCTCTGAGCCTCAGTCTTTTCACCTACAAAATGGGCATAATCATATTTGTACTACCTACCATGCAGTGTTGTTATGAGTTATAGTAATCAATAGCAAAATATTTGGGCATTTGTAATTATGCACAAAACATAAAGTTACAGTTCTGAGTGATGCTAAGGAGATACTCAAGTTACAGACATTTACTGTATATATTACGTCTTATTGAAGTTTAAATAAAATGTTTAAGAGAGAAAAGATTAAAAAATATGCCTTGAAATATGATTTTTCATTTATCAATAATGGCTAGAAAATGATTTTAAAAAAAATTTAAAAACCTCTTAATCTAAAGTTTTGAGTTCCAAATTCTCTCTCCCTTTCTTTCTCCCTTCGCCCCTCCCTAAGACAGCAAGCAGTCAGATATAGGTTATATGTGTGCAATTATAGAAAACATTCCCACATTAGCCATTTTGTATAAGAAGACTGGAATAAAAGAAAAACATGAAAGAAAGAAAGTGAAAAATAGCCTGCTTCAGTCTGTATTCAATAAACATCAGCTCTTTCTCTGGGGGCCGATAACACACTTAATCATTAGTCCTTCCAGATTGTCTTGGATCATTGTATTGCTGAAAAGAGCTAAATTGAGAATAGGTTTTTTTTTTGGCTAAACTGAGAGTTACCATATACAGGATGACATGGACGATGTAATTTTAAAAAAATTGAGTCATTTTAAAAGAATTTGAATGTAACAAAATACAATTAGCATTGAAATGATTAAATTCAATTAAAGAAACAATACTGTACATAATTTAGCAAAATAATTCCAATAAGTGGGGCCAGGGGTGGGGACGGGTGAGGGGAAGGAAAGTATTGAAAGAAATTAATGTGGCCACAGAGGAAGAACTCTGCTGAGCAGACTTTCAAAAAGCCATGTACAAAACATAAGAGAGGCCTCAAGCCAAGACAGAATGCTGCTCCTGGAGTCAGCAAGACCTGAGTTCAAATCTGGCATCAGATACTTCTTAGTTGAATAGCCCTAAGCAAATCACTTAACCTCAGTTTCTTAAACTATACAGGGGTAAAAATAATACCTATTTCATAGAATTGTTGTGAGGATCAAAATGAGTCATCTCATTTTAAAATTTATTTGTTAATCTATTATTTGTAAAAAGCTTTGCCCATAGTAGGTGCTTGATAAAATGCCTTTTCCCTTAAAGGAGACATAGATTGGTAAGATTAGTCTTTGAAAGCTTAGACTGATTAAAAACACCCCCCCCAAATACATTTATTTATTCATCATTTATTTTTTTACTCTCTATAGGGAGTGTATGATGCTAGCAAGGAGGAAATGGAAAACTTACAGAAAGAAACCAAAGTGGTTTCACAAGGAATTCAGCAGCACCCAATTCACTCTGATTCTCATGGACTAGACCATAGGTCCTGGCCCAAATATCATTTAATGGTTATTTTTTGGAGCTCCCTAGCTGAGAGTGAATGTAAATAATAACTACTTCTTTTTTGGTCAGCAGCCATGAGGGTCTTCCCCTCCCAGTTTGATTTTTTTTTTCTTAAAGGTGCCATCCCTTGACTCACAGATTCTTGGTGGACCACAAACTCAAGAAGACCCAGCCATGGGATCATGCCTCTTTCAGGTCCATTGCATTGTAAGACTACCTTTCCAAATGACCTCTAAGGTCTCTTTCCTTTCTAATATTCTGGGAGGCTACTCTCTCTCAGCTAGGGTTTCTTGGAATTTCTTGAAAGAGGAATCAGTTCCATCCTCACTCCCATTTCTAACTGAAAAAAAAAGAACAAAACAAAACAACACAACACCTCATTTGCTGATTTTTGGAAGTAGACTCTCTCTCTCTCCCTCCCTCCCCCCGTCTCTCTCTCTCTCTCTCTCTCTCTCTCTCTCTCTCTCTCTCCCCCACTCTCCACATGTATGTATATATGCATGTATATATGTATATATATATATATATACACACATATGTATTTGATTTGATGTGTGGTCACTTTTCTTCCAGACCAGTATGATGAACAAGTTTTATATATTATAGTGTCTAATGTTCTTCAAATTCTGCTACACATAGTTGATCTTATGATGCTTTGAGGAGTAAGATTCAAATCCTGTCTCAGCTACTGTTCGATGGTGTGATCCTGGGTGAGTCACCTCCCTTCTCTGATATGCTAAGGCAAACAAACACTAAGGTCTTGAAGATTCCTGAAAAAACAAAAACAAAACCAAAACCACGGTAGCTTTTCTGACTCTGAAGACCTTAGGGGAAATTACACAGATCAGTGTGAAAATCACTGGACGTGGCATCAGAAGACCCGGTCACAGTCCTGGTTCTGCAATGTAATTCCTTTTGAGACCTGGAGAAATGATTTCATGTCTCTGAGACTCCCTTTCCTCCGCTGTAAAATGATGAGGTCGGACTGTTGAGGTTCTGAGTCCTATGATCTGCAAAAGCAAGAGAAGTACCAATGGAAGTAAAATTTGAATATCTTTTAAAAATCATAATCTCTGCTTCCAAATTGTATAGAATTTTCCAGGATTTCAAGTTTTATCTTAATTGGCGGTAGGCACTGAACAGAAAGGTAGGGAATATTAGTACTTTTCCCTGTTCAGATGCAAAAGCTATCCATAGACTTCCTTTAAAGCCCATCTTTAAAGACCTCCTGGTATAATATGTTTTATTTTTAAAACCTACCTATATTAACATATTTATTCCATTTCTTATGGAAAATAACTCAAAGCAGTTCATCTGAAATCTATTAAATCATTGTATTAAATACAATGAATAGGAGACAGGACCTTGGGTCTTTTTTCTTCTTCTTCAGATTATAGCATGAAAGTAGAATTTATAATATTTTTAATTTTCTCCTCTTGTTACAAATGAAAATGAAAAAACTAAGTTGAATTTAAAAGGTAAACACCAAGATTTTATGCCTGAAATCTTTCTTGTGAAATTCGTTATCAAAATATAATTACTGATTATGCTTTATGTATGTTGTATGTCATACTAGTTAAGAAGTTTTTGAAAATTTCTTTTGAGAGTTATTAACAGTAATATTATAAACATGCCATCCACAGGAAATACAAATAAACAGTCGTTGGAACTAGAGGTAGGTCATTACACCAGAAACAAAATTCAAGCTTCTGAACTCCCCTCTAAATCTGAGCTAGACCCAGAATAGACCATAATCGCCAAACATCTGGTGTCTTCTCTAAACTTTGATGTTTGGAATTTCAATTTTGCCCAACGCCCAAATGTTAATTCAGCATTTAAGTTAACCTCCTTCAATACACAATTTACAGGAAGTTCAGAGTTAAGTTAATTACTATAATGTCTTTTAAAGTGATGTGAAAATCTTATTAAAGATCATTAAAGTTACATTAAGAATGTAAATAGCTTGAAGACGCCCCCATTGCATAGGACACATATTTGAGGGTACCGAGTCTATTTTCCATTGGTCAACAAAGGAAGCCAAACGTCCACAGTTGTTAAATCACAACATGAAGTCTCTTTATCCCTTTTTAGGGACTTTTTGAGCGGTGGTAACAGGAAAGGTGTATCATTGGGGACAACAACAAAAAAAGCAACCCCAAATCCTATTCTGGTCCTCTTTTGAGCCATCTCGGGTGGTTGGTACTACTTTCTTCTCAGTCTTCTTGATTCCTTAACTAGTTCATTTGAAAAGTAGTCCAGAGCAAGGAAGACCGCTCCCTCACCCGCAAAATAGGTGGCCTCAGATTTCTTTCGGGATCTTTACTTTCTCCTCGCTCTTCCTGAGCTGTGCCTTTCTAAACATCCCTGATGTCCTAAAAGGGGACTGGGGCAAACAAAAGGATTATGACCTCTTTCAGCATGCTTCCTGCTTGCTCCAAAGAGTCAGGAAGGGGGGATGGATTAAACGGAGAAAAGACCCTGTTTGAAAACATTAATCTGCTGTAATTAGTGATTGAGGAAGGAAGTGCAACCAATACATGAAAGATAAATCAGCTTCTGGGGAGGGCCGAGGGGAGCTTTCGGATTTCTGAAGTTCACGAAACTCTCAAGAGAAAGTGACAGAAACGTCCAAACAAAGCCCTGCCGGATTGCGGTAACTGACGGGGCAGCAGGCAAAGACTCCTCGGGCTTTCCGAGGTCCCCTGCCCGGAGGAGGCTGGATTCCGCTCCGCTCTAGCGCTAGTTCTTCTCTCCAGCCCCAGATTTTAATAGTCGTCGCCTCCTTCTTCTCTCTGTCTGTGTCTGTCTCTGTCTGTCTCTCTCTCTGTCTCTCTCTGTCTCTCTGTCTCTCTCTCTGTCTGTCTCTCTCTCTGTCTCTCTCTGTCTCAGCCTGTCACTTTCTAAAATCAGTTCCCTTCACCCCTTTCTCCTTTCAGCCTTTATTGGTGTTTGTTTTGTAGAAGAGTGAAAGTGATTGGGGACAGTTCCAAGGTGATTCAGTTAGAAACTGAAAGCCTTGGCCCCCACTATTCCCTTTTCTCCCCAAACAATAGAAAGATTATGGGCCATCTTCTTCCCTTCCTGGACCTAGTCTAGGTAAGGGGCTGCCAAAAGAGCTAGGGACCCTAAAACCTGCGAATTTGCAGATTTAGAAAAGGTCATTTCAAGATGGGTAAAGCATAGTTTGATTACTTCTCTGGGACTCATTTCAGGTAGAAAACGAAAAGATCAGCCCTCTACTTCCCCTCCACTCAGAAGCTCAAAGAAATTTGGGAGACCCTTGGGGTTTCATGAGTTCTCCTTGAAGAATGACTTCACTGCAAAATTGTATGTGTGTGTTTGTGTGTGGGGTGTGTGTGTGGGGGTGGGGGTGTGATTGAGTTTGTGTGTGTGCGTGTGTGTCCTTAGTGGGTGTCCTTGGATGATGTGTGGGAGACTTCTTGTGAGCAGGCTTATAAATTGCTCTGGTAAAACTGGATCAGGGAACCATCGACCTAGAAATAGAAGAGACTTTAGGGTAACCATTACAGATGACAAAACTGAGGTCCGGGGAGCTATATAGGTCTCAAGCTTCAAAGTCAGGATTTAAACCCAGGACTTTCAGCTCTCAGTTCCTCTTTGCTACCTCATCTACTCATTTTGGTTTGCAAGTGATGTATGAAAAAAAGACAGGACACACATCTGACTGGGTATTCACCACAGTGATGGATCTATAGAAATTTAGTTGCTGGGTTCTGAAGATGCCATAAAAAATGTCCAGAATGGCCTATGATAATGACAGCTAGCATTTATGTGGTCTTTTAAGGTTTGAAAAGCACTTTACAAATACTTTCTCATTTGGTTCTTATGACAGCTCTGGGAGGAAGATGCTATTGGAAATAAGGAAATGGTGGCCCAAGGTCGCACAGATAGTAAGTATCCGAGGCTAGATTTGAACTCAGGTCTTCCTTTTAAGTCCAGTGGTCTATACTCTGTGTCACTATGATATAATGCTTATTTAACCTTTTGGATTTAAACCTGTTCCTCATCCTCACTCAACCTTTCTCCTTCCTTCTATAACCCCCCACCCTAAAACTAATCTTTTTGTCCCTCAATATCTCAGGCTCTCCCTTTGTCCATGACTCCCCTCCTAACAGACAACCCCAGGTTAGAAAATTCTGGGTATTATAAACTGATCACAGCAGTTTCCATTTTTAACTCCTCAGTTGATAAGAAGCAGCAGGGATTAATGGTCAGAGCCTTGCCCTTGGAGCTAAGAAGACTTAGGTTCAAGTCCTACCACTTAACCCCAAACATTGGGCTCTCCAGGTTGAATCCATGGTATATAGATCTTTATTGGTTAAAAAAAAAAAGATTACTCCCCAGGAGGTGTTCTTGACACTGATGAAATCACAGAGTCTAAAGACTGTCAGATGCCATACCAAGGCCTCTCTCCACCTCATGCCAGCTGTGAGACCAAGGACAAATCACTTAATGTCTTTGTGCCTCCAGGGAACGATCTAAGAGAAGATGTTACAGATGAGTAGCTTCAATAGAAGGACTTTCCTACTTCCCTTATTCCTCAAATTAAAAATATAAAAATTATTATAAGTTAGGGGACCTAGAACATGAGACAATCCCCTCCTCCACTGCTGGGTGGCCCTGCCCTTGCCCTCCTCAAAGGCTCCACAAACAGACCAAACTATCTTAACACAGCACCTGGCACCTGAAACATGGAATTAGTTGACTGACAAAATTTGGTTATAAAAATAAAAGCCTTAGGGAGACAAGAATGTTGACTTGTAAATAAAAGATATCCCTCGGGTCATGGTTTCCAAATGCTGAGTGAAAAGAAGGGGTTTTTGGGGGGATTCACTTTCAAATATAGAATCCTGAGCATTTTACTTTCTGGAATGTCTTCCAATCGATCCAGCTGATATCCCTCCTTTGATCTTCAGTTTCAGGAATAGCTAAGCAGACCTCAAAAAACAGAGATAAGATTCTTAATCTTTTGATAAAAGGGAACACATTTCATCAGACCTAGCAACTTTCTGAGGACAGCTGAGCCAAAGGTAAGTCACCCTGGTCTCTTGGAAAAGAAACTTTCTTATCATATTTAAACTACAGAAAAACCCCACAAAAATCAATACAAGTGGTTTTTATAGGCAGTCACCTAGTTTTAGGTTGGAGGAGGCCTGATGTGTGGCTGGGAGACTCCACTGATGTTTCACATACTGTTTATACCTCATAAGAAAGGTATCAGGGTGAGTAAAGGGTGCTTTGAGATCCTTGTGGGGGTGGGTAGGAGTAAACATGAATATACGTAGATCTAGTTTTATTAATTCTTTCTTTGTCTGAAGATAAAAAGAACCATCTACTCCATTTAGAAGCAACAGCTTGATACCAACTCAGCTCTTTATGAATGGTGCCCATCAGTTTTCCTTCACAAAGTCCCATCATCAAACGCCCTAGGGTACATCTGAATAGCTTTGGGAGTAATAAGAAATGAATGATTTTGAATGTGATTGAAGATGTCTACACCCCATTATTGAGCTGGAAGGGACTCTAGAGATCAACAGACAGAGCTATCCCACTTTGTAGACTAGAGGAATGAATCCCAGGCAGAAGAAGTGATTTGTCACTCAGCAGGTAAATATAAGAATTTGAACCCAGATCATCTGACTCCAAAACAAGTTTTCTCGGATATTCATAAAACATATATTTTTGCCGTCAAACCATGCCACACTCAGATCACCCTCCCTTCCCATTCCCTTCCCTTAAATATATATCTGTATGGTTCTGTACTGTCGCTAGGACAACATTCAAAATCTTCACAGTTATGTTCCCACACACCTTTTCAATCTTACTAAATTTTGCTTCTCTTTTCTTCTCTCTCTATACATATGGAGAGATAATAATAACTAATATTGATATAACCCTTTAAGGTTTGCAAGTGCTTTTTATATTATCCATTTTACAGGAAAGGAAACAGAGAGAGAGAGAGAGAGAGAGAGAGAGAGAGAGAGAGAGAGAGAGAGAGAGAGA
>CM053598.1:12566406-12591003 GCA_028646575.1 Pseudocheirus occidentalis | reverse complement strand
TTGTCCTTCCTGCTCCCCACCCCCCAACCAAGGCAGCCCCTCCCCCGCAGTCCTCAGTGGTACCTCCTGCCTCAAGTTTTCCTGGAACTCTGTCCTCTTCCATAGACTTTTATTCCTTCCTTCCTATTGCGCCTTACGTTGTTCCTCAGTCCCCACATGGTAAATACGCCCTGTTCCAGTCACGTGTAAACAGCTTGGCAGCAGGAATTATTTTGCCTTTTTATCGCCTTACTTTATTGTCTTGCCTGGAACCTAGTAGGGACTTTAGAAACGTCTACTGAATTAAATTCTATATTTATGCTTCCTTGCCTGGAGGAAAATCCTATAGCATCTTTGTATTGCTCTCTGTCGTTCTGTCTGTGTCTCTGCCTTTCTTACACACACACACACACACACACACACACACACACACACACACACACACACACACAGCTTATGCCTCAAGGACACAATTTCTTAGTTCTAAGGAGAATACTTTTCAGACCCAAAGCGCCCTCCCAAACATCCAGCCAAGAGCTCACTTTTGTTAAGAACAATGGCGCGTTTGGACTTTCTAAGGAAGGAGCTATAATGGCTGGAATTTCCCCCAGACCAAGGAGCAGACCCGTCCGGGCCCTGGGGCCTTGCTTCTCTTCCAGTCTTCGCCTAGACCAGATACAAGAATAACCGAACTAATTAGAGTCCACACAACTGAAAGACTATCTCAGGCAGGGGCTTGAGCTTCCTGGGAGAAAACTGGCAACTGATGGAGAGAAGCTCCTCACTTCTAATCTCCAGAAGATGAATGGAAAAGAAAGAATTATGTGAGTAAATATTAGTGAATGATTATGGAGTTTTAGACACAAGTAAATTATTGGGGGGGGGGGAAGGCGCAAGCATACTTTTCCCTAGAAATCTCTAAGGAGGAGGCGAATACCGAGGGACCCCATTTATCCCTCTGGTGCTGGTAACGCGCTTGCAGAGCAGGAGTGAGCCCTTGATGCAGAAGGTAACAAAGGAAAGATAATTTCAAGAGTTTTTCTCTGTTCCTTTTCCCCAAATTGACCTAATCTTCAAACAAAGTGAGACCAAGGAGGATTTTTGAAGTTGAAACAATGCAATGGCTTAAGGCAGGTAAGGAGGTGGGAATCAGAAAAGTACAGAGAAGAAAAAAAAAACCCAATTCCAAAGAAAAGAAGCAATTACTGTGCGGCCCAGAATTTTGACCAGGTGGGGCTGCTAAGAGGGGGAGAGAGTTAATTGAGATTGCTGAGGAAGAGGCCAAAGGATTTGGTGACAGCTTGGATAAGGAGGAAGAAAGGGAAGGCTACCCTTGTTGTGTGCTTAAGAGATAGGGGAGATAACAAAGTCCCCAAGCCTGACAGCAAAGCCTGGGGAGAGACTCTCTCTTCAGAAGGAAAATGAGTTTGATCTTCATCTTGTTAAATCTGTATTTATTCAAGGCATTTTGACTCAGCCCAGAAACCAGGCTGCAAACTGGAGGGGAGGTGAGGAGGGGGACCTGTGGGGGAAGGGGAGGCAAACTCTGGAATCTGCTTTCCACTGATGGAGAAGGTGCCAATTAACTGAGTTCTGAGATATGAGATCTAAGAGGAAAGAACACCAAAGCCTTTTAGTCTTCTCCACCCTGCCCCCATTTTTAGATGAGAAAACTGAGTCCCCAGGCGCTGTGATGTGCCCAAGATGGCATAGCTGAGGCATATCTGAGTCTGGGTCTTCTGCCTTTTTCGTGGCTCGGGACAGGAAAATGGAAGCGGCTTGAGGTTATGAACTCTGATCTTTGTGTCTCTTTCTGGTACTTAAATCTGGCAGATAAATTGAGTTTTAATCAATGAGGCTTGAATGAAATTGAAAAGGAGCTCTCAACTACCCTGTGTGCTGGCCGTGTGTCATTGGACAATTCAGCATCTCTCTTCTTTTCCTAGATGAGTTCTAAATCTAAAGTAATTCTCTCAGCCTCAGTGTTGCCCTCTGTAAAATGGAGAAAACCAGGACATCCCACTTACAGAGCTGTGGGGAGTATGGAATGAGTTCGCCTCCATACAGCAGCTTACACATACTGGCTAAGGACAGACGGAGCCTTGATGATTCAGTGAAATTCTGGCTGCGGTTCCGGAGGTGGGGCTTCAACCCTCCTCTGGTCGTCTCTTGGCCTTGGTCTTGGTCCCTTGAAGCCCTTCTGGAAGGGTGCTGTGAGCCTGGAGCTGCCTTGCTTTGGTCCTCAAGGTTTGCAGGAGCTGGCTGAGGAAGCTGGAGTTGGCAGAGGGAGGAAGTGCTCAGGCAGAGCTCCTCCCTCGCTTTGTCTATAATCTATGTTGTCCAGATTCCAGAGTTCTCCCTCTTCTAATCTGACCCGAAGTCAGTTTACAGCAATGCAGGAAAAGGAGAAAAAGGGAGCAGAAATTAGTAGGTTTGCTTTGTAAAACCTTCTCTTTATCTAAGCAGGGTCGGCTATGTGGCACTGAAGTGAATAAAGTGCCAGGCCAGGAGGCAGGAAGACTCATCTTCCTTAGTCCAAATCCAGCCTCAGACACTCACTAGCTATGTGACCCTAGACAAGTCACTTAACTTCTCCCTCAGTTTCCTCACTTGAGAGCCACCAGGGAGGGATTGTAGTTGAGTTCCTCCTTTGCAGCCTTCCTGTATATGCTTAGTTCAGGATTGGCAGCCAATTAAAAAGATTTTCTTCAGCCTGAAATAAGCAGATAAAAACAGTCACAGAATACCTGTGCAGGTTCTGTTGTAGATGCTTGGAAGCAAGCTCACCAGGGCAGTAAGAAGAACACACTGTGCATTCCCCTTTCCATGGCTAGTACCCTGTTAAGTTAGGCTGCCCTCTCAGGGTCTGCATCTCTTTAGGATAGAAAAGAAGTGGCTAGTTATCCAGATGGTTTAGCTCTTGCATCATTCTCATTTCTCTTCCCAATTTTTCCTTCACTTCTCTTACTTGACTTTCAAAATCCTTCTTGAGCTTCTCTGTGGCCTGCAACTAGTTCATATTTTTCTTGGAAGCTTTTGATGCAGGAGTTTTGACTTCATTGACTTCTTCTGGTTCCATGTTTTGATCCGTTTTGTCCCCAAGATTCTATGATCCGATTGTGCTTCCTCTGTTTGCTTATCTTGCCAGCCAATTACTTGACTTTTGAGCTCTTTGCCATGGTAGAACTGCACTTCCAGGGTGGAGCGAGCTGTGTCCAAAATTGCTTGGGTTTTCACAGTTGTCAGAGCTATGAGGAGGGTGCCCTCTCTACAGCTTCAACAAGCTTTGGCTCACTGACAATTCTTACTCCGGGACCGCCACCTAAGACTATGACCTAGATCCAAGCAGGTCAAAGCAAAAGTGATAACCCTCTGAAAGGTTTCTTGGTCCCCCTCCTATTGGCAGACAAGGAGCTCTGGAGGCAGCCTCACAGCAGCAGCTGGAGCCATCATGCCTCTGCCATCTCTCGCCCCAGGGGGCCAGACCACACTCTTCTATCACTCAATTCCAACAGAGTTCCCTACTGACCTTTTACTTTCTCTTTGGTATTTATGGGTTGAAAAGTCTGGAAACTGCTACAGCTACTCGTGAATTCATTCTTCTGAAGTCTGCTCCAGCTGGTCTGTGCTTCTGGTTGATTCTGGGCTGGTGGGGCTCCTGAAGGACTGTGCTGGGCTCCCAGCAAGGTGTGACAGACCCTTCCTGTTGGCCTTCAAGGCTGCCTTCAGTGGGAGACTTGTTTCTTGCTGTCCATTTGTGGGTTCTGTAGCTCTAACATTTGTTTAGAGTCATATTTTACAGATATTGGAGGTGGGTGGTGTGGGAGCTTAAGCAAGTTCCTGCTTTTACTATGCCATCTTGACTCTGTCCCCCTGATTGCAGATAATGGAGCATTGATAAACACCCTAAATGGACTGATTTCCAACTTGTACAAATAGACATTGTTAGGTTCAATGTAAAGGAAACTTTCATCTCTAAAGGGGAAGTAATTTGTCCCTAGAAGCAATAGGTTCTTCTTCACTTTAGATCTTCTAGTAAAAGCTAGATAACCACTTGTCAGGAGAGTTCTAGAGTCCAGAGGACTTTCTTTTTCAAGTACAGATTGGACTAGATGGCTAGTAAGGTCCCTTTCCATTCAGAGACTTTGTAAACTGTTAGCCCAAGAAGCTTGGGTCTGCAATTAGAAGGGAAAAGTACTAGACTTACTGATTTACAGGTTATTTTGCTGTCCCAGAACATTAACAAACCTCTTGGGTGAGAAGGATAACCAATAAAAAATTTGTAACTATCTACCCAGGAAAAAACAAGTGGGTGAAGAATGTCTATTATTCCAGGGTTGGAGAATGTGTGGCCTCCAGGACACATGTAGCCCTCTAGGTCTTCAAGTGTAGCCCTTTGACTACATCCAAACTTCATAGAACAAACGCCCTTAATAAAATGTTCCCTACATCCACATCCTTAAGAGTATAGTTGTACAGAATCTATGGAAGTCATCCAATCTCTCTCTCTCTCTGTCTCTCTCTCTGTCTCTCTCTCTCTCTGTCTCTCTCTCTCTCTCTGTCTCTGTCTCCACACATAAACACACATGTATGTGTGAATACACATGTACATTTACATATACCTAAACACAAATATACGTGTGTATTTACACACACAAATGAACAGTGAGTTAAGACCAGAACTGAACTGAAGGAGAACTGACTAGACAGTGCTTAGTAAATATTTCTGGTTGATTAATTGCCTTTGGGAAATTATAAAATTATTTTTATAATTCCAAAATTTTCCTTGAAACAAAAACATGTGTTTAATACCTGTATCTTATTTAAGTGGTTATATGATTATGTCATGGACATTACAATCTCTGAAGAACTGAGAATGAATATTATTCGGGGGATTATGGAAAGTCACATGGTGGCTCTGAACATTACACATGTAACATTCGCCTCAAGGCTGCTCCTGTAATTTGCATCCACAGCTTGTACTTTTAGAGGGTGTGAGGCTACTGCTCTAATGTTTTAGGTATAATGCAGTTGGAATCTGCCTCTAATGCTGTATCTTATGAACCTCAACCTGTGTTCTTTCCATCAACAATCAGACTTAGCTTTTAGGTAAGACAGAATAGTTCATACAAAATATTTCCTCTAAATATGCTAAGGTTCACCTTCCCACAAATATACTACCCTGACCATCGGAAGAATGGAGTGAGTTCAAACGGAGACTATAATGATAATGAGGCACATGTACAGAAAAATGCATGCTCACCACACTTGGTACTGTGTGGCGTGGAAGCCCTTTCTTGAGTCAATAACAGGTTTTCTTTTTTGTTTGTTTGGCTTTTTTTTTTTTTGCTTATTTTTGGAGGGCAATTGGGGTTAAGTGACTTGCCCAAAGTCACATGGCTAGTTAGTGTGTCAACTGTCTGATGCCGGATTTGAACTCAGGTCTTCCTGACTCCAGGGCCAGTGCTCTACTCACTGCGCCACATAGCTGCCCCAATAGCAGGTTTTCTTATGTACCTGAAGGGGGTCACACTTGCTGAATCTGCTTCCTTCCTGGGGTGACTCTCTCCACATATGTGCCCACCACCCTTCATGTGCCTTTCTGTTCCTAGGTGGATGCCCTGTCACTTACTAGGTCTGATCTTTCTTATGACATAGTCAGTGTGAGAATGGAGGGTTGAAAGAGAAAAGAGGGAAAAAAAGCCATTTCTCCCCTTCTCTTCCAAGAACAATTGAGCGTAAATATAACTCTTCATCATGTAGCTCTATCTACTGTAATTAATCTGACTACATTAATCAGGCTTGGGAATTTGGGAGCAGAACCCTCTTCCATTATATGAAGAAAGAGTCAGGAAGGAGAAAGTGTTGCCAAGGCTGTGGTCAAAGGAGATGGGCTGATCACATGATAAGGATGGACAGTCTATTTAGTCAGTTGGGGCAGTGAGGTGGTGCCATGTTGCCTAGAGTGCTGGGCATGGAGTCAGGAAGCCTCATTGTCATGAGTTCAAATCTGGCCTCAGACTCTTTACTATATGTGATCCTGGGAAAGTCACTTTACCCTGTTTGCCTCAGTTTCCTCATTTGTAAAATGAATTGGAGAAGGAAATGACAAACCACTCCAGTATCTCTGCTATGAAAATCCCAAATAGGATCACCAAGCGTCAAATAGGACCAAACAATAATTGAACAACATCATTTTTCTGTTAAGAGAAATCAAGGAATCCTCCCCTTTTCCCCCCCACTTCCACCATTGTTATTTTATGAGAAGATCGAGGTGGGAAGCACACTCCATGGCCGGGTATGGAGGGATGATAATGTGCCTCGTTGGGAGGAATCCCCACATTGAAGATGCCTTAGATCCATTGGATTGTTAAGGTCAGTCATCCTAACCTCCAGTTTCATTCACAAAATGGCCATCTATGTAACTTCCCCCATTGACAGGCCTGATCAGAGGATGTTAGTTCAAACACGTATGTAACACAAAAAAGCACATGCTTAGGAAATTTAAGAGTATTATGCTTGCCCATGCTGTGATAAAAATATTCACCTCATAGACAGGCTATTAATTTTTGTGAAACAAAGGGCTGTCTCTTGTCAAGGCTCAGGGTCCCACTCCACAAAGGGTGAATGTTGACTCCATGAGGACATGATGAGAATCAAGAAAAGGAAGGAATGCCAGTTGACAAGGGACCAAAGGCCCCAGAAATCCAGAAATCCATTGAATGCTGTCTAATTTCAGATCTGGGGCATTAGTAAAGAAGGAAAATGGCAAGTTCACTCTGGGAATAGTGATTGGAGAACATAAGCAGGCAAACTGAGCAAAGGAGGTTGGAACCCAGGCTCGTGGCACTCCCTTTAAGATGCCAAGACCCGCCTTAGTCTTCTAGCAACATTTATTCCCCTTCTTTCCCTGTTTTAACCACATTGTCTCCCTTCTCTTTATTCTCTCCTCTTCTTTAATGAAAGCTTTGTCCTTTTCTCTTTTATAGTTGAGCTGCAACCAAACTCCGGTGGCACTAAGGAGCGCCATTCTCTCATGCTCTAAGGGGAATTTTTTCCCTATTCCATGTGTGGGTGTTTGGGGATGAGGGGTGAATAGTGTGACTCATGGACAAGTGTGGAAGCCATGCTAGCCAGACAGGGCGATGAAAGATCAATTCATCTCCCAGACCTAGTGAAAGTGTGAGGGGAAATCCTGGGGGAGTTTCTGACCTCTGTGAAGAGAAGCTCTGTGAGAAATGACCCACACCTTCTTTATCTCACTCATCTTCTCATCCTAAGCTGCTCTTCTCTTCTCCCCTCAATTTTCCCATGATTCTAGACCAGGGGATTCTTAACCAGGGTTAAGACTTTCTGGGGAGTTGTGATGTCTCATACAGTTTTTTCCGACCAAGAAAGAAGCATCGATGCAACAGACTGCTGAGAAGTGGCTTAATTAGAAAACCTCTTCCCTCTTGCCAGTGATGAGTTTTCTTCCATGGGACTCTTGCATTCACATTTATCATGAAACACACCTGATAAGCCTCGGTTTCTGACAATGGGCTGCCAACAGGAATATCTCTGGGCTGGCAAGGTTTTCAGACTATCAGATACTCTCACTGTAGACAGAAATAATGCTAATTCAGTCCAGCAAACATGTGCTAAGCACCTACTATATGAAAAGCATCACATTAAATGTTGTTGAGATAATTAGTGACATTTCTGTGATAGCCTTAGAGTTGGAAGAGGCCTTTTGTTGTTCTGTTGTTTTTCAGTCACGTTCAACTCTTTGTGACCCTATTCAGGGTTTATTTGGCAGATACTGGAGTAGTTTGCCATTTCCTTCTCCAGCTCATTTTATAGATGGGGAAACTGAGACAAATAGGGTGAAGTGACTTGCCCAGGGTCACAGTCTAAGGCCAGCTTTGAACTCAGGTCCTCCTGACTCCAGACTTCAGACCCATTGTGCTATTTATCTGACCTTAGGAATCATCAGTCCCAACTCCTTCATTTTATAGCTGAGGAAACCAAGAAACCATATAGATTAAGTGACTTTCTAAGGACCATGATGCAAAGAAGAATCTGAGTCGTGGATAGGTACACAGCTTCTCTACTCCATATCAGGGCCTTTTTCTACAAATTTTCAAATAAGATCTAAATAATTATATGATCATACAGATTTTGTGGGCATATAAAGAGAGGTGTGCTGGGGTCAGCTTCAATTAGCTTGTTAAATTTTCAGGGTGAGCATTTATACCTCAGAAATCTGCTGCTTATCATTGCAGTGAGTAGGGAGGGGAAAACAACCAGGCTCTGTTCAGGTGAAAAGTGCATGCACACATACTTTTCAGTTTAATCTGCATTATTTACACTTCTCTTAAACTGAGACCATAAACAAAATCAATCGAACAGAGCCTGGTTGTTAAACATTAAATCACCACACTTCTGCATAGCTCTATAAAAACCATGTGAGTTCAGCAGAAGGAAAGAAGAAGCTTTAGGGAATGATGTCTTGTCCAGGCTGGAAGCCTAGTGATCATGAGTTAAAAATAATTATAATTGCTATTTTTGGTTTTTTCCTCTTCTTTAATATTTTATCCCCCTCAATTACATGTAAAAATAATTTTAACATTTAAAAAAATGTTTTGAGTTGCAATGTTTTTCCTTCTCTTCATCCCTTCCCTCCCTACTCACTGCAATGATAAGCCATCTGATACAGGTTATACATGTGCAGTCACATAAAATGTTTCCATACCATTCATTTTGTGCAAGCAGATGTGAATGAAAGGGAAGAATTTTTGAAAGAAAGAGAAAAACAGTATGCTTCAATCTCTTTTCAGACAACATCAGCTCTTTCTCTGGAGGCAGATGCCATTTTTCATCAGGACTGGTGTTTATGAAGCACTTTCTGGTGTGCAGAACCCTTTTATCTTGTTTGAGCCGCACGACATCTTTGCATATAAGACAGCAAAGCATTAATTAGAACGATTTGAAAGAACAAACTTGGAAATACTATCCTCTTGGATATTCCTGGCTATATATCCTCTCTTCTCTGGTTTTTCATAACATACTTTCCCCTTGTTTTCCTCCTGTCTCTCTGCTTCTTTTTGGTCCCTGTTCTTGCACCTTCATCCATCCATCTAACCATCCATCTAACCATCCATCCATCCATCCATCCATCCATCCATCCATCCATCCATCCATCCATCCATGTATGTCTCTTTAACTGTGGCTATCAAGATTCTCTCATGGGTCTTTTTCTCTTCTTCTATGCTATCTAATTGCATGACCTTGCAGTTTCCATGGATTCAGTATCACCTCTAGGCAGAAGAATCTTAGATCAATATATCTAGCCCTGGCCTCTCTCCTGGGCTCCAGTTTTGCATTCCCAGCCAACCTTTAGACATCTTGAACTGGATACCCATTAGTTATCTCAGTCTCAGCATGTTCTCTTTCCCCTCTTCTTAGCTTCCCTGCTGAGGGCACTGCTGAGGGCACCGCTGTCCTCTCAGTCACCCAGAACTGGAACGTCATTATCCTTGACTCCTCATTGTTACTAACCTGCCATGTACTTTATGCTGTAAGATCTTGTCATTTCTACCATCACAGCACCTCTGTGTTCCCCTTCTCTTATTCTGACTTCCCCTTGGTTGTGGGCCTCATCACTCAAGCTTGCAATAACCTTCTAATCTATGTTCTGACTCACATCTCTCTCCATTCTCTACCATCCTGTACTCAGCTGTCAAAGTGGTTTTTTTTTTCCTTTTTGGAGGGGGAAATGCAGGGCAGTTGGGGTTAAATGACTTGCCCAACGTCACACAGCTAGTTTTGTGTGTTAAGTGTCTGAGGGCAGATTTGAACTCAGGTCCTCCTGACTCCAGGGCCGGTTCTCTATTTACTGTGCCATCTAGCTGGCCCGTCAAAGTGTTTTTCTTAAAGCATAGGTCTGCCCATGTCATCCTTCTACCCAATAAGTTCCAGTTACTCTGTATTACTTCCAGGATCAATTATAAAGTCCTTTGCACGGGAGTTGAAGCTCCTGCCCCTTCCTCCATTTCTAGTTTTTTTAGAATTTACTCCCCTCCATTCACTCTGTGCACCCTTTGCACTGACTGCCCCTGCCTGGCAGAATCTCTTTCCTCATCTCCACCTTAGTTCTTGCCTCTGATCCTGTGGTCCTAAGGACTTTAGGCTCCATTAGAGTAGATTTTTCTCTCCACTGATGAGAATAGAACCCCTCCCAGCTTGAGTAAATGGTTTCTAAGAGCTGCTATGATAAACATCACCTAGTAGACAACTTTCTTTTGATGAATCTCTCCAAATTACCCAGGCTATTCTTCTAATTATCAGATGCATTCTCTGTCCTGGTTGGAATGGAAGTCACTGACTTAGAAGGACCTACTAGAATGAATCCTTTGACTGGGAAAGCCTTTGAGAACCCAGAGCCATTATCATACCATGATGAGTCATTGAAGAACTTTGGTGGAGGACCCACTGTGGCAGCAGTAGGGCCGGATGAATGAATCAGTCAGAAGACCTAGAGTTCCTTTTCTGCCTCACACTTGCCAGCTGTGACTCTGCTCTTGGTTCCTCGATCTTCTCATCTGTAAAATGGGAATAAAGTAGGTACCTCACAGGGTTATGAGGATCAAAATAAATCACTTGCTCAATCAATAAGCCTTGTGAAGTACATGTGAGAGACAATGTACTGAGCACTGGGTATACAATTACAAAAATGAAACCTTCCTTTTCTTCCAAGAACTTACATTCTATTTAGAGGAGACAACTGAAAACTGACTATGTATTTACACAAACATGCATACACACACACACACACACACACATACATGGACCAGCACCTCTTGTGTGAGGGCTTTATGAAACCTTTTCAGGGCTGCTCACCCACCTTTGGCATCTACCGGATTCACCCAACTGTCCCCTGTGACTCCAAGAGACTGTGGCATGCACAATGGCCACACTCTGCTAAACTGTCTTGGCAGATTGGCTAAATAAGGCTGAGGACAACCAAGACTTGAAACTTTTTGGTGAGTTAGGAGGGTGACTACACCAAACATGTGAAGACTTTCGCAAAGGAAAGAGTGGATGAGAACAATTTGCTCCAAAGGCTATGAAGGTGACTGAAGCAGGTGCTTGTGGAGAGCTTGCAGCGGTTCTCAACCTGTGGGTCATGATCCCTTTGGGGGTCGAATGGGGTCCCCTAAGACCATCAGAAAACACATATTTCTGATGGTCATAGGAATCGAGACACCGCTCTATTATCTGTCTCCAGGTGAGTCAGCCCACATGCAGATGTGCCCACATCACATGAGTATTAAAGGGTCGCGGTATTAGGAAGGTTGAGAACCACTGGCTTAGAGCTTGGTCAGACATGAAAGATGACAAGGTCATCTACTGCATGCAGGGCCAACACCAGGCATCCAGACTTTTGTCCCATCACTGGATTTCAAAGACTCTGGAAGAGAGAGTGAGGCCAACAACTTTGTTTAACTCTGCCTCACTTACATCTAATTCACACATGAGTCATGATATCGCCCTACGGAGTCACTGGTCCTCTTCAAAAACAAATGACAAATGATACATAGACACACATGGTGGGGGCTGGACTATGGTTTGATTGGTATTCCCAGATGAAGACTTTCTCTACCAATACAAGTCTCTGCAACTTATCATCCTCAAGTTGCCTTGAGCCCCTGTGGGGAGAGTAGGGGGCTGGGGGGAATTGTTAAGTGACTTGCTAAGGGTCTCTAAGTCCATACACATCAAAGTGGGACTTGAATTCACGTCCTCTTGCCTTCAAAGTGTACGTTTTATCCAGTATATCAAAGACTTTGAGCATGGGCCCACGCGCACGTGCACACACACACACACACACACACATACACATACATTATCTCACAGGATCTGAGCTGGAAGAGATCTCAGAAGGGAAGCATTTCAGCCATTTCCTTCTCACTTAACAGATGAGGAAAGGGACAGGGCAGGACTACTCCACAGGGAGTCTGGTGACTTATCCACTTTACACCTGACTTAAGTATCAGAGACTGTTTGAACTAGGTTCTAGGGCATCTGTTTTATTGTAGTGGAGAATTTGGGGGGATAGAGAGGGGGAGGAACTAGAAGCAAAGACTGGACTGGTCACTGGGTAATAATTATCATTCTGTGAAATTGTAGCCTAGTAACCAAATTGCCTCTAAACTTTATTTCCATCTTAGATTGGTTGCTTTCTCTCAGAGGAAGTGAGAGAGTGGGGAAGGGAAGTCACCAGAATTTTTATCCCAGGGATTGGGATAAGCAAATCAGCTCTCTGGGGGAGAAGGAAAAAAAAGAGAAATGAGGGTCTGGGAGGATCAGTTGTGTGATGGAAAAAGATCTAAACTTTACTTTAAAGAACCTGAATTCAAATAAAAGGTAGGTCTTGACTCTCCCCCTTTTTCTGGATCTGGCCAAGTCACTCTGGAATCTAGGGCCATACTAAGGGTATGGCCACCAAGGTCTCCTTCACATGCCAATTGACATGTTCTAGGGGTAGATTCTCAAGTGGACTTTACCCAGTTCCTTTTATTATCCAAAAGGTTCCTTCTTCCAAAAACAATTCCTAAGTTCCTGTTCTGAAAGGAAGCTTGGAGTGGTGGAGAGAGGGAACACTTGGGTTCAAATCTCACCTCAGACATATTCTGTGACCCTTGGTAAGTCATGTCACCTCTCTGTGTCCTAGGCTGCTAAGAGCATAAATTGTAGAAGAGTTACTGATAAGCATTGTTGAGGAAGTTTCCTCATCCAGAAGCTCTCTGCACAGACAAATCCCAGGTCAGAAGGTTCTTTTCTGCTCTATCTCAAAATAAGAAATCCTTTTTGTTTCTGTGCTGATGGTTTGTACCCTTAAAACTTATTGATGACTTCCCCCAAGAGCTTTTGTTGGGTATATCTATCGGTATTTACCATATTAGAAAGGATAATAGGTCAGTATTATTATGAAGATAGTTTTGATATTGAAGAACCCCTAAAAGGGTCTCAGGGACCTCCAGGGGTTCCCGGACCACACTTTGCAGACCATCATTAAGACATGATGCTAATAACTCTTATCAAAGTTAGATTGCTCCTGTCTGCTTGGTATTCAGAACCTTTCTAATGTGGGTTCCCACATTCATGCATTGGGTCTGGGCATTACTAAGTGCCTACTATGTGCCAGGCACTGGGCTAAGTTCTGGGGATGCAAAGAAGGCAAAAAAGGTCTCTGCCTATGAGAAATTCACAGTCTCAAGGGAAGGCAACATACAAGTAACTACATATAGACAAGACATAGACAAGGATGCATGGGATAATTCAGAGGGAAGGCACCGGCAGTAAGGGGACTTGTAGCAAGGGGGGATTTCAGTTGAAGTGGAAGTGAGTGGTCTAAGGTCATACAGATCCTAAGTGCTGGAGACTTGATCTTACTGACTCTGAGCACAGTCCTCTATCCACATTCCTACACACACAAACATACACACTTCTTATTGAGCCCTGGTTAAAGGACAGTTCTCTTACCTTCTCATCTAAACTTTCCTTGGTCCCCTCATCCCACCATCCTCTACCTTTCACATGATTGTTTAGGTGGGTCTCTTAGTAAAGAATGACCTCTTTTCCCGACTTTAACGAACTTATTGTCTAAGCTCTGAAGTCCAGCTTCCGAGTTCCCTTCTCCAGGAATGAGAGAGTCATAGAATTTGGGACTCAGCGGGGATCTTAGCAGCCACCTGGCTCATTCTGCACAGGAAAGGAATCCCCACTATCACCTACCTGACAAGAGATCCTTCAGCCTCTGACTCCCAAGTAGGGAGCCCTGCCTGATAATGACCCCAGTGAAGATCTTCCACCCTTCCTTAGACTTCAGGTGGTGCTTTGATATCTAGGTCTCTAATATTTGTATTCTGCTTTCCGGGGGCTTTCTCCCAGTTATTGCATGATTGTGAATGTGGCATGATGGAAAGGACCAGAGGATGGTCTCAGCAAAGGGCTAACTGGTTTCTCCAAGGAATGGTTGAGTGAGGTATGACACTTACCACTGGTAAGTAAGATGGCAACATGGAGACAACTTCTTTGGCTGTGGAAGCTAATGGAGTTAAAACAAAAAGACAAATGATTTTTGTTCCCCTGCTAATGTCTTTCACTTCAGCAGCATATGGGAGGGGGGGGAAAGGAAGCAGAAGTTGTTAAGAATTAGTTTTTCATATCTTTGACCCCCTCTATAGACATCTCAAATTGGATATTCAGTAGATATCTT
The DNA here is from genome assembly GCA_028646575.1 of Pseudocheirus occidentalis. Lineage (NCBI taxonomy): Eukaryota > Metazoa > Chordata > Mammalia > Diprotodontia > Pseudocheiridae > Pseudocheirus > Pseudocheirus occidentalis. The sequence continues at coordinate 12,576,761 of CM053598.1, read as the reverse complement.
AAAGTAATCATGTCCATAGCATAACTAATGATCTTTCCCCTAAACTCTCTCCATCTCTTATCTTCCTTATTGTAGAGAGCAACACAATCCTCCTGTTTCCTTAGGCTTTCAACCTAGGGGTCGTTCTGGACTTCTCACTATTCCCCCCACCCCTTGCCCTGCCCTATATCCAATATGGGGCCAAGGTCTGTGGATTTTACCTTTGCAACATCTCTCAAATCTCATACACTTTCCCCCTTCTCTCCTCTGACACCGTCATCTTCCTGGTACAAACATTCATTGTCTCAAGCCTGGACTATTCAATAGCCTGCTGATGGATCTGTCTGCCTCGTCTTTCCCCACTTCTACCCGTTCTTCATCCAACTACTAAAGTGGTCTTTCCAAAAGTACAGTTTGACCATGTGGCCCCCTACTCAATAAACCCCCTGATTCCCTATTATCTCCAGAAGTAAATATAAAACATTCTGTTTGGCGTTCAAAGCCTGTCCCTCCTCCCTTTTCCATCTTCTCACACCTTACTGCCCATCATGAGCTCTTTGGTCCAATGACACTGGCCTCCTGGCTTTTCCACAAACAAGACCTTCCATTTTTGGCATTTTCTCTGGCTGTCCCCCCAAGCCTGGAGTGTTTTCCCTCCTCTCTTAGACCCCCTCACTTCTTTTAAGTCGTAACTAAAATTGCACCTTTTACTGGAGTCTTCCCAAACACTTGCTGATTCTAGTGCCTTCCCCGCTTCAGTTATTTCCTGTAACCCTGTACTTACCTTGCTTCATATCTGTTTGTTGTGTGTTGTCTCCCCAACTAGACTGTAAGCTCTTTGAGGGCAGGGGGTGTCTTTTGCCTCTTTTTGTATCCCCAGCAATTAGTGCAGTGCCTGGAACATAGTAGGTGATTAATAAATATTGGCTGATTGATTGATGGAGCTTTCAGGACATAATTGAATCTTCATTTAACCACTGATTTTCTATTTGTAATACCCTTTTCCAAAGACCAAGTAGATGCCTTCCTATAGGAAGGCAAGAGCCCTCATGGGCCAAAGGGCTCAGATAGACGATATCCCTTAAGTATTCCTGCAGAGTGCTCATCAGTTAATATTGCAAGTTACAGTTATCTGTCTTGGTCTGTCATAACAGCTAATGTTTACAAAGTGCTCACTCACTATGTGCCAGGTGCTAGAATCAAAAGATGGAGGGTCTTGTTCATGGAAAAGCCAGAAGGCCAGGTTTAGGACAGGCAAACTGCCAACAAAGACAAGCATCCTTTCAGCGGATATCACCTGACCATTTCTAGTTGTTCAGATTCAGCTCTGAAGAGTTCCTCCCCAATTAGGAACAACAGACTCCTCATTCTTGTGTTTATTAGCTCATCAACCATACTCTAATGACTCTGGGGAAAGTTGTTAATTTTCCCTCTAGTCTAGGTTTTCTCCAAAAAGGGAGATGTAAAAGTGGTACCCAGTGCATAATATGAATTGAGGATTGGAAAGATAATTTTTTCCCTCCCAGAAAGAACCAATAAATATAAAAGAATTGTGGCATGAATTATTAACGGAATGATTCTAACAGGATTCCATATCTTCACTTTCAGAGATAAGAGTGGCTGAAAGTTGGTCCCCCAGAGCTCCTGAATACACTTAGGAGGGGAGGAGGAGTGGGAAGGACACACACACACACACACACACACACACACACACACACACACTGTGTTTGCTCATTTGTGTTTGTCATTTCCTCAAAGAAAGAGTCCTTGAGACCTGGGACCATTTTTTTTCTTTATATCCCTGAAGTCTAGTCTATTAACTGATACATGATATATGCTTAATGAATAAATTAGGTTATTTTTTATTGAACATATGCCATTGCCAAACTAGTCCAATCTAGTTTCTGGTCCAATAGAGGCTGGGTCAATCACCAATGTGCCTACCTGTCAAACTCTCTTATCTGGAGGTCCATGTCCCACAACAGCATGGGGACAATCAAAACTTTCACCTTTACCCTAGAATTTACTTCCTACTATGTTTAGCTCTGGGTCCCAAGTTTTAGAAAACCAGCCCTCATGTTTTCACAACAACAGCCAGGAAAATATGCTAGCAGGTTAGTATTTTTTGGACAGCTGGCAAGTCTTGAGTAGTTATTTCCTACTCTGATTTTTTAGCCACTTTTAAATTTGTCCATTACTATGGTAAGTTTGTAGTAGGCAACATCTTGGGTCTATTTGTGGAGAGAAAGTGGACAGACCACACCATGTACCTGACCCTCCTCTCCATGGTGGTGGAGACCGACTTCCTTATTTGTACACAACTGAAATTCTACGAAGCAGTGATTTCTCCAGCATTACCCTTGAGTGTCCATGTGACACATTAAAAGAGAAAATCCCCTGGAATTTCACAGTCTCTTTCATTTCATTTTTATTTCTTCTACTTTAAATACGTGATATCAATGTCTTTTCTTATTACATCAAAGTCATTTCTCAGAGGGAGGGGAAGAAACCTCCCCAGCCACTAACCCTTTGCATTGAGTTTTCTCTTGTAAAAACAACGACAAAATAAGCAAAAATGTTCATACAGGCTTTGCTGTTATACTCATGGTGGACATTGTTCTCTTGGTTCCACTTATTTTGTCTTGTATTTCTTCCTAGAAATCTTACCCTGTTTTGCTGAATTCTTCATATTCACTTTTTTTTGTGCTGCACAGTATTTTGTCCATTGTATTTATAGACCAGAGTTTTATACGGACACTCGCTTTGCCTCTAGTTCTTGGCTACCATGAAGAAGATTTATCAGTATCAATATGGCATCTTGGCTTCTTTTTTGACCTCCTTAGAGGATGTTCCCAGTAGAGAAATGACTGGGTCAAAGAGTATGGACTTCGATTTCATAAATTCAAACTGATAACCTATTCAGGATGTCTGGACCAATTTATAGACCCACTAAGAGTATATTATTCCTCCCACATCCCCTCTAGCTCACATGCACACACATCTTTGTGCATGTATAGAGGCCATCTTTTTTTTTCTTTTTTGGAGGGGGAAATGCAGGGCAATTGGGGTTAAGTGACTTGTCCAAGATCCCATGACTAGTAAGTGTTAAGTATCTGAGACAGGATTTGAACTCAGGTCCTCCTGACTCCAGGGCCAGTGCTCTATTCACTGTGCCACCCAGCTGCCCCAATATAGAGGCTATCTTTATCAATTTGAAGAGTATGCAATGAAATGTCAGGTTTGATTTAATTTATTATTTTTTACTATTAATGATTGAAAATACGTTTGAAATAGTCATTTCTAGTTAACAAATCTTTTGAAAATAATTCATATTCTTTGACCACGATTCTTTAAAGAATAGTTCTTAATACTATATATTTTTATCAATTCCTTATAAATTTTAAATGTAAGTTTTTTATTAGATGCTATGCAAGTATTCCTTCACTTGACAATTTCTCTTCTTTTTCTATGTTCATTGATTTTGTAAATTTCGTAAATTTAAATGTTAAGTTTTGTAATTTGTAATAGAATTTTGTAAAATTGTAAATTACATAATTTACTTTGTTTATTTTATCCTTTCCCCCTCCCATAATAAATAATTACCCACCTGTTCATAGTTATTTGGGATTTTGGAATCAGCTTATATTGCTCACAAGTAGTGTTAAATGTTCAGTTTGAGCATTTATACTTTTGGAAATTGGCAAATCCTATACTTCAGGCTTGATTTGTGGATTGTCTAAAGAAAATGATGGGAAAATATTAATAACTTAGATTAAGCTTACAAGTGTGTCATATATACACTTGTTTTCTGGTGAGCTGGTTGTTAAATATTTACTAGCACACTCTGCCTACCAATTTCCTTAGTTTTTTTATAATGTGATTTTGTATGTTTTAGTTAAGTAACAATGTTTAATTAATTATGATATATAGTATAAAATATTCCTCTAACCATAACTTCTGTCCTTCAAATCACTAAAATGATATGTTACAGAACTAGACAAAATGTTGACAAAATTCATTTGGAAGAACAACAGGGCTAGAATTTCAAGAGAAATAATGAGAAAATATGCAAATGTAAATAACAAAGTGTTACTGGACTTCAAACTATATTCTTCTTGAAGCTATCTGGTACTGGTTAAAAGTTTAGTAATAATGATAAATTGATAGATAAATGAACTAGATTGGATAAATAAACATTGAAGCATTCAGAAATATCATCCTAGAATTTGATAAACCCAAGAAGCTAAATAATGTGGGTAAAGACTTTCCTTTTAATAAGAACTGCTGGGAAAACTAAACAGAAGTTTAGCAGAAGTTATGGTTAGAGGTTTCTTTCTTTTTATTTACAATAATCTTTCATTTTCCCCCAACTACATAAAAAAGCAACCATTTTTAACATTTTTTTAGAATTTAAGTTTCACTCTGCCTAAAGGGCTATAAAAATGTGCATACCCTTTGACCCGGCAATATCCTTCTAGGGCTATATCCCAAAGATATCATAAAAATGGGAGAAGGACCCACATGTACCTATATATATATATATATATGTGTGTGTGTGTATACATACACACACACACACACACACACACACACACATATATATATATGTCAGCTCTTTGTGGTGGCAAAGAATTGGAAATTGAGGGGATGCCCGTCACTTGGGGAATGGCTAAACCAGTTGTGATATATGAATGTAATGGAATACTATTGTGCTAAAAGAAATGATGAACAGGCAGACTTCAGAGAAACCTGCAAAGGCTTATATGAACTGACGCTGAGTGAGGGGAGCAGAATCTGGAGAACATTGTACACACTTATAGCCACAGTGTGTGAGGACTGATTTTGACAGACTTGGCTCTTCTCAGCAATGCAAGGACCTAAAACAATTCCAAAGCACACACAATGGAAAATGCTAGCTGCATCCAGAGAAAGAACTATGGCGTCAGAATGCAGAATGAAGCAGACTATTTTCTTTTTTGTTTTGTTTTATTTGGGTTTTTTTCTTTCTCATGGTTTTTCCCATTCATTGTAATTCTTCTATGCAACAAGACTAACGTGAAAATGTGTTTAATAGGAATGTATGTGTAGAGCCCATATCAGATTGGAGGCCATCATGGAGAGGGAGGGAGGGAGGGAGGGAGGAGAGTAGGAGAGAAAATTTAAAGCTTATGGAAGTCATTGTTGGAAACTAAAAATAAATAATTTAATAAAAAAAATAAAATTTGAGTTCCAAATTGTCTCCCTCTCTCCCCCTCCCCACCTCACTGAGATGGTAAATAGATCTATAGCTTATACTGGTGCAAACATATAAGTATGTATTTTCATATTCACTATTTTGAGGAAGAAAACAAACAAAAAGAAGGAAAGAAAGAGAAAGAAAGAAAAAGAAGAAGGGAGGAAAGAAAAAGAAAAAAATAGCGTGCTTCAGTCTGTATTCAGACTGTCAGTTCTTTTTGAGCTTTCTTTCTTTCGGTGTTTGAGGGATTCTCTCAACTGATACTTGGTAGTCTGCTTCCAGCAGTTCTGGTTCTTGTATAATTTCCTGAAGAACAGCATGTGGATTTTCTTTCCATAATTAAAAAAAATTCTATGGTCCTTACATTTTCTTTGTATCTTTTTTTTGTGTGTATTCTTGTTTTATGTAGCTTTCACAGTCTTAAAAAAATACATTTTATGATGTTTGTCTTTTCAGTCAATTCAAACCCCCTCTCCCTAAAGATTGAAACCAATCTCATAATAAAGAAAAACAATACATGGTGGGCTGGTGAATTTTATTTTCTGTTCTCATATGGTCTTTCTGTCTTGTCTGTTGCATAAAAGTTTGTCGAGGGCAGGGTCTCTTTTTGCTTTGAGTGTATTACTCTCAACAGTGATAGAGAAATGAGCAGTTTTGTACATTCTGAGTCCAAGAGGTCTATGGGACATTCAGTCTGAATTATCCATTAGAGATACAGATACCAAAAGTTTTGAGAATGGAGATATTAAATAAATAGATCTGAAAATCAACACAGAGATGATAATTGAATCTATGGGAACTTGTAATCACACCACAAGTGATGTGGTGTGATGGGAAGAACTTGAACTTGATAGTCAATGGATTAGAATCCAAATGCTGGGTCTTCTACTTCACTGTCTCTATGTGACCTTGGGAAGTCACTTCTCCTCTCTGGAGTCTCAGTCTCTTCATGTGTAAAATAAGACACAGCATACAGAAGATGACCTCTTAGAATCTATTGCTGCTGTGATTGTCCCTCTCTTTTCTATGAACTCTTAGAAAACAACTTCCCCAAAGACTAGACCACAGATCCCTCTACAGCTGACATTTCTCTCCCCCCCCCCAATCTCTTTTCATTCCAAAATTTAGCGTATCCTACTCACTTCCTTCCAAGGTTCTTCTCTTTTTCACTTTTGCAACCAACTCCTTCTGCTTCATACTTCAGTCTTGACTGACATTACTGCTTCTGAAATTGGAAAGATGAAGTGATCAGTGAGCCAGGGCAAAGCATCACGAGACATTCTGCTGTTTGCTGGGAGACATCCCACAGACGTGCGTGGAAAGGAAATCCTCTATTGTCACTACCCAGCCTCCATGCCAGCTTTGGGATGGTCTCAAAGGCTTATGAACTGGGTAACCCCTTGCCCTTTGATCTGACTCTGCATTCTGTGTTAATGATCTGTGACTGCACCTGAACTGGAGAGAGTTTAAAGCCTCTTTCCACCCGATTTGCTGCTGACTCATGAAAGACATTCTGTTGGCTTAATAAGCAATTCTCAGCCTATCTCCCCATCTGTCTTTGTTCTATATCCTTGTCTCTGCTTTTATCTGTCTTTCTTGTCTGTCTCTGTCTTTACGTTTATGTCTTTCTCTCTTCCACCCATTTCTGCCTTTGTTCTTTCTTTGTTCTGTTTATGTCTGTCTGTCTGTCCATTTTTCTCTCCTCATATCTTTTTCTCTGTCTCTCTCTCCCCCCTCCATCCCCTATAGTTTTCTGTAATTGACAAAGCCTATTTCTTTAAACCCTGAGCTAATAGGTTCCCAGTCCCTTAAGAATCCAGGAAGAATCAAGGCAGTCTACTCCCACCACATCATCATGTCTGTTCCTCCCTCCTATGATCCTTCCATGGATGTGCATTGCCATGTCTCTCCTTTCAAGATGGTAGAATTCTGCCTGTATGTATGTATCTTCTTGACTCCTTCTGTGACCATTCTCTAACCTCTTTCTCTTAAACAAGTTGTTTACCCTAATTCCTTTCTGGTATTCTAATCATCCATTCCATTCGGCCAAGAGTCAGTGATGCCTGAGAGCTCATCTTTTTTTTTTAACTTCTGACTTAGTTGGCCCTGTTGTTTCATTGGGCTCCCCCTCTACAGGTGCAGATTACAGGGTGTCTAAACTCTTCATTTCTGTGCAATACTGTATTGCTAAGGCAGTATTCACAGCACTGATGGCAACTATGAATATGCCAGCATAATTCTGAATCACAAAATATAACAGACTCTCCCCATAGTACATTTATTCAAACACCAGAATCCCAACACCAGAAAACTGAATTCATCATAACAATAAAGAAATCTATACGCAAGAGCACCACCATCCCAAAGCATTCCCAGAAACAAACACTTACAAACTAGCTGTCTCCTTGCCTGTGTTCTCTCTCCTCCCTCCATTCTAACTGCTCTAACTCCCAGCTTCCTCTTGGCTCTGCTCCACCTGTTCAGCAAGCTCCTCCACCACGGGTTCCATGTGATTAAATTCAGCCTGTGTAGGGGAAGGAAAGATCTTCAAAATCCCATCACAAACATTCACAGAACTCTTCAGACCACCCACTCAGTACTCTCTCTGGAGGACTTTTGGTTCCTTCACTCCCTGGGTATTGGTGCTATGCTTAGATTGTGTATCCAGGCTGAGGGTCTTAACCGGGAGTCACATAAGCTTAGAGGAGGGAAAATTACATTTTATGTTGGTATAATTAGTTTTCTCTATAACCTTCTGTATTTTACTTTATACATTTGAAAACATTCTTCCGAGGAGTTCATAGACACCACCAGGTTTCTAAAGGGGTTGGTGATGATGGCAGTACTTATAGAGAATTTTAAGATTTGCAAAGTGTTTCATGTATATTCTCTCCCATTTGATCCTCAGAAAAACCCAGGGAGGTAGGGGCTATGTTAACTCCCTTTTTAAGGAAGAGGAAACTGAGGCACAGAAACGTTAAGTGACTTTCCCAGGGTCACAAAACTATTAAATGCCCATATCACAGAAGGAATCTGAATTCGTCTTCACACCTCCATGTCCAGCATTCCCTCCACTGAAGCATCTAGCTGCCTTATTATTTCTCTGATACACAAAAGGAATTCAGACCCCAAGAACTGGGGTCTTTCATTCTTATGTGATGGGTCTACCTTTTTTCTCAGCCAAACGTATCCTATATACCCTCCTTTTGGAAGGTGGAGTATAGTCTGCAACCCCTGTATGGGGTACAAAAACTGCCTCCACCGACGAAGAAGGGCTTCTCATGGGTAATTTATAGTCATTGAGTTGCCTGGGACACAGAAATTCATTGAGTTGCCCACAGACAGTTACTATCTGTCAGAGGCAAAACTTTATCATGATATTTCTGGGGCCAAGATGTTCCTTCTCTTGCCTGCCCCAAGCTGTCTTTTGCTTCAGTATTCCATAGACATTGATTAAGCCAGATACTTTGCCTCTGCCCTCAAGGAGCTTATATTCTAGTGGGACTGATCTTCTGGAAGGGTCTGTGGAGACCAACTCTTCTGACTCTTTCATCTTACAATTGAGTAAGTGAAGCCCAAGAAAACATAGGCAGTAAGTATTAGTGCCCAATTTGAGCCCAGATTTCTTCCCATTGAGCTATAATGCCTCTCTTTACCTGCTATCGGACTCCATTGCCCTTTGGCAATTTCCTTGGACCTGTGAAATAGACCAAAGATGCCTTCAAAAGCTGTAAAGAAAAGTCACATGTCATCAGGATTAGTTCCCATATTGTCTTGTGTAATGGGTACTTTCCAGATAAGAAAGAGAAGCTGAGCAAGGAGATTGGATATACAAATTATATGGGCCCTATCATTCTCTATTATTTTTATTTAAGGGTAGGGGTAATTTGACTAAATAAAATTACCTCATCTAATCAAACTGCACAGGAATATACCTCAATAGACTCAAATCAAGGAAATTTCAGCTAAATGTGAAAAGATCAATTTAGATGTCTCTTATAAGTGATTGGAAGAACCAGAAGTGATGTTGTATTGAAAGAGTTCTTGGATTGGATGAGGAAACTTGGTTACACAAAAGGAATTATCTATAAAATATAAAGCAAGTTCAGGATCCAGAGAGACAAGAAGTTGAACAAATATTTAGCAGTAGAATATACTGCCTCTGAGAAAGAATGGCTTGGGAGGAGAGAATACTTTGGTTTCTACCTTTTTCTTGTCTTGGACAGGAGAGTTATAGAAGACTTCCAAAATCCCCATCTTCCCATCCATGTCCTAGAAGGACTTCTCCAATAACTGAGAGTAGTAGCTTCATGAAAACCCAAAGACACACCAGACATTAATTGACACTTTTGCAAAGATTCCAGCAGAAAATTATACTCTACCCAAGGTAACTATCTTGAGGAACACAGTAAAAAGATTTTCAAAGACTATGACTTATCCTTCTGCTTTCCAAGCTCGAACCCACTTTTCCTCGGTCTCAGTTTAAACTTGTCAGAAAGTGGGCTGACTTTTGCAAGGGGTTTGTGACACCTTAGTAATAATGTCTTTCAAAAACTACTTAAATCTAATTGGCTAAATAATTCTCTACTGATAATCCTGTAGGGAAGCATATTGGTGGGAGCTCCCAAGCTATAAAACATTAGAAAAGATCCCTCTAAGCTACTCCTACATCCCTCAGAGGAGTAGCTATGCTCTGGGGACTTCAAGTGGGAGTTGGGAAAGTAGCTCCAGAGCACAGTTATATTTAGAAAGACACCAGTAATGGAATGATGACTGGTAATCATTTTGCTTTAAACTTATAGCTAGAAAACTAGCCAGACATGTAAAAGAGAGCAAGACTTTGGTTCATTTTTTTGACCCGTAGAACTGTGTAATTGATGAATCCCTGGCTTTAAACCATTGTTCATGATTACCATTGCCCTAGGAACCCATGCAGAACAAGGTCATTTCCTCCTATCTTCATGTCAGTTTGCCTCTCTCTTCTTTGATACTATGATCTAAGATACATGAGAAAGACGTGCCTTTGCTAGCCTGAAGTACAAATTTAACAATTTATTTGGTGCCTTTTTGCTCCAGATCAGGATTTGGGCATGTCTGGCATTGTATTTTATTTCTCTCTTTTTCACAGACCTTTAATCTC
>CM053598.1:12493906-12561406 GCA_028646575.1 Pseudocheirus occidentalis | reverse complement strand
CTGTGGTAGAGGCTGAAAGAATGTTCTAGAGGAAAACATTTGCTCTCAATTGAGATTTATTTCTTTTTTATGTGAATTTTAATAATACAGGTCAACTAATAATCCAGTCAGCAGTACATAATTAGAAGTTCAAGGATATCATGAAACACACATTGACATCCCTGAAATTCAGAACATCTGTGATAGCAACGGGTCAGAATTCCCAGGACAGACTGAAGGCTGCTAACTACTGCCCCTATTTGCCTTGTCTTTCCTTTGTGTTTGTTTGGGGATGTCATAGCATCACAGAACTGCAGATACTGTTGGAAGTTGGAAGGGTCTTCAGGACCATCCAAGAACTGGTAACTCTGTAAGATAAATAGCAAGAGATTCCCTCGGGTCAATACCCCCTTTCTGAAAGGACCCCTGCATGACAGACTGAATAAGTGTTTGTCCAGTATTTGCTTCAAGGCCTTCAGGAGTGGGGGGAAAGACAAGGAGGGCTGTCTCTGGAAGGCTACTCCTCCTTTGGACGGCAATAACATTTAAGCAATTCATCTTGACATCATGCCTAAAATTACTTGGTTAAAATTTCGATTGCTAGTTCTTCTTTCTGAGACAAAAAGAAACAAGTCTAAGCTAATCTAATTTATAACCCTTTGGATACTTGAAAGTAGCCAACCTGAGACTTCTTTTCTCTAGAATAAATATCCTTCATTCCTTCAACCAATCTTCTATGTCCTTGACTTGAGGTGCTACGTCGGCCTCATTGCCCTCCTCCGGACCTGTTTCTAGGTGGTCAGTTTGAAACTGAAGTGAGCCTTGCTGCAGAGGGTAAGATACCAGACTGAGGGTAAGTAGCTGAAATGTGCCCCATGCCTCTACCAGCGTCAGTCCAGAAACTACCAGCTCCCATCGAGCAGGACCAGTGACTGTATATCTGATTTGTCCTGTGAGTTACAAATAGTTGTTGATCTGTTTGAAGTAATAGGAATTATACTTCAAATACATGGTCTATAATACAATATACAATACAATAGTTATGAAAACATAATGTAATATAACATGGTGAGACATAATGCAATATAAAGGCATATATGCATGCATTTATATACACATACACATGGGTATACATGCAAATATATATGCATAGATACATGCATGTGTATACGTATACATATATAAACATATACAAACATATACAGACGCAGGTACATGGACACAAACCTACAATTTCTTCGATGTAGGGCATTCCTGGTGCAAAAATTCCCTCAACAAAATGCAGATTGACACCTTTTAAAAAATTATAGTTTACATAAGACACTATAATTAACATCAATTAAAATCAATATGAATATGATAATTACAGAATAGGAGAGTAATGGTGGTGTAGAGAATTGGCCTTGGAATCAGGAGGACCTGGGTTGTAATTCCCCCTTTGACACATTCCAGCCTTGTGACCCTCGGGCAGGTCAGGTAACCTACCTTTCTCTGGGTAACATCCTGCTTTGTTAGAGGTAATTTTGTTATCTGGAAGTTCCCTATGCTAATGAAATCAAAAGTCTGTTTTCTATCATCTGTCACAGGAATGCTTCCTTGAGGCTGCTATGTTGACACCTCAATCTGTCATTAAACCCTATGGATTGCCTGCTGTGTGCCTGCCTAACACCCGGCATGGATGGCTGGGGACACTTCAAGGTGTTTCTCATTGCACCCGGGTTACTTGTGAGGTGATGCTATGGTAACAGGTGTTATGTAAATACAGGTGAAATGAGAAGCCGTGTGGCTGGGCTTTGCTGAGAATATCTTCTGACAAGACCTATTCTTTATTATTACTTCTTTAGATACATTTTTCTCTTGCCTCCAAATAATAGACTTGTAACATTTCTTTGACTGAAGAAAGAAAAAAGGAGTAGTTACAACAATCAGCAAGAATTTACTGAACATCTACTATGTGTCAGGAATTGTGATTGGTTCTGGGGACACAACAAAAGAAAGGAAACCATCATTGCTTTCAAGTGACTTATAATTTTTAAAGGCAGATGTTGCTAAAGTGACAATATTTTGCCAATGTCTTGTGTGAAACAATCCCTGTTTCCAAACCAGTATTAGACATTAAGATGAGCATTTCTCCAATTGGAGATTTCAGTGGAAATGGTTCTGCTAGTCCCGAGTCATTGACATTTCCATTTTAAAGCATCTCAGTTAACATTCCACTCGAGGTTAAAAGGAATTATTGATGAATGTTAAATAGTCAGATAGATGAGTAGTCCAACAGAAATAGATAGATAGGTAGAGGGCTAAAGCATTAATTAAATGTTTATTATATGTAAATGCTGTGCCCAGTGAACTTTCACTACTGGTTCTTCTTCCTTTATCTCAAGTTTTATTTATTTTTTGTTACTTTCTCCATCTATCAGTCTTGCCTGTATTTGTCTTGTACTCTCTCCCTTTTGTCTTAGCCCTTGCCTTGGCTTCTCTGCCTTCCACATCCCCTCTAGCACTCTGCTCCTGTCTGCATAGTCTAGAACATATCATCACTTCTTCAATGGAGATGGATTCCTGCTGCTCCACCACCATTCCCAGGACCTCCTTCTCATAGATGGCAAGCCTCCTGGCCCTCAGCCAGTCTTGAAGACTAGCATTTTCATGTTTCAAAAGAATGATTGCCTGTCAGTTATTAAGGTGTCCATTGATTGTGACATTAAGTAGTTGTCACGGGGGAGTTTCTCACAAGTATCAAATTGTTGGAGCTTTTCTTAAAAATACATGCATCTATTAACATCAAATTTGCCTGTCTACAGGGTGAGATTTCCCAGGAATTTTGTAGCTTTTTATATACAAACTATTTTCCAACTTTGTCAGTTGGGAAAAAAGATAACCCAAACTCTAGATATTCTTAGTATAGAGCAAAAGGATTATGGGACCCACATAAACTAAGATCAGACAATTTTCTAATTTAGTCAAAGATTGCTTTCCCAAGAAGACCTGTCCATCATATTGAGATATCCTACAAAGGCTTACCTGGTTCAAAAAGGACTCTCTTTTTTTGCTCTCTCTATATCTTTCCATCAGGGTTCTAAGTGTTCCTCTGAGGGATTGGGGTATCTCTCTAATACTATCAACTTGAGCCCCCATTACGGCATGCTTTTCTTATTGCTAACTGACCATGATACACACTATATTTGGCATTGAGTAGCTTTTGCAAAGAGATATTTACTTTGAAGATACAGTAATAATAGGACATCACCCCAGTATAACGGCAGCATGCCTTCCCTTTCACCACCTCAAATCCGTGGAGGATGGATTCAGACTTAATGAGGTTTCTATATACCACCAGTACCACCAAGTTCCCGTCCAAATGTGGCCTCATTGGTAAATTACTTTTGGTATCAGCCATCATTAGATATGAATGTCCTGAAGTGTCTTCCTTCTTCATTCTTCAAAGCATGAAAATTGCAAAACATTCCAGTATCTCTGCCAAGAGGACCCTAACGGGGGTCATGAAGAGTCAAAAAGGTCCTGGAGGGAAGAGAGAGACCAGGAAAGGCCTCAGGAGCATCAAAGATCTATGATTTCCTCCAGGTGGGAACTCTCTCCACAGTGAATGATGGCTCATCTATAATTTACAGTCTTAGAGAGTTGCTTGATTCTCAAAACTGTTAAACAACTTGCTCATGATAATACAGTTAGCAGGTATCAGAAGTGATATTTGAATCAAGGCTATCTTGATTTCAAGATCAGCATTCTATACACTGGGTTTATGGGATGTCCAGGAGGAGCAGCATCTCTGGTGTTGGGGGGCCTGCCAAACCCTTCTTCAGGCTGCTCATTTACCTTTGGTGACCACTCGTCACCTAACTCTCATCTGTAGCTCCAAGAAGCTCTAGTATGCACAGTGGCCACAACATGGTAATGTCATCTGGGCATTTGGGCTAAATCAGGTTGAGGGTAACTGAGGGTCCTCAAATCCACCTGTGAGTTGGGGGATGTCTATACCAAGCATGTGAAGACTTCCCCTGGTGTAATGTATGGATGAGAACAATTTGTTCCAATGGCCATGAAGGTGCTGTGGTCACACTTAGAGCTTGTTCAAAGATGCCACCTTGGGCCATCTCCAGTTGTCTTAAGTTTTGTCCTCCCACTGGATTTTGATAACATTGGAAGAGAAAGTGAGGCCAGCACTTTTAACTCTGCCTCATTTAAATTCAATTCATGCAGAAGTCAGAACATCCCCCATGATGGCAATGGCCATCTTCTTTGAGAAGGAGGGACAAGCAACAATCCTTCGCCCCAAGCTTCTTCTCTGTTGTCCAAAGTAAACTACAAAGTGGAAAGTGACATTTAAGTGATTTTACTGAATTATTTTTGATGAATCTCCTTTGTGTGGTATTTTCCGGGGTTTTTTGGGGAAGCACATGTGGTAACAAAATATTAAATGTCAATAAAATACTTTAAAACTTTTTTTCAAGGCAAGCTAAGCCATGTGCCTAAGTGTGCCATGTTCAATGAGAAATCTATGAACCATCTTTTTTTCCCCTTTGTGCTAGCCCCAGACCTCCTATGCATGCTACCCTCACCTAAGGGTCACTAAGGTTTTACTTTCCTTGAAAATCAAAACCAACCACAGGGTGTGTGAGGGGAAGATCAAACACAGACAAGTTCAGCCTTGGCTTTGAGAATCACTATCAATTTCCTCTTTCCCCTCCCCACTCCTAAAAAAAACCTTCAGAGGGAGCCCTGATGTAGTCCTGGCTGCAGGGTGAGAATGCCCAGCCCTGGGCCAAGGGAGGGAGAACCTCAGTATCAGCTGGGATTAAGCCCAGAGCTGGATGGTTTTGTTGAATAGAGTAAAAAAGACAAAACAAAGTTTAGTGCACAAAGTGGAGGGTGGAGATCACTGAATCTTTGGCACCTGTGCCTTTTCAAAAGGAATGAAATAATTATAAGTTAAGCTACCTCAGAATTACGGTTATTTTTTCCACCTCAAATGAGATCCAGGTTCAGTTATTAAGAGACTCCAGTCCAAGGTCTTAGAAGCTACTAAGCAAGAGCTTAAGCAGGTGGTTCTCTCTGTCTTTCTCTCTCTCCCTATCTCTGTCTCTGTCTCTGTTCCTCTCTCTGTCTCTGTCTCTCTCCCATCATCTGTTTCTCTCTCTCTCCCTCTCTCTCTCTGTCTCTCTCTCTCTCTCTCTCTCTCTCTCTCTCTCTCTCTCCCTCATCTCTCTGTCCCTCTCCTTCCTTTCCTCCCTTTCCCTCTCTCCCCGTTCCTCTCTCTGTCTCTCTGTGTGTCTCATCTGCCTATCTATATCTTTCTTTCTCTCCCCCTTATTCTAATATTTAAATAGCTTTTGAATTGTCTGTGCTTTGCCAAAGCTGGCCTTGCCACTTACTACAGCTGTACAGATTTGTGTGATAATAAATGTGTCCTTGCTTCCTCCTCCTCCTTCCTGTGCTCTTCTCCCTGCTCAGAAACAGTACCCAGGAGAGGACTTCCTGATGTTCTGCCTCAGCAGGCAGACCTATCAGATTGGTGTATGTGCTACAACACAACTTACAAATGCTGTGATCACATGGGCTTTAAAGAGGTTTGGAGAGCCTTTGAACTGCTCCTGGAAGGCCTAAAGCTCCTGGTTCGGAGCTTCTGGTCCCACTCTGGGGGATTATGTGAACCAGGCCTATGTGAATGGCAGGAATGGGAAGAATGCTCCCATGCCCTCCAGGACTCTAAGTTCCTGGTCAGCTCCTCCCTTGGCGTCTCTACTGCATCATCTCTATAACTAAGCTATCTGACTTGCAACAAAAACTCCCTGTACGTTTTGACTTCCAAATTAGGCTGTGAGCTCCTTGAGAACAGGGACTGCCTTGCTCCTCTGTTCAATCTTTAGCACTTAGGGCAGTGCTCTGTCATTTTGACTTTTACATTCTGGGACAGGTATTTGCTGTCAAAATCCTAAATTGCTTAAGTCCCAATTTGTGTCACTTTTAGAACCAGACTACATCATTGTTGGGAGAAATGCCCAAGTTAGGGACTCCCTGTGGGAGTCTAACTCTGAGCTACAATCCCTCCAGGGTAACCCTGGGAAAATCAAGGACTTAGTGGAACCCTACATTCCATCAAAGACATAAATGATGGATTGCCATAAAGGACTCAGCCAGTGACTTGGTTACATATCACATACGTAAGGGGTGACAAAAACGGAACTGGTACAGGACCAGAGAGGCCATTGATGACAGCCACCTTTCTTCTAATAAAGGACTCAAGGAAGAAATTGTTTCCTGGGTCTTGGGTCAGGTGGACAGCATTCTTTCATATGCTATAAGAAAAGGAAGCTGTTCATTGTAATAGGAAACATTTTTCTTGAAGTCTACCACTTAGAGCAGAGGAAAGTCAAGGGGCACAGGTCAGTCTTTCACTGATAGATGTGTTGGTACATATAAAATATTGTTATTATTATGAGTGTGAATTTATGCAACTATTAAGGTTTTCTCTTCATGTGATAGGTAAGCCAAACAGAATGCAAAAGTGATTTTTTTTAAAAAAAATGGATTTGTCACTCCATTGGTACAGGGAGTTATTTCCCAGTGAGCAATGTTGTCCCCTAGTGAGGAACAGAATGCCAGTGTTTGTCAACACCTGCTCTGTGATCCATATTTCTTACCAGTTGCCTGGGACATGGAAGGGTTAATAAACTTGCCCAGTCAGTAAGTGTTAGAGGCAGGAATCAAAGAGAGGTCTTTGTAACTCTGAGGCTGACCCCATTCATGACAGCACAATGCCCTTAACAAACAGAACATTGTGCTTTTTAGTTCTTATTGACTGTCTCAGTAACTAGTGTAGTTCGTGAAAGCATGATCTTCTCAGTGATTCTCTGTATGGGTGTGTGTCTGTGTGTGGTGTTCTTCAGGTTCATGAGAAGATTGTTTTATTTCTGTCTTTAAGATGCTGTCTCAAACAATGATCTTGCTTTGAGCTTATTGTTCCTACTGGCTATCTATTAAAGGTAAATGCAATGGTGGGGGCTCATGAGATAGAGCTGTAGTAGTGCAAATCCACAGAGGACACTGAACTCGTGATCGTTACCAACGCCCCATGAATCAACCCTTGAATGTGAGGAGGAGGATACTTTAGAGGGGTACTACTGCTATTGCTGCTAAAGAGACAGATAAGGCATTTATTGAGTTCCTACTTAACTGTGGTAAATTAACCAGTGATACAAATATATACAAAGAGATGGTCTCTATTCTTTCTACTATTAGGGGAAGATAAACCCCAAAGGGAACCCAGAAATCAGGGGTAGGGGGTGGAGAAAGGGTGCCCATGAAGAAGCATGGTAGCCGGTGGGGAGGTAGAGTGCTAAGGAGAGTACGTTAGTGTAGAAATGAAAGGGAGGCCGGGCTACTACTGTTTGTGGTGCTACTGCTGCTCTTACTGTCACTACTTCTGCTCTAAAGACTAACGTCATCATCACTGCTATTGCTGGTGCTCTGTTAATACTACAATTTCTACTATTTCTACTATGGCTACTCTTCCAGCTGCTAATGATACCATCATTACTATTATTCATGATAAAGATAAGTAATCACAAAAGCTCCTGCATTTATTCCCCTTTATAGTGTGCAAAAGGCTTTCATCTCAACACGTATACTACAAGTATTATTCCCATTTTTACTGAGTGATAAACTGAGGTACATGTTAGAAGAGCCAGGACTCAAATCCAGGTTGTCTGACTTGAAGACCAATGACCTTTGCATTGCTCTACCCTGCTCAAATCCAGTCTTTAATTCCTCAGCTGTCCATCCTATCCTAAACTCCAACCTTCCAGACCCACCACCCCTCAGTTCTGTGCCACATCTTCACCAATGAGCCAGTTGTACTCTCCTCCCTTCCCTATTTGACCCTTTGATCAATAAGTTCAATCCTCCTTTGTTGAGTCCCTTTCCTTCTTGTCCTATCACAATTCATGTCTTGCCAGTCTCCAGCCTTAAATGACTCTCACCATCCATTGCCTTTGCTCCTATTCATGTGCTGTTGGATAGATCTGGAGAAAGTTATGCAGCCATGCTAGCTGCATCCACTATATATTTATAGCTACATAATCTCAGCTGGGCCCTCAATGTAACAAGGGAATCCTTTTTGTACTTCTCTAATCAATTCACTCTCCCATTTATCATAGCAGCTCTTCCAAACCTTTTCATCCCTCTTTGAGCCTCCCATGATATCCCCTCCACCCTTCAGTTGTGTACCAAAATCCATACTTCACCAAAACAAATGAGGCCGTTTAATGAGACTTCCCTCTTCTCTCCTCCTCATGTCACATCCCTGAGAAGCCTTTCCTGACTAGCTTCTCCTGTACTTTTTTCTAAGATGGAAGACATGGCCCTTCTCTTTACCAAAGCAGAAGTCCCTCTCCAGGAGCACCCTTAATCCCCTCCCCTCCCATCTTCTCCAGCATCACCCCCTCAACGTTCTCATTCTTAATATTCAATCCCACTCAATCCACTGGTTTTTTCCCTACTGCCATTAAACACACCTTCATTTGTTAAAAGAACATTCCTCTTCATCCTGTCATCTCTGCTAGCTGTCATGCTTTGTCTACCTTTCATGACTAAACTGCTGGAGAAAACCCTCTAAATTTACTCTTTCCTCTCATTCAATTCTAAACTCTACAGCTGGATTTCCAACTTCATCATTGACCTTAAAATGAGACAGAGAAACCTAGGTCTAAAGTCACCAACATGGCCTCTTAATGACAAAATGTAATGGCTTATTTCAGTGCTCATGCTACCTGAGCCCTCTGCAGCATTCAATCCCGTCTGCCGCATACCTCCTTCTCTCTAAATTTTAATGCTGCTGCTCTCTCTCCCCTGGTTCTCCTCTTACTTGGCTGACCACCCTTTCTCAGTCTCCTTTGTTTGCTGCTTCTTCCAGGCCTTGCCCATTAAATGTGGGAGCTCCCCAAGGCTCTGTCTTAGACTTGCTTCTCTTCTTTCTCTATGTTATCTCCCATGATGAGCTCATCAGAACCCAAGGGTTCAATTATTTTCTCTAAGCATATGATTCCCAAATCTAAATATCCAGCCTGTCTCCTGACCTCCAATCTCACATTTTCAACTGCCTATTAGACACCTCAAACTGGATATCCTGTAGACATATTAAACTCAATATGCCCCAAACCAAACTCTCTATTTTCCCCCAGAAATCCCCTTTCCAAATTTTCAGTCACTTTTGATGGCACCATCATTCTCCCAGGCATTCAGGTTTGCCGTCTAGGTGTCAATCACTCTGAACTCTTAGCCCTCATATCTGACCAGTTGTCAAGTCCTCTCTTGTCTGTCTGTAATATCTCTGGTACATGTGGCTGCCCTCCCCCTTCTGGCACCATCGTCACCCAGGTGCAGGTTCTCATCATGTCACAGATGAACAATGATTACAACGGCCTTGGCTTAGTCTCCCTGCCCCAGTCCAGCCTTTACTCAGTTGTCAAATTAATTTGGACAGATCTGACCATCTCACTCTCTTATTTAATAAACCCTAGTGGTTCCCTATCCCTTCCAGGATCACAAGTAACAACCAGGCACCCTCCTACTTTGACACTGTCCTCCCTTCTCACCTGCTCTCATGCACTCTGGCATCTTTGCCATCCCTCAACATGACACTCTGCCTCCAGATTGTTCATTCCCTTTGCTGGCCCTCATGCCTGGAATGTTCTCCCTCCTCATCTTCCACTCCTGACTTCCTTAGCTTTCTTCAAGGCTCAACTAAAACCCCACCCACTTCAAGAATCTTTCCTCTTTCTCCTTAATTTGAGTGACTTCCCTCTGCTGATTGTGTCCAGTTTATCCAACGTCTGTGCAGAATTGTCTAATGTCTCCCCCATTAGATTGTAAGTTCTCTGAGAGCAGGGACCCCCTCCCTCCTTTCTATGTATTCTCTTAGCACAGTGCCTGATCCATAGCGGTGTTTAACGAGGGCCTGTCAGCTGAGTAACCGCTGTTTCACTGACTGGAATTGTCTTCCACTTTCTGGCTTCCCTGATTTCTTTGAGACAGCTCGAATCTCTGCTTCTTGAGGGTGCCTCTCCTGGTGACCCTCCTTCCTCCCTTCACTCTAGTGCCTTTTTCTCTGAAATGACCGTTCCTTTGAATGTATATAACTTCTATGACCAACTCTTTGAAAGTCGTCTCTCCTGTAGAACGGGACCTAGAGCATAGGGCTGGCGTCTTTGTCCTTCTCCGTATCCCAATCATGTAGAGGAATCACTTTAAGCTTCTTGCCTGGCTGGCCCAGGGACTACCGAGCAGGTGGAAGCTACTAAATAGTTAATTATGGTGCCTGGATTTAAAAAGGCATCAAAAGTAGCTTTGTTTGTTTGTTTTTCTCCCCCCACCCCACAGAACTGAATGAAATGGCTCAGATTTATGAATGGGTGCCATTTGGAATGACCACCATGTCTTACAGTCATTCCATAATTTGTCCTGAGCTCCTCTCCTCATTCACCATTCATATAAAGCTGCCAGTGAAGAAAAACAAAGCAGAAACACTGGATTTCAGTTTCTCTTTTTATTTTGTTTTCTGCTATTTTTAGGTTCCTTGGATGAATCCATGTCCATATTTTTAGCTTTTTTTTTTCTGGTAGTTGAAACCACCCAGCCATCATTTGTTAATAAACAGCAAATGGGAACCATAAATGCAGTTGTCTCCTCGAAGGTATAATTTGAAGGAGAGACCAGAAAGGAAGACAACTATGATCTCAATGGAAAGCTAACATTTGGGAAACAAAGTGATGCTGTCTATAGACTGTGCTGCCCAGGGCTGCACACTCTGTCTGGGGGGGTGGTGACCATGTTGGGCATGTGTTACATTGCTGTGAAGGAAGACCTTCCTAAATAGGCCAACAATGAAGTGATTCTTTCAATTGTTCCTGACAATTAATTTGTGCCAACAGTCATTACCAAGCTGGAGTAACCTGGGCTTTGTCCCAGAGCACTGGAATTTAGAATGAGTGCTGATGGAGCAATCAGTGCCTTAAATACCCAGTTTAGCACCTAGTTAACAAGAATAATTAGTTAGAAAAAGATGCTTGGAGATAATGGCTTCCTGAATCCTGAGTCCCTCCCATTTAGGGTGGGTGCTCCCCTGGGGAGGCCTTTACTGACTCAGGCCCTGCCTTTCCTCTCCTCAGCATTAAGCTCCCTTAAAAATGGCCTCAGGGTGTACTGGGGTCTCAGTCACTTTCTTCAACTGAATTGGAAGTGCACTTAGCATTGTTTGCCACCGGCATATGGTTATAGCTCTGCGTGCCGGAGGTACCACTCTTATTGAGAAAGAGGCAATTCATTTATTTAATCATTTATTTTTAGTTTTAAACATTCACTTCCACAAGTTTTAAATTTTCTCCCCCCACACCCCCGAGTTTGCAATCTGATATGGGCTCTACACATACATTCCTATTAAACACATTTTCACATTAGTTATGTTGCATAGAAGAATTACAACAAATGGTAAAAACCATGAGAAAGAAAAGGAAAAAAAGAAAAAGATAGTCTGCTTTGTTCTGCAGTCCGACTCCATAGTTCTTTTTCTGGATATGGCTGGCATTTTCCATCATGAGTCTTTTGGAATTGTTTTATGTCCTTGAGCTACTGAGAAGAGCTAAGTCTATCAAAATCATTCCTCGTACATGAGGCTTTTACAGTGTACAACTTTCTCCTGGTTCTGCTCCCCTCACTCTGCATCAGTTCAGTCTTTCCAGGTTTCTCTGAAGTCTGCCTGTTCATAATTTCTTATAGCACAATAATATTCCATTACATTCATATACCACAACTTGTTCAGCCACTCCCCAATGGATGGGCATCTCCTCAATTCCCAACCCTTGGCCACCACAAAAAGAGCTGCTATAAATATTTTTGTACATGTGGGTCCTTTTCCCATTTGTGTGATGTCTTTGGGATACAACCCTAGAAATGATATTGCTGGGTCAAAAGGTGTGCACATTTGTGTAGCCGTTTAGGCATAGTTCCAGGTTGCTCTCCAGAATGTCTGCATCAGCTCACAGCTCCACCAACAATGAACTAGTGTTCCACCTTGATCATTTTCCTATTTTACCATCTTAGCCAATCTGATAGGTATGATGTGGTACTTCAGAGTTGTTTTGATTTGCATCTCTCTAATAATCAATAGTGACAGAGCATCTTTAAAATATGATAAGATGTTTTAATTTCTTCCTCTGAAAACTGCCTGTTCATATCCATTTATCAATTGGACTTGTATTCTTGTAAATTTGACTCAGTTCTCTATATGTTTTAGAAATGAGGCCTTTATCAGAGACACTGGTTGTAAGAATTGTTTCCCAGTTTTCTACTTCCCTCCTAATGTTGGTTGCATTGGCTTTGTGCAAAACTTTTCAATTTAGTGTAATCAAAACGATCCATTTTGCATTCCATAATGTACTCTATCTCTTGTTTTGTCATAGAAAGAGGGAATTTAATTCTGATTTTTAACTCTAAAGGAATTTATGTTCACATTTTTAGAACCTATACTTCACCTCTTTTTTTTGAGCAATGGAAGAAGTCCTATGAAAGGGAAAGGCATTTATTAAGCTTTAATTAGTATTAACTCTTTAACCAATAAATGTTTATTAAGCACCTATCACCTATCACCTATCACCTATCACAATGCCAAACATTGGGGATCCAAAGAAAAGCAAAAGACAGTCCTTGGGCTCAAAGAGCATCTAATGGGGGAGACAGCTTGTAAACAACTATTTATAAACAAGATATATCCATCCATCCATCTGTCCGTCCGTCTGTCCATCTGTCTATCTGTCTGTCTATCTATCTATCTATCTGTCTATCTATCTATCTATGTCTGTCTGTCTGTCTGTCTATCATCTATCTGTATCTTGTCTGTACATAGTTTTTATACATGCATGTGTATATATTATACATGTATATGTATGTATGTATGTATTTGTGTGTATATATATGTATATGTCTCTCTCTCTATGTATATATAGGCATCTATGTATGGAAATTATGAATCAAGGCATTAGAGATACAGCGAATCAGGGAAGCCTCCTTCCAGAAGGCGGTAATTGAACTGGGATTTGAAGCAAGGCAGGGAAGTTTTAGGGATGGGGGACAGACTGAAAAAGCCTGGGGTTCGAAGGTGGAGTACCTTGTACAAGGAACAGCAAAGAGGCCATACACAGGGTGTAAGTATGATACAAAAAGACACTCAAAGTAGGAGGGGGCAAGGTCTTGCAGGGATTTTAAAAGCAAAGAGAGGATGCTATGGACTTACTGCTGGAGAGACTAGACTTTATTTAATGGGAGCAGGGGGAGGGTGAAGTGGTTAGAGCAGCTCTAAAGGCATTATGCCCTGGGGATACAAATGCTGCTGCACCAGACAGTTTCTGACCTCAAGGGGCTTATGTTCTAATAGAGGAAGTCAACACTTAAAAGGGAAAAAGAGTTTCATGGAATGGTTTGGAAAGGGACATGGAGTGGCAACCTGAATGACGGATCTGAATCTAAGGGGTAGAGAAAGTCTGAATTCTTATGGGAAAAGCAGGAAGCCCAGGGTGGCTGGCAAGGGTGGCAATGAAGAATTGGGAAGAAGGTAGGATCGGAGAAAAGAGCTAATGCCAATGAAGGGCACACTGGCCTGGATGGTAAATGTGGCTTCATTGATTTAGAGATGAGAGGGACCTCAAGGCTGTCCAGCCCGATCTTTTCAATTTACAGCTGAAGAACCTGGGGTTCAGAGAGAGTCACTGCCCAAGGTTGCAGACTGAGTAACTAGCAGGGTCGGGTCTCCAAGTCGTCTCCAAATTCAGTAGTCTTGGCAAGATGCTGTTCTCCAGGTGCAGCTTCTTTATTCTTGCAGCAAGGAAGAGATCAGATAACCAGGGCTTGTTGAATTCAAAGCCTCTTCCCCTCAAATAGAAACCTCTTCTGTCTTGGGAGAAAGTAGTCATTGAGAGAAGGCAGTTTCCTGTTTCCTCTCATCTGGTGTACTTCATTGGGAATCCAGGTCTCAGCATCAGGGTTTCCTGGCAATTCACAAAACCCATCCACAGAGGAAGAGACAATTTCTCCTGGGCATGAAAGCTGAATCTTCCCAACAAAAGACAGAGTAAGGAAATACCCTAGTCCTTTAGTTTGGGGGCCGACCTTGAAGTCCCCTGAACCAGAAATCTCCATTTCTGGTTGAAAAGCTGAGAAACTTTGTTTTTTGGAACTTGTTCAGTCACTATTTTTTAAATTCCAAAGCACAGAGCTTCATGGGTATGGAGAGACAAGATCTGAGTAGAAAATGAGAACTTCTCTCCTTCTCCATATAAACCATGCAGCTTTGATACACATACACACAGATACACACAGACACAGACACACAAAGGCACACACACAGACACACACACACACACACACACAGGGGTGAGAAGAAAGGCAACATGATGTCATGGATAAGCCAGAAAGGCCTGTGTTCAAGTTCTCCCTTGAGCATCTAACAATGGCCAACTCAATTAACCTTTCAATACCCTAGAAAGTTATGTAGGACCCAGTTCTGTATTTTTGGGTCATGGACCTCTCAGGTAAACTAGTAAAGTCTAAAGATACTATCTAAGAATCATGTTTTCAAAGAATTGAAGGAAATGCTAAAGGTTCATGACAATAAATATGTAATTTTTCTCTTTCAAGTTCACCCTTGCCCCTCCAACTCTGTCCACTTGAGAGACCATTCACTTTTCGACCATAAGTGGTGGTTTAAAAAGACACTAATTTGAGGAAACCACAGGACTAAAGCAAAATAAATTGTTTAGTTGGATTTCATGTAGAGAAAAAACAAGGGGTGACAGAGAAAACTCCCATATACTCCACTGGTGTCAGTTTAACACTGAGAGAATGAGAGGAATGCCAGTGTAGATAGGATGCCCATGTAGAATTTATGGGAGCAAAGAGAAAGTTGCTGATTGAGATTTGAAGGCACAAGTCATTTTGGATTCCCACTAGTGGAGACGGTGAGATCCCGATTTTATCATAGTAAAGGAATATGGATAGTGGAGTCAAAACTCAGTCATACTTAGCAACTCAAAATGTCAAGGAAGGAAAATTATCCTTTCAATGGTAGGAGTCAACCTTCAGAAAAATTTGAAATATTCATACTGCCCCATAAAATGCATGCTTTTATTGGTTATTCTGTCAGCACCAGAGGCATCCTCCTAACCTAGGGATGGGAAACCTGCAGCCTCGAGGCCACACATGGCCCTCTAGGTCCTCAAGTGTGGCCCTTTGACTGAATCCAGACTTCGCAGAACGTGTGGCCTTAAGGCCAAAGGTTGCCCACCTTTGTCCTAAACTTCAAGATATTTTTTAGTTGTTTTCTTCAGCTCTTGGACCTGCCCATCTACCCTTTTGATCATTTGCTGAATTTGAATTCCCTCAAATGCCTTACAAATGTACAATGTTCTATGCATCTGGTTCTAAATGTCATTCATTGGGTCTTAAGGTTGATGCAGAGTAAAGCAGAAAGGGCTGTCAACTTGGATCCAGATCTTGGTTCAGAACCTGGTCCTGATATCTCCTTCTGGTAAGGCTTTGGGCCAATCACTAAACCTCACCAGGCCGATGCTTTTTGTAAGCATAATGAATATAATAATGGTCAGACCACCTGATCAGGCTGATGTTGAGGAAAGGGCTTTGTAAATCTTGAAGTGGGATAGAAATGTAAATTATATTTAGAAATGAGCCTTTTGGAAGACAGAGGTTTATTATCTCATTCATAGAGGGATAATTGTGTCATTTAGAGAGAATGCTTTGCAAACCATAAAACACTCTAGGAATGTTAGCTATTTGGCCTCTTCAAGTCCTTTAAGATTTCATTTGGAGATTTTTGCATTTTATCAGTGAGAACTGATGACATCAACTTAGATTTTGGTTATATCTTACCCCAGAATAGCCCTGAAAAAACATTGCATATTTTCTGTCATTGTAAACAAACAAAAAATTAAAGATAATTCCACAAAAATTAATCTTGACTTGTGATTTTTCCAGACAATAAATGAAGAGTTTAATTTCTGAGACTGCTTGAAGATAAGAATATTTCAATGAATCAGGGTCTTCCCTAAGCTAATTACAGACCTGTTAGGCAGAAAGCAGGCTTTTGTAGTTCAAGATACTTAAGTATGATGAGAGGAGAAAGAGGCTGTTTTCGTCTATTTGATAACTTCTAGTATGGGCGCTTCTTCCCCCAAAGAACTTTTTAGGTCTAAGTGTTTGAAAAGTCTTGGGAAATAATCGACTTTGCCCAGTGTTACCAGAGTTCAAGACGGCCATAGGTGGGATTCAAACCCAGTTGTCCCTAACTCCAAATCCATCATTCCATCCATGTTTAGTGAAGTAGGAAGAGTTACACTTGGAGTCAGAGGGCTTGGAGTCATTATTGCTTCCTATCTTTATGACCTTGGTAAATCATTTCATTAAGTTTTCCTCATCTCTGGAATGAAGGAGCGCGTATCCTAGGTTTTCTTCTACATTTCCCTCTAGTTCTAAGTCCAAGATCCCATGTGTTTCTCCCAAAAGGCAAGTGGCTGTTCTGAGCACTCATCTTTTCTTAAAGGAAGAAGGCAAAACCTTTCAGCAGAAACCATTTATTTCAATTAAAAATAGAACATTTATCAGACACAAGATAACATCACCAGTGTGTACAAAATTTACAGGTTGTGGGTAAAATGTGGACAATGCAGCACTTTTAGAAAAATAATTAAAAAGTTTGGGATCATGTACAGGGAAATGCCACATTGGATATTTACAACACAGTAATTTACTGCAAACAGTCACTGGATAGAGTTCGTTCCCTACAGAAACAAAGCCGTTTTTGCACTCCAGGCTTCCGGAAAGAGCATTTGGAGGGTGCAACTGTAAACACTGAATATGTCCTTCCTGAAAAGGTTCGCTGTCATACACGGAAGTCCATGACCAGCCGCTGCTCACAGGGGCAGTTCAGTGTTTTTGGCAGGTATGAAGCCTAGAAGCATTATTGGTCAAGTGATCTTTCTGTACCCGGCAAGACAAGCCTTCGGCACAGAAACAGCGCTGGAAAATCTCGAGTCCGTGAGAGCCTTTTCTTTTATGCTTGGTGCAGACTTGACCTTCCTTGAGCACGGGCTTACAGATCTTGGACCAGAAGTGTCGAGCGCAGCAGAGGCCATCGGCACAATCGGAGGAGCGGAGGCAAACGGCACCTTCCTGACCTGGGGAAGAGAGGAAAGTGAGAATAGCTGAGAATCAGTCATCCAGCAAGCTTTTACCAGGGACAACGAGAATACTACCAATCTCTGACCTCGGGGAGCTTCCGTTCTCTGAGATACCATAATGACCAGCAAGCCTTTCTGGTGAAGACCGGGGTTAATATCATGCTTCTGAATATAGTCATTAAGTAACCAGGGGCCATTCATTTAATCCCTCAGTATCTCAGGCAACTGTCCATAGTCAGGACTGGTCTATATTAGTAGCGGTGCTTTCTTATAACAATGGGCCATAATAATTTACACTTACATAGTGCTCTCAGATCATTGGATTTCTCCTCGAAAAGACCCTAGAGGCCGCCTAGTGTAATCTCTTCACTTGACAAATGAGCAAAGTCAGGCCCAGGGGAAGTAAGCAAGTAGATCAGGTAGTGAGCAGCAAAGCCAGGACTAAGTCTTAGATCTCATCCCATGGTACCTTCTCATAACAACACTATGGGGCAGGCGGTATAAATATTCCCATTTTACTGAAACTATTCTTGATGAAAAAGAGGAATTAGACTTCCTATTTTTGACCTCAGAATTGGGGGAATAAACATTTATGTAGTGCCTTCAAAGCTAAACACTTTTTTTGTAAATATTTCTTTAACATGGAACCAAAGGGCAGTGGATGGGTGTGGTAAAGAGGTCAATTTAGGCTTGATGTCAGGAGGAAAAAAAACAAAAAGCAGAACAACTTGACAATGTGAGAGCTGCCTCAGGAGGTGGTGGGGTTCCCATCCTTTGATGACATCAGTCGGAGGCTGAATAACCAATTGACAGGTAAGGGTTAGAAGGGATTCTTGTGCCAACAAGGGCTTGGACTGGATGGTTCCTGATAAACCTTCTAATTCTTGAGATTCTGTGATTCCTAGAATCATAGCCTTTTAGAGGCAGAGGGAACCTCTTGAGGAAGGTGAGGCTCGGAGATGTTAGAGGTCTTTCCCAAGGTCCTTCGCCAAAATGGCAAAGAGAAGAATCCAGGTCCTCTAAAAAGAAACCCAGTCCTCTTTGCACTACGGCTCACTATCCCATTGCCCTGGGATTCAGAGAAGTTACTTACTAGCAGCTAGTGAGTAACAGAGTTGGGATTACAATTCTAGTGTCCAATCCTACACCCAGAGGTCTGTCCCTGCTGCCCAGGGAGGATAGTACGACACTTTCACTGGAAGGGAGGAGTCATGTATTCTCTTACCTTTGGTCTTGGCAGATGGAGTGGTCCTTCTGGGCTGGCTTTCCAAGAGACTGTGATCATTATTCACTGGTTCTGTGGTCATCTCATCCATTTCTATTGCATGCAGATGGTTCTGATCCAAAGGTACACATATCCCTAAAAAGAGAAGAGGCACTGGTCAAGGGCTAAAGTCTCTGCCTCTGATGTGCTATAGTTTATTTGCCTCTCACATTATCATCTAGCTTATTTTATCCCATGGTGATGCCCCCTTCAGTGAAGCATCATTGTACATGTCCCCCAGATCTCCCTCTCTCAATTTACACTAAAGGTAAAGATATCAGGCTAGAAGGGAGTGGAGAGGTTATCAGTTTCAATCTCTCCATTTTTTTAGATGAGGACCCCAAGGAATCAAGAGGTCACAGCAGTAGGAAGTGACAGCTGCCTGGCCCCGGTACTCATACAGAATCTATACTCTTTCAAGTACTGTCTGTGTACAACTGGATTTGTGGGAACATGCCAATTTGGGGGGTTGGAGGTTTTGAGGCTTGTGCCATCAAATTAACTCCCCCCCCCCCCACACAGTGAAGTATGTTGTTGCATATCTATAGCATGATTAAAATGAAAGAGTCCTGGATTTAAAGTCAGAAGACCTCGGTTCAAATCCTAACTTAACCACTTACAACCCCCCCCCCCCCCCGGGACTCTGCCCAAGTTGCCAGATTCCTAGATCTCAGAGGTCTTAATTTG
Source organism: Pseudocheirus occidentalis (assembly GCA_028646575.1). Taxonomy (NCBI): domain Eukaryota; kingdom Metazoa; phylum Chordata; class Mammalia; order Diprotodontia; family Pseudocheiridae; genus Pseudocheirus; species Pseudocheirus occidentalis. Next base: position 12,542,215 of record CM053598.1, on the reverse strand, counting down.
ATCATCAGTAGGATCTGAGATGAAGAGGTGGGAGGGACCATAGAGGTCAGCTAATTATCAGATCTAGGTCTCTAAGTGGTCTCAGAGGCCACCAGACTGATCCCCCTATTTTACTGATGAGGAAACAGTCCTGATTTGCCCAAGGTCATGCCATCAGTAAAGGACAAAGTCAGGTTGGGAAGTCAAAGCTGCTACTTACTAAGGTCTCCTTCTATTTGTACTACACAACAGTGTGGGTGGGATTAGATGATCTAAGACTCCTTGAAGATGGATCTTTGCTCTTATGCACAATCAGAGGATCAAAGCTCTAGTATCAGAAAACAAGATTGGGACCTAAGCCTTTTTGCCTTCAGAGTCATTCTTTCCAGTGGACTATGCCCGCTCTTTTGAAGTCAGAATGACTCACTGTAGTCATTAGATAATTCCATAAAGAGATGGCACGTGTAAAGAAATGAACATTTCAACAGGTCTGTTTCTATTAAAGTGTAAACAGATGTGGAAATAAAGTAAGTGGCAGTTTAAGAAAACCTGACTCCACTTGCTGCTGCTCTGGGCACTGGAACCTCTTTTTCTCAAGTACTTAGTTCTCTACTAGAAACCAAAGTTTTATTGAGAGACTAGTAACTTGATTATTAGTCCCTAAAACTAATGGGGGCTAATAACTTTAAAAGTGGGGTGGTCATAGTAGTAGTAGTGCTGCTGCTGCTGCTGCTGCTACTACTACTAGTAATAGTTGAGCTTCCCAACAACACTTCAAAATCAATGCTGTTATTATCTATCTATTAAGCACATTCTTTGTGACAAGCCCTGAGCTAAGGACTAGGGAGACAAAGAAAAGCAAAAGACATCCTTCCCCTCAAGGAGATCACAACTTAATGGTGGAAGACCACCATAAAGAGCCAAGTACAACCAAAATAAACACAGGAGGAAACGCAAGAGTACAGAAAGTCAGTGACTTTCCCAGGGTTGCACAGCTAAGAAATCAATGTCTGAAGCCAGAAACCTTGGGTTTCTGATGGCAAGGTCAGCACTCTGTCCACTGTGCCCCCTTTGCTACTAGTTTTCCAACTGTCAAGGGACACAAGAGAGAAAATGTAAAGTCCAAAGCCTCAATTTACAGAGGTACAAAATCAGCTGGAGGGGAAAGGGGAACGAGTGGGACAAGGATCCTGACCTTGGCGTTACAAAAGCAGTACAGTATCAGGACTTGGATTCAAATGCAGGTACTGCCTCCAGACATCTGTCCACTACTCTAGATTGCCCCAATTACTACTATTACTACTACTACTACTACTACTACTACTACTACTACTACTACTACTACTACTACTACTACTACTACTACTACTACTACCACTACCACCACCACCACCACCACCACCACTAACACTACTACTATTAGTCATTTCTGTGGTACATTTAAAGTTCGGGTGCTTTTTTTTTTTTTTGCTGGGTGCCATTAGAAAGAGAAATTGCAAGGTAAGCTCTCTAGGACCAGGCTTCCTGCCATCTCCTTCCTCTCTTCCTAAAGGGGAGAAGGTGAAATTCTTTTTCTTCAGAAGTTGTAACCTGCTGTGTGGCCTCCCTACGCTGAAAGAGGTCTCCAGGACTCCGCACTTTCCCCCAGGGATCAAGCTAGGGAGTCCGAGGTGAAGGCTAGATAAGAAAGAGCCAGGTGAGGCACGCACGGGAGGACCAGGAGGGCGTCACGGCCACTCACCGTTGCTGCAGTAATTCCCTGGACAGCACATGACGCTTCGCTGGCAGCGCCTGCGGCGCTTCCGGCAGGGTAGGCAGATCTGCACCCCGATGCTGCCACCGCCCCGGGAGCCAATGTCGCAGTACTCCTCCAGACCGCAGTCCTTGTCGTCCGCACACATAAAATGTTGCTGAAGAGAGAAGATGAAGAGGGAATGGTGAGACCTCGGAGCCGGCTAAGAAGGATCCTAGTAGTTGGAGAACCTCCTGCCACAAATCCTGACTTTACAAAACCCGAAGACGTTAATTCACCTTCTCCAGGTCACAAAGCGCCTAACAAAGCAAGCCAGAAGCTGAACCCGCGCGACTGGAGTGTTTCGCTTTTGCCTTTGAAGAGCTCTGGTGTTCAAGTCAGTGTCTAGAACACAGTAGGCTCGTAATTAAGGCATATTGATGGATAGTTTTGAGCCGGAAGGGTCCTTCCATACCCAAAGACGTTACTGACATTCATAGCAGCCTCAGGTGGGTTGTATTCAGAAAATGTCAGTGCTGCTCCTGACTGCCTGTGTAAATTAGAGAAAGGCACCTCCCCTCATCCCACCTTCTGAATCTCAATTTCCTCAGTTGTGAAATAAAAGGGATGGAATAAATGACCTCAACCCTCCCTTGCGTCTCTACATCTCTGAACCTCTCCGTAAAATTCTCGATTTTGAAGCAGCTGGTTCGTAGGACTGAGGACACGCCGGGAAGTAGATGGCAAAGGTAGTGCAGAGCGGGCATCCTCTGCCTCCCAGGCCAGAGTGCGCGCATTAAGGCGCTCTTCGTTACACCTAACCACTTAGCCATCACTCCCAGCGAGAGAGCCGTTACCTCCGGCTTTCTCAGAAAGCTCTTGGAGCCCCACTCCGCCCCCACCAGGGATCTCGTCTAGAGTTCTCTCCGAGGAGGGTTTTCCTGCCATCCCTCTCTATCCATCCGAGCCGGCACAGTTACTCTCTGCTACACAGGCTAGTGCTGCCCTTCCTCCCACTGTCCCTTCCCCTCCGCCACTGTATAGGGTGGCCCCGGGAGAGGTGCCCACCTGGTGTTTGTTGTCCACGTGCATGTACCCGTTGGGTCGGTCGAACAGAACGCTGTCTCCGGGAGCCACACTGACTGCCCAGAAGGGGATCAGCCCCGCACTGCTGCCGCCGCCGCCGCCGCCGCCGCCGCCACCCGGCCCCGAGTGCCCATTCTTGATGGCGTTGGAGTTCACCAGCACAGTATTCAGCGTCGCGGCCGCCGTGGCGCACGGAGGGCAGCACAGAGCGGCGGCCAGCGCCAGCAGAAACCGGGCGGCTCCCGCAGCCAGGGCGGGGGCCAGGGCTGGCATCTTGGACGTGGTGATGACGAGGACGAAGCAGAGAGACAGACAGACTGAGAAAGAGACAGAGACACAGACACACCCCGGCGGAGAGCAGGGCAGCGCGGACGCAGTGGCCCAAGGGCGCACCGGCAGCTCCGTGGGAAGCAAGTCTTGCGCCGCCGCTTCTAGGCTCCCGGGCTCTAAGTCACGGCTACAGCGGCAGCAGAGAGCCGCCCAAGACAAGCCAGCCTGAACTTCCGAGCGCTGTTGGATGGGCAGGCAGCTCTGTCCCGGGTCCTTGCCACGGCCGCCGCCTTTATACTCCCGGTCCCTGGCTCTGCCCGCCCCCTCGGGGGCCACTACAAAGTCCGGGATGGTATTTCAAAGCCTTGGAGAAGGGCTGGGAGGGGGTGTGTGAGTGCCTACGCGGGGGTGGGGGGGAGGGAGAAGGGGCTGGGGCTGACACTCCCCTCCTCTCTTTTTTCCTCTCCCTTTCCCCCCTGCCCTTTCCTGCCTCTGGTTCCAGACTCCGCGGCAGTGGGCAAGCGGAGAATGAGTTTTCCGAGGCTGCCCAAGACTTGGCTAAGGGACGGGAACTTCTGGGACTCTTGCCCGCACCCTGTACCAGGGTCTCCAGGCCCCGCCATCGGAGACACTCTGCTTAGCCTTAGTGGGCCTCCCTTTGCATACCAAGTCTGTTCTCTTTCCGTCTCCGCTATACTCAAAGGCGCTTTTTGCTTGCATTAGGCCAAATGTCACCCGGGGGCTGTAACGGAAACAGCGCGGGGCGGAGGGGAGACCTTGTCTTCCAAGAAGCAGAGAGCTGGAGTGCTGGGCTTGGAGTATGGAGTATACCGAAGCCTTGGGTATGAATGCTGCCGCAGACATGTGTGGCTCTGGACAAGCCAGCCTCAGTTTCTTCATATCTAAATTGGGAATATTAACACCACTTTCCTTCCAGGCTTGTTGTGAGGATCAGATCAGTAAAGCGCCCTGGAAACTCTGAAGTGCTATATACAGGAGAGCTCTTCTTATTAAGACACTCAGTCTCAGAAATCTCAAATCAAATTGCCAGGGTCACTGAGCTAAGTGTCTGCAGTAGGATTTAAACTCCCTTCTTCTCCACTATCTTGTGTTGTTGCTCTGACTGTCAAGAGTCAGGATCCGGAGCCTTCCTCAGACGCTTAGTAGATGTATGACCCTAGGCAAGTCACACAACCTCTCTGGGACTCAGTTTCCTCATTTGTAATATGAAGCCTTTGTACTATAACAGTATTTTCAAAACATATATTTAAATATATTGATAATTATTTCACCAGGATTGGTTTCTTTTGTTTGGTTTCTCTCAGAAGGGGTCCATAGAACTGACCAGGCTGCCAAAGGGGTACATGAAGACTTTCAGGGCTAGAGAAGTCCCTGCCAGCCCCAATCTAGACCTAGCTAACTGTGTGATGTGTGTAAGGCCTCACATCTGAGTTTCTGCTTTCCCACGCTCCTTTATTTAACAATCACTTATTAAGCACTTGCTCTCAGGAAGGCACTGTGGATTCACAGACAAAAATGAAATTGACCCTGCCCTCAGGAAACCTGTATTCAATTCCACTGGGAAAATACTGTATAGGAATAGATGAAAATATACAAATTCTGGGGGAGAGGAAAATATACCAAAAAACGGATAAAGAAATCCCAAATAACCAGAGGAGGACCATTAGCAAGACCGGCGGTTCTCTGAAATGGGGACAATAATCCCTATAGTGGCCTCACTACACTGGGTGTTGTGAGGGTTCAAAGCGATGGTGTCTGAAAGGAACTTCCCAATCCGTAAAGCTAGATAGAACTTCTACCTCTCGCCGAGCTCCCAATAAACCAAAATAAACATAGCGCTCAAGTTAGGCTTCCTGCGGAATCTATGCATGAAGCACTGGGGGGGGCGGGGGGGGGGAGGGGGCGTTTGGAGAGCACTGACTGAGAAGGGGCTGGTCCAAAGGCAGTCTCTCCCTTGAGATTCTCCTTATCCAGGTCTCCCAGTCTATGTTTGCATACTCTCTGCATGCTCGTGTGTCTGTCTGTGTCTCTGTGTCTCTCTGTCTATCTGTCTGTCTGAATCTCCCCTTTCAGCCCTCCCCTGCGGAAGGGGGAGGGGATTTGCACATCAAAAGCCTGCTCGGAAAGAAAGGCTGCTCTAAATTCCCTTTTGAAGAGACAATCTGAGGGGTGGGGGATGGGGGGGTGGGGAAAGCAGAGAGAAATGCCTTTGGACATTAGATCAGGGCTGGAGATGAGAGGAAAGAGAGAGACAGACAGGAAGTAACAACTGGTGACTTTCCTGTAACTGGCCAAGAACTCTTGTTATCCTTGGGTAGGGTGGCATAGAGAGCCACAAAAAGGGTGGGGTAGTGGGGAAGGCCAAGGAGGCCTGTTCTACTGGTAGGTGACACTGGGATTCAGATCCTTCTGACCTGAGCTCTGTGAGTAGGGGAAAGTCACTCTTCTCCTGAACCTCAATATTCTGTTCTGTAAAATGGGGAAAATAATCCCTGAAGTGATTGGGAGGCTTCAAAGAGATGTCAAGTGCTTGGCAGGAGTGAAAAGGCTCCAGGAAAATCAGGCCTTACATTTGTGTTTCTATCCTTCAGTCTGATACCTCAATATGTGTGAGAGAAATCGGATGGACCAGGTCAGAGCTGCAGAACTTACTGATTCAAATGAACGTTCATACAGATATGCATGCAGACACAGGCACATACACATGGGTATGCACACACATTCACTCACACAGGATCTAGGCTCCAGACTGGAGGAAGAAGGCTGAAGGTCTAGCCTGTTGCTAAATGGTCCAGAATTGACTAAACTGGGTTTGCAGAATTTGTTCCAAGAAGTGCAAAAATTCCAGTAGTGATTTTCTCCTCCCCCACTCCCCCTCCCCCTCCCCCAGGGAAACCTCTGATTATTTTGTTTGTTTTTGAATGCTCTAATGCATTTATTTCGAGTCATGTACTTTAGACTTTATTTCCATTCAAGAAATATTATCTAGTGCTTACTGTATGGGGAGCCCAGTATTAAGGTTTAGGGAATTGTAAGCTTTAGAGAAGGGGACCCTTGACCTCATGGAGCTCAGAGACTTGGGATGGGGGCATCGAGCTTCCTCTTCTTTTTCCTCTTTCACTTTTTCTACTCAGTTCTTTTCCTCGTTTTCCTGTTCTGTTATTGTTGTCACCTCCCTCCTTCCCCTCCTCCTCTTCCTCCTCCTTTTCCTTCATCATTATCATCATCTTCTTCTTCTTCTCCTTCTTCTTCTCCTCCTCCTCCTCCTCCTCCTCCTCCTTCTTCCTCTTCCTCCTCCTCCTTTCTTGAAACAATTTCAAAGGCAAAGGGGAAGGAAAATTAGCCAGTTATGTAGACACACTGAAAAAAATGTGGTAGAATAAAAGGTCTTTGGATTTGGGGAAGAAAGAGCTGAGGTTTAGTCTCCGATAACTGCTAATTAATATCTGTGTGACCTTGAGCAAGTCCTTTTTCCTTCATGGGTCTCAGTTTCCCCATTCATAAAAACCAGATGATCCCTAAGGCTCCTTTGTCTTTAACAAGTATCCAGCTACACTCCACCTCTTCTTAAAGCAAATCTTCAGAACAAACTCCTAAACATCTTTTTCAACAAACCCCTCTGTTCTCTCATTCCTTTCCTTACTCTCCACTATGTCCTTCCTTCCCCAGGCCATCAATGACAGAACATTTTTTAATGCCTTTCTTTTGTACGTGTGTGAGGGGAGTGGGGTATGTCTCTCTCATAATATGGAAGTGGATAGAGTTGCTGACCCTGGAATGAGGAAGACTCATCTTTGTGAGTTCAAATCCAGTATCAGATATTTACTAGCTGTGTGACCCTGGGCAAATCCCTTTACCCACCTTGCCTCAGTTTTCTCATCTGTAAAATAACCTGGAGAAGGAAATGGCAAACCACTCCATTGTCAAGAAAATCCCAAATGGGATCATAAAAAAAAACAGACATGACTAAATAACAACACATTCTATGAGAAAGATTCTATGTATCAGTCCTCCCAAACTGATGGTATGAAAGTCTGTGTATCACATCTATCCCCTTTCCCATTATAAGGTAAGCTCTGCGGGAGCCTAGACCTTTGCATCTCTACTTGCCAACAGTGTGCTTTACACATAATAGATGCGAAATCAATGCTTATTAAATGAACAGAAGCTTGCCAGAAATCCTTCCCTTAGAAACTAAAGGTGGTTTCCACACCTGTATATACCTGACAAGGAGAGAAGGAAAAAAGTGCCCCCTCCTCCCCATCCCCCTTCCAGTCACAGCACCCCCTCCCTCCACACACTTTATCCACTTCAGAGATTTTCAGCAGATTAATTTACAGTCGTCAAAGAGGTGGTTTATATTGGCTGTTTCGAAAGAACAGCAACATGTCAACAAGACCGCTATTTGTTTGGGGAGATGTTAGACATAGCGTTGAAAAATTCCCTGGTTTAGCCAAGATACTGTTAGTGCTTACGCACACAAGATGAGATCCTGCCCACAACTAGTCGTCACTGACCCCTGTACCCACCGTGGCTGACCAACCTATCATCTTTCAATTGGGTGACAAGACCAAGGCGAACTGGGCTTGCTATAGCCGGGAGTGATGACCAGGGGGTAGTAAGGAGCCCTGGATTCCGCCTGGGTTTTTACTGGTGCCGGAAATTTCCCTGCCATCGCTTTCCAACTTGGAGTTTCAGGTAGGGAGTTGTCCCGGGGTGCTTCGGACTGCAGCTATTATTTGGGCAGCCACCTGCATCAGAGCAGGACTGAACCCTGGCCTTCCTCACTCCAACTATACCGCTATACACACCTAGGGGTTTGCAAATGGCGTCTCTTTGAGCTGGAATTCATGTTCTAGTCCTCGAGGGTTTGGTTTTGATCTTTGCATTTCCAAAGCCTGGCGGAGTATCAGGTTCCCAGAAGGCCCAGCATAAACATTCCTATTGCTCTGGTCTTGTCTTTACAAGGTCATGGGTCTAGAAATGGGAGGGATTGGAGGGAGGCACTTCCATTTCCCGCCCTCCCTCCCCATTGGTCACGCCGATTAAAGGAACAATTAAGATGAGTTTTCACCTGACTATTGTAGCCGGGCTAATTGGAATCCGGGTATTTTTAACACAAGAAACATTTATTAACCACTTACCATGTGTAACACACTGTGCCAGGTGCTGAGGATATGAAATAGAAAAAAAAAAACCCAGTCTAAACTGTCTCAGATAAATTAAAAATGGCTTTTTCAGACCACACAAGTAAGATCATTGAAGTCTTTTGGGAAAGGGCAAAGAGCCTTGACATTCTCCTCTTCCTGAAACACCTGTGTGGCCTTTCAGTTAGGAACTCACAGCCTTTGGGTCAGTGAAGGGACAAAAGAGAATGTCACCCCCAACCTGTCCCCCTCCCCCCTTCCCCAGGGGCTGAAGGGAGGAGTGATTTTGGTTGGAGTCGGTAGCTCCAGAACCTAGGCCTCCAATTCAAGGCTCAGTGCAGATGCTACTTCTGCTGGGCAACCTTTCCTGATTCCCTTAGTTGTCTTGATCAATTCTATCCCTCCCCCAAATTATCCAATTCATGTCTTTTCACATGTTGTATCCCCCCAGTGGACCACAAGCTCCACAAGGACAGAAGTATTTTTCATTTTGTCTGTGTATCTCAAGGGCCTAGTTATATACTGCCTTCCATGTACTAAGTGCTTAATCAATGTTTCTTGTCTTGACAACTCTCCACTCCACTTAGCCCTGCTACATTCATCGAGTGAGAAGATCTTAATTGTCCACTAGGTATGAATGAGTCCTGGATATCTCCTTATATAAGATAGGAAGTTTGGATTGTTGAGGAGAGTAACCCAAACCCTCTGGAGCCGGTATCAGATTATGGAGCTAACTGGGAGCAGAGAATCCATTATCCAACAGAGTAGTGGTGGTAGCCAAGTTCCTGAAAGGAATCATTTGGTGGGAGGAGTCCTTTGGCTTCAATTTCTTCCTACTTGCTAGACGAAGACTTTGCAGTCTTTGAAGGATTCTAGACTTCCTTTCATCTACATTAGTTGACTGAGGTGTCTTCATTGGTAGCTGAGAACAAACTACACATGATAAGGAAAAGGCAAAGGAAAGGACTCTACAAAGGTCCCAGCATAAAAGCCATATTGTGCCTCAGTGTGACTTTATGCATATCCTACAAGGGGTAAGAAAAGTGCCTTTAACCCCTTTACCACATTTACTCTTTATGGGAAGGGAAGGGAAAGAAAGGGAAGGGATGGGAAGGGAAAGGAAGGGAAGAGAAGGGAAAGGAAGGGAAGGGAAGGAAAAGGAAGGGAGAAAAGGGAGGAGAGGGGAGGGAAGGGAAAGGAAGGGAGGGAAGGGAAGGGAAACTTGAGCCCCGTTTCACAAGGACTCTATGGATTGGTGGGAGACTGTTTCCAAGACTTCTGAGAGGATATTTTATACCAACTGTTTTTTTTTCTTTATACCACCTTAGTAAATATCCCTTTCTAAAAGTTAACTAAGTCTGGTTGAGTAAGTGATATCAACTGATAATCATGGCAAGGAAAGGCATAATAGTTGGATTTATGAACTATAGTCATGGAAAATCACCTCCCAGTTCCTCAGGGTTATCCCTAAGCTCTCAGGGGATGAGTAAACAGCGAGCTTCTCTCTGGTAACCCAACCTGCCAGAGCAGGCAGGAGGTGGGATAGTCTCTCCCAAATATATGATATCTAGGCATTGAATTGGAACATAAGAGAAAACAAGGGGCACATATAAGGGCTTGTCAGAGTGGGAGGCAGCTTGCTCATTTAGCCCTGTAAGAAACCACTAAGCCCATTTGGTCTTGTGGAAATGTGGCTTTAGCTAATACAGGAGACAATCTTCATCTGTAGGAACTGTGAAATATTAAGTCTATGGGCCAATGGGAAAGACACCTCATAGGTCTGAGAGAAAGATTCTCATGGAATCATGGAGACTAGCATATTTCCCAGAATCCTAGACAGACAGAACTGGAAGAAGCCTGTGGTCATTTAGTCCGAAGTCACAAGACTCCCCTTGCTGCTGAAGATAAAGTTCACACAGCTTTGACCTGAACCCACTACCAATGAAGGCAGTCAATTTAAGATACTTTGGATTATTCCAGAGTAATTAAAAGAAAACCTAAATTTGCCTTTTTGCAGCTTCTGCCCACTGGTTCTAGTTCTTTCCTCTGAGGACAAGCAGAACTGGTCACATTTTCTCCCGTGTGCCAGCCTTTTCAAGTCTTGAAGAGGGCAGGAGAAAGACTCATCATTCCTGCATCAAAGTTAATGTTGCATGACCTTGAGGCCTTTCACCACGCAACTTACTTTCTTAAGGACATTCTTCAGTTTATCAGAGTCCTTCCTAAAATATGGTACTGAATAGCTGGGATCCAGTAGGGGCAGAGAACAGTGAGTGGGGCTGTCACAGCCTTGTCCTTGGAAGCCATTCCAGGGCTAATGCAGCCCAGGATTCCATTTAAACTACTGAGAGCTGCAGTGGGGGGACTCTTGGCATGGTCACAGTCAAAGGAGTGGGACCAGTTAGGCCACAAGGGACCCAAACTGGGGCTCCAGTTTATAAACTTGTCCTTGTTCTATGTGACTCTAGCTTTCAAAAAATATTATTCACAAGGAAACCTGTCATAATGCAATTTCGTAGTCTCGGGAAACAAAATCATTCACTTGGGTTGGATGGTGAATGCCCACATATTGAGTGGCACTGACCTAGACCAGAGAAAAAGGTTGCTTAGTGACCCTGAGCAGGACTTCTCTGGGCCTCAGATCAGCGACTTGCCCTGGTTAGCCTCTGAGCTTTCTTTCAGCCGGAGATTTAGAACCCTGGGATCCTAGGCTGCCTTATTTCAGGTGGATGCTTGAGAGCTGGTCTTCTTACCAGAGTTTTGAAGGGTTTTGGTCTCAGGGACCTTCATAATGGCCAAGCTTCAGGAAATGGCTGTTAGTCTGGGGTTGGATGAAAGAGCTCTCCCAAGGGAGGGATTCTCTTCAACACTATGTAATGGGGATACTAGACAATCACTTAGGAGACTTGATCAATGGAGATGGTTAGCACTGATCAATCCGGCCCCCAAGGATGATTCTGATTTCATGAAAGGTAAGTTTTACAAAACAAATATAGTGAAAATAGGAAGACTCCATACTGGTAGGAAAAAAAATACTTGAGAGGATGATTGGGTATGGAACATGAAACTCTCTTGGCAGCTTTTCCGCCATCCTGATAACAGGAATAGGTCAGTGCTACAGAATTCCGTGAATGAACAATTCCTTTCATGCTCTTTCTGAAAGATTGGGGGCTTCTCTCAATGACAAGTCTTCCAGATAGAGTGTTAGCACGCCGGAGGACACAAGACCTTGGCTCGCCACCAGGACAAATGGTTCAGCTGGGACATTGTTGGGTATTGAAGCATCTCTTCCTCTTCCCTGCCCCCAGACCTAATATGTTCGAAAATGACACCCAATTTCTTGAAGTTTTGTTGATTCATTTTGTTTTTAAAATCCCAACCATTTCCATTGTGACCCCTCCCTGGACCGGGGAGCCCACCCCGGTAACAAACAAAAGTCACAGAGAGCGTCTTTTAAAAATTGTTCTTTTTGCCGTCCCTGTAGTCACTGTGTATATTACCTCCAGGTTTTTTTTTGCTTTACGTCATGTCTAATAAGTCTTGCCAAGTTTCTCTGAATTCTCTGTGTTTGTCATATTACTGCACATTATTCCATCAGACATTTGGGTCCCAATGTAATCAGCAGATTCTTAGTCATTGGTCCCTTATGGGAAATAATGGAAATAGGAGTGGAAGGAGGTAAGGAGGTGGGGTACAGTGGAAAGAGAAAGGGCTAAGGTTCTGCTCCTCCTGACTTCTATGACCATGGACATGTCACTTAAAATAGGGATCGAGTGTCCTGCTTTCTTTGATCCTTAAAATTCCCTGGGCCTCATTTTGTTTCCTCCTCTGTAAAACAAGGGGGCTGGGCTAGGTGACCTCTGAGACCCTTGCTACCTTTAGATCTATGAACCTGTAAGCTTTGCAAGAAACCTCAGGGTAAGGCGATGAAACTAGTCTGGGACGTTTGGCTCTCCATCTCAGGGATCTTAGATGAAGCCAGTGGTCTTGGTCATGTGAATGTTTCTGAATATTGATTTTCTTCAATTAAAAATCTATTTCCCCTTCCTCTATTAAAAAGAACAAATTCCTGCATTGTCCATGTCCCAAAAAGTATAGTGTCTTGTATCCCTCAGTCTGACTCCATCCACCTCTGTGTCAAGAGCTATGACGTATTTCATCACTGACCCTTTGGCGACTAGACTGGTCACTGCATTGACCCAAGTTTTAAGTCTTTCAAAGTCTTTATGAAAGGTCTGTTGTATAAATGGCTCTTCTACTTCTGCTCACTTTATTGGACATCATCAGTTCATGCAAATCTCAGGATGCTCTGAAAACATGTTGTTTTATTGTTGTTTAATCATGTTCCAGTTGTGTCTGACTCTCTGTGACCCCTTTGGGGTTTTCTTGGCAAAGATACTGGAGTGGTTTGCCATTTCCTTCTCCAATTCATCTTATAGCTAAGGAAACTGAGACAAACAGGATTAAGTGACATCCCCAGGGTCACTCAACTAATAAGTGTCTGAGGCTGGATTGGAACTCAGGAAGATGAGTCTTCTCTACCCACTGCTCCACCTAGCTGAAACTATCCCTCTTATCATTTCTTGTACCCCAATAGTATGCCATTAGAAGCACATGGAAATGATGGGCACCCCTTTTGTGCCTTTACAAAAAAAAGCAACTACTTTTTCTTTTTTTCTTTTATCGCTTTGAAGTCTGCTCCTGTTGGGGTACAGTTGAGTTGAAGGGTCGACATTGGCTAGTAACTTTTCAGGCAGAGTTCCAAACTGATCCCCAGAATTCATCCCTGGGAATTTTAAAGTACCATTTCTGTAGCTACTCAGGAGGAAAGGATCAGACCTGGTCTGATGATATTACAGTCAAATGTGTCCCATGATGTCACAGTCTACACTGGCAACGTGCTTATTTAGCAGGTATCTAGTGATCTGCTCCCTATATCCTGCTGCATATAGACTGACTTTCTTGGAAAGAAATTTCAGACCCATAGGCAATGTGTACCAAGGCTTAGGCAGGACGTTGGTGTCAGGGAGTTCCATCCTTCCACGTGATTCTGGGAGCGCATGACGTGTGTGGCTGGTTCGGCCTTCATCGAAGTAGAGACAGAACTGGTTGGGAGCTTATTTGGACTTTATGAGGTTCTGAGTTTTAGAGCTGGGAGGAGCCTTGCAGATAGTAATAACTCACATTTCTGCCATAAGGGGTAATGACTGGGGGGGGGGGGAGGAAGGTGAGCACAAAGTCGGGTCTTCTCAATTGCCTTGAGAAGTAGGTAGTGAACACAGTGGTAGCCCCCCAATTTTGCACAGCAGAACACAGAGGCCCAGACAGCTGATGAGACTTGATGGAGATTACACAGACAGTTGGAAGGTGGTTGACCAGTGGAACAGAAGGTCCTTGAGGGTAGGACTTTTCCTCTTCAGCTCCTAGTCTGGGGCCTGGCACAGAGCAGATGAATGCAGGGAGTGGTAGAAGGGAGATGGGCAGTACTGCTGATCTCACAGCCAGTGACTTGACCAGAGGCAGAGGGGAATGAGTGAGTGTGTGTGTGTGTGTGTGTGTGTGTGTGTGAGTGTGTGTGTGTGTGGACTAGCTCTTTCTGAGCTGGGCACCCCATCAGACACACCAAGGCCCCTTGCAGCCTCTAGCACTGTCTTTCTGAAAGCCAATACTGGACACCCCCACCCCCACCCCCATCCTGCCCTGCCTGGTGCCCCATCCATCCCTGGGCCACAGAACTTCAAGCTCCCGGCTGGTTCCCTTTGCAGCACCTAGACCAGGGGGTCTGGGGGATCCTGGGTCTCCATCTGGCTTGAGCCAGGCTGTCCTGGTGCAGACCCCATCCCGCCAGATTCCTGGGTGGTGGAGAATTAAGCCTCTCAGCCTCTGCAGCTTTCACAGACAATGGGGCAGCGATTCTGATTTAATTAAAGCAGGGGGAGGGGATGAGAGTAGGAAGCTCGAGAGAAGACAGAAGGGGATGCACACTTGGATGGAGCCGGCACTAGGTCCTGGCTAAAACTCGAGCTTCTGCTGCCTCCTGGTGGACTCTCAGTGTCAACTGTCACTTGAGTGCAGAGAGCCTTTCCTAAAGTCATCTGACTTCATTCATTCACCCACTCATTCATTTGACAAGCATCTCATCTACACCAAGCACAGTGCTAGGCACTGGGGACACAGGGACAAAGCACGATACAATCCTTGCCCTAGATGACGTTCTAATGGGAGAGACAAATTCACCTACAGATACAGTACCAACATAAAGTGAATATATACAGATCCCTACAAGTCACGCAATACAAGATAGCTTGTGAGGGAGGGTGCTAGCAAGGGGGGGAAGGGATGGGAGGATCAAGAAAAGCTTCCTGAGGAAGCTGAGGCTGGGAGGAAAAGAGGGAACCTGCGGGGCAGAGACAAGGATGGAGCACTCCAGAGAGTGCTTTCATTGGCCAGATACAAGCAATGCTATTAACTTTGCCACTGAATTTGAGAAAATAATCTTTTTCTCCCAAAAGTCTGCCTAAAAGATGTATGGGCCAGCCCCCCGCCCCAGATTCTTGAATACCCAGCCAGGAGGCATTGCAATGCAGGGGGAGGGGGGTGGCTTTGCCATCCAGAAAACCTGCCTTCTAATCCCACGGTGGCTACTTCCCAGCTAGGGCTTGGGGATACTCGGGTGATTCATTTAACCTTGCCAAGCTCCTAGTTCCTCTTTTGTTGAATGACAGTACTAATTTGTCAGTGGACATTTATTAAGCTCTGCTCTGTGCCAGGTACTGTGTTGGGTGCTGAAAATAGAAAGACAAAAATTAAGATGGTGGCACTTGAGATGAACTTAAGAGAAAACTAGGATTTTGAGCAATGGAATACGTTGTAGGCATGGGGAACAGCTGATGCAAACATGTGAAGGCAGGAGAATGATCACTACAGAGAAAGACAGCTTGTCTCTGCTTTAGGGTGTGGAAAAGGAAGCCATGTTCAATGAGGCTGACAAGATTGGCTGGGGGCAGGTTGGGGAGGACTTTAAATGCCAGAGTCATTTATACATGATCCTCCTCCCTCAAAATAATAGGGAGCCATGGAAGTTTACTGAATAGGGGAGAGAGATGGTCAGATTTGCACTACTGTCCATGTGAAATGTTCTGAGGACTTGAGCCCTTTACAGTTTGTCTCCAACCTACATTTCTGGACTTAGTACACATTCATCCCCTTCAAGCATGGAATGATCCAGTCAGACCAGACTTTTTGCTGTTACAAAGCAACCATCTTTTACCTCCATGCCTTTTTGACAGGAGTTGCCCATGCCTGGAACTGATTTTTGTATCACCTCAGGCTCTTAGAATTCCCTGTTTCCTTCCGTCTCAGCTCAAACACCACGTGCTACATCCTACAAGAAGTTGCTCCTGATCTCTTCAGAGTGCTGCCCTCCCCTCCCCACCCCTGCTTCCTGCTAGGGTCTCCCCTAACAAATTATTTCATGTCTGGGGCCATTTGCTTTTGTGTACGTGTTGCCTCTGCTGGCTAGTAAGTTAGTATTTAAGCATGAGCCAGGTACTGTGCTAAGATCTGGGGATCCAAGTCCCTGCCCTAAAGAAATTCACAGTCTAACTGGGGAGACAACATGAAATAATTCAGCACATACAGACTATAGATGGCAAGGTAATCTGAAAGATAATGTACTAGTGACCAGAGAGTCTTTTTGTAGGTGTGACTTGAACCATTATAGGAAATCTGGGAGAAAGAGGGAGAAGAAGGGAGAGTAGAGCCTACTGAGCATGATGCCAATCAATGAAAAGACTGAGAGATGGAAGATGGAGTGTGATGTGGGAGAAACAATGTAAGACAACTGGAAAAGTGGGAAGTAAGGGAGAGGAGTTGGTAGGAATCTTGGAGTTGATCGAACAGGGGTGTGACATGGTCAGATATGCATTTTCATAAAAGTCCTTTTGTCAGTCAGGTGGTTTTTGAGGCAAAGAGATCAGTTGCGAGACTTTTGAAGAGTTCCAGACCAGAGATGGTGAGGTGATGGACTACAGTGGGGACAGTGTAAGTGGAGAGAAGGGGTTATATATGAGAGCTATTGAACAGGTAGAAATAACGAGGCTTGGAAAAGAAATCATATATGTTGGATGAGTGTGAGGAGTAGAGGGCGATGCCTGGTGGTGAGCCTGGGGGAATTGGATGGTGGTGGTGCTCTTGATAGTGACAGGGAGTAGAGAAGGAGAAGCAGTTTTGGGGAAAATCAAAGAATTCTAATCTGTACATGTGCAGTTTCATCCTATGGAATACAAACCGCACACTGTGGGCCCCACAGTTTGGTAACTGTCAGATGAGATCTCTGGTCACTCTGGAAAGTACAATTTCATTTGAGTGATGAGAGGGGAAGCCAGATAGCAGAGGCTGTGGCAGCAAGGAGTGCAATTTTCTAGGAGTTTTTTCTAGGAGTTTGGCCGAGAGAGGAAGAGTGATTGTTTCAGGGGATACTCATGGTGTGCAGTGAAGCTTTGGAACTGGTTCCGTTTTAATTCCCCCTTTTATTAGTAATTCAGATCACTTTTTAAATATGGTTGTTAGTTCTTATTTTGTTTTTTTTTTTTTGAAAACTATCACTATCTTTTGGTTGCTTATCTATTGAGGAATAACTCGGATTAATTATATTCCAACTTGACTTGCTGAGCTTCAAGTCCTGAGGAGGAGGCTGCTCTAATCCCCTTGAGCCATTGGAATCATTAGCAAATGCTCATCAGGGCTCATACAAGCCCCTGAGGAGGTCGGGATGGGATGCTTTGTAAACCCGGAAGTTTTAGCAACTATCCCTTGCCTTTTATTTTAGTTCTCAGCATTCTTAGACCATTGTACCACATCTGATCATTGCTGGAGTAAAATCGAGGTCACAGTCACAAGCATCATGGTATTGTGGCAGAGGTTTTCATGGATTGGTTTTCCCCTAAGGGGTTTTGAAAATAATTTCTTAATTTGGCTAATTTACTTCATTTTTCTTCTTGTGGATTATTTCTGGTGGTACCTGAAAAGGTGAATGAAACAAGCAATGATGCTCACCTTCTTTGACGATGTCCGTTTTGAAGGTATGACGAAAGAAAGAGACCTGATTGTCGAAAGCTTTTTGGTTGTTCAGTGAGTGAATGCTCCCCAGTCTGTTCATTTCTGTTTAATTTATCACAAAGTGTTTATGAAGTACCTACTATGTGCCAGGAGCCATGTACATATACATAGATAAAAAATCAAACAGCTCTTCCCCTCATGGATCTTACATTCTATCAGGGAAACAACATCATGCACACAGTTCAATAAACGTTGAATAAATTTAAAATAAATGCAAGTTTTAACTTTTTTACAATGTGAGTGAAATTGACCACCCAGATGTCTTTTATACACTTTTTTAGAATTCTGAATTTAAACCCACCAAAAAAGAACATTCCCAAATACACAACAGAACATAAAAAGATTGCATATGAAACCATTTCATGCTGCTTGCTTTTTTCAAAAGTTTATAATAAGCTCCATATGTTACTTTCAAAATTGTCCTCGTCATGTTTCCATCTGAACTTCCTTCTGTTCTATTCATTAAAAATATTTTAATGGTCTTTGGGAGGGCATGATTATTGCTAACCGCTATTCTTCCCACTAACACCACCCCATAAAAACAAGGGGGATGAAAACATGGAACCAATAAACAGTCAAGTCAAACAAACCCTGACTTTGGTCAAGTCCAAAATATGTATGTCTCTTTCCATCATCTCTCTGTCAAGTGGTGGGTAGCATGGTTCATTTCATCAAAGATCTCCTGGGACCAAGGCACTGCATTGCTCAGAAGCCTTAGGTCTTCCAGGGACCGTCTCTTTTCATTGTTGTTATTATATCAATTGTTTCCCTGTTCATGTTCATTGCATTCTCTGTCCACTTATACTTCTCAGGATTTTCTGAAATTGTCTTTTATCATTTTTTTACAGAACAATAATATTCTATTACATCCATACTCTACAATTTGTTCAGCCATTCTCCAATTCATGGGCCCAGCCCTGAGATTACAGCTCTTTTTGATTTTTCTAAAGGTATCTAGGTGAAGGGCCCAAGGGACAAACCCAGCAAATTTGGTTGGTCCCAAAGTTAAAAAGTTTATTTTTTTTTCACATTTAGCCAATTTGGCCCTTGGGCTGATCCCTGTTCTAAAAGTCTTTTTAGAGGTATTGTAGTAGTATGACTATTAGCGGCGTAAGCACAAATTGTATCAAATCATAACTCTATCAACAATGGGCGTTAATGTGCCCATTTTCCTGCAGTCCCTCTAACATCTGCTATTTTTCTTTTTCTTTTTTTTTTTTGTCGGCGTTGACAATCTGATAAGTGTGAGGTAATACCTTGGGGTTGATTGAATTTGCATTTCTCCAATAATTAATTTGGTGTACTTTTTTATATGGTTGTTGATATTTTGGGTTTCTTCCCTTGAGAATTTGCTCTTCATATATTTGATAATAGTTAATAATATTAATATTAATATGGCGCTTTAAGATATACAAATCACAACATAAATTATTTCATTTGATCGTCTCAACAATACTTCATTGAAAGTGCTATTATGATCCCAATTTTACAAATGAGAGCCCTGAGGCAAAAAGATGTTAAGTGACTTACCAGTAAATATCTGGATGTTTTTGATCATTTATCGATTGAGGGAATGACTCTTACTTTCATAAATTTGAATCAGTTCATTAAATATACTGAATAGGAGACCTTTATCAGAGAAATTTGCTGTAAAGTTGCCCTTCCCCCAGTTACCTGTTTCCCTTTCTAATTTTATTTACCCAATTGATCAATTCACTAGTAAACCTTAGACTAATTATGGAAAGTCAGTGAAAGTTATTTGATGAATTGCAATGGTGCCAGATCAAAGTTTATTCTAATTAGCTGAAAAATGTTAGTCATCTCCTCTGAGTTTTGTATAAAAGCATAGGATTAGCAGAAATCAGGAAGTTACACAGTCACAAATCATTCCAGAAGATGGAAGAAGTCTAGTTTTCCAGTGAATCTACTGAGGAGGAACTGTTTGAAGAGAAGGAGTGGCCTCAGACTACCCCCACCTCCAATTCCAATACAAATTTCAGAAAGTCAGCATACCTCTGTGTTTAGAAACAAATAAAAAAAGTCATTGCCTTTGTGAACATATCTTCAGCACGAGACATTTAAATGCAGAATGTCATCTACTATAACTTAAAATCATCTGGCTCCTCTGAATCTGACTTGAAAATCTAAAAAGGGTGATTTTTTTTTGCAGAAATCAGCGCATTTGATTTTCTCAGTTAACCCACTTAATTCTTTGTTTCATCAGTTAACACAATGGAAACCCTCATTTGCTTTTCTTCACACAATTCACGTTTGCTCTGAATGTTGTGTCCATTATCTGTCCCGTTGATAGGGTTTTTCCTTGAAAACAAAAACAAAAAAACTTGTACCAAACTATTGTAATGATTACTGATTTGTAGTACAGTTTGATATACGGTACTGATAAAGCCCTTCCTTCCCACTATTTTTCATTATTACCCTTGATATTCTTGACCTTTGTTCCTCTGTTCAAATTTTATTATTTTTTTTTCTGGCTCTTAAAATATTTCTTTGGTTATTTGATCTGTAAAGAAGTAAAAAAGTTGGGGCAGGTGGCAAAATGAACTAAACATGACCCTGGAGTCAGGAGGACCTGAGTTCAAATGTGGCCTCAGACATCTAACACTTCATAGGTGTGTTACCTTGGGCAAGTCACTTAACCCCAATTACCCTGCCCTCACCCCTCCAAAATGCAAAAAAAAGTAAACAAGTAAGGTCATTTAGATAGTACTGTAAATTTTATTATATTGATTCAACCTATCCATGAACAATTGGTTTTTCTCTAATTATTTAGATTTGTATTTCTGCGAAGAATATTTTGTTGTTGGATTCCTGGGTATATCTTGGTAGATATACTCTGAAATAATTTCTAGTTTCCATAGTTATTCTGAATGAAATTTCTTTTTTTTTTTTTTTAGCTCTCTCTCTCTGCTGAGTTTTTTCAGTAATATACAGGAATGTTGATTATTTATGTGGATTTATTTTGTATTCTGCAACTTTGTTAACATTATTAATTACTTAAATACTTTTTAGTTGACCCTAGGATTCTTTTAGTACATTATCATATGCAAAAAAACAAGGCATAACCTTAGCCTTTTTGGTGGACTCTTTGTACAGAATAAATAGAAGCATTTGGTCAAGAGTCACAGAAGAAGGTTGGTTAGCAATGAGGCCATAGCATCTATATAGTGCCTGAAGATCTGTAAAGAACTTAACATATACTAATCTATTTGATCCTCATAACAGCTCTGGAAGGGAAGTGATATTATTATCCCCATTGTATAGTTGAGGAAAATGAGGTTGAGAACACTGACAGGGTCACACAGCTAGTAAAATTCAGGATCGCTCAAAACGTTGAAGAAACGACACACCATGAAATCATGATGAATAGTTAGCCGAGTGACATAATACACTAGAACTAGGACTGTTTTGTGGCAGAGATTAGACCCTTTCCCCTTCACCTCAGAGGGCTGAACCTAGAGCAGAGGGTGGAAGTTGCATACAAGCCAACTGAAGCTTGATATCACGTAGAACTTCGTACCAGTTAGAACTGTCCCAAAGTGGAAGAGGCTGCCTTGATAAGTGAGGAGTTCATCGTCATCTGAGATTGGATGATAACTCTTCAAACATCTTGTGGAATGCTGCCATTGATTCTTGAAAGAGTGTATCAAAGCAAATGCCCTATATTTAAGCTCCTCCTCGTGATGTCCCAAACCAAAATGCTCTCATCTCTGTTGTCATGCCATGAACTAGTCAGACATGGTCTCATTTTATTTGTATATCCCCAGTGCTTGTCACGGTTCCAGGCACATGGTGCTTAATAAAGACCTTTTGAATTGAATTGAGGAGGTATAGGTTGGACTAGATGGCCACTGGGATCCTTTACAATTCTGAAATTTCATGACTCTCTGTCCCCATTTCAGGAATGAATTTTATGAAGCAGGGAATCTAACCTGGAAGAAAATGCCAACTCCATTCAAAAGTAATTGTTTTTTTATTTCAACTCTATAAAGTATACAACAGGCACTCGGCAATTACAGCTGCAGGGAAGATACAGAGCAAATCAAAAGCGGGGAACTTTATGAAAAAAGTTTTCCATCTACATTGAAAGAGTGCAAATGGTCAGGGACCATTCCGATGACGAGCGTCACATATTGACAGACAAAAAAAAGCCTCTTTCATGTAGAACAGATCCATAAGAGGACAGTCAAAGAATCATCGCTGTAAGAATACAAAAGAACTGACCAGTGTAAAAACAGCATAAACTGGGATAAATCTGAGGCGATGCTTAAAGAAAGTTCCCTTGACTTGAAAAGCCTAAAACATCAGAGACGTTATCAAAGTCTCAGAGCTATGTTGGTTTATGCAGGGGACAGTTATAGAAGAGCACTAAGAACACACTTTCCACGTCCAGCTTTCTAGGTGTGTTTGAGACTTGTCTCATGAACAATTTGCATATACAAGAACTCATAGAAAGCAATAATCCTGTTTTGTCGACTGGGGTCCACCCAGGGACTCTTGTTCATGTGAATTTCATCTCGGGTTGTAACTGAGTTTATCGTGAATTGCAGACATTGACCAATGTTTTATTTTGGGGGCCATGGACCATTCATAATGGAGTCTAAAAGACATGATATGTTTGAACTTTTACTGCACTATTTTTTTTTCATTGAATCTGCACAACTGAGCAAAACAGGAATACCTGTATACAGACTGCTAGTATGTCCTATGTTAATTTGACCTGCACGTACATTTAGACATTTCACAGAAATGACGCTGTATCTCATGAACAGATACACAGCTCTGGTACATTTAACAGAAATAAGTGAACCACTTCATCATTTCTGTAGTTCAATATTATATAATAAAGGCTTATAAATCGTTAGCAGAAAGAACTGTAAAACGCAGCAAGCTAAGAAAGGACAACATTTTGAGGTGTATTTGTCTTTGTCATGCAGCATAACACCAACTTTGTTTTTTTGTTTTTTGTTTTTTTTTTTAATAGGATGCCATGAATTTAAGGCACTTGCAACAATACCAAATAGCCAGGTCATGATCTAAACTATAGGACGGATGAGTAACAGGATGATGGACAGAAGTTTTCAAGAATACTGACAATTAGGACCATTCAAGTCTACTCAGACCTAAAATCGTTACACGGTTACAAAGAAGGAAACCAAAGGAGGATGCCATGGAACACGGGCAAAAAGAAATAGTATAAGTACCACAAAATATCAGCACGAAAATATCTATTTACATAAATATTTCTTTGTGGTCCTATTGTGAAAGAAAAACTGTGAATAATGCAGTTCTGAAATAAACCACAGATCACCTCTACCTTGGGAATTCAATCCTAATTCCTGGTTTTCAATATGGTAGCTGACTTGGAATTTCCTAGTATGTTGTTGGTCTGCTCACATAAATGCAAGACCCAAATGAGGAAAACAATTCAATAACTGTAAGTTTACAAATATGATTATGTGTGTGCATTGCAAATCATTCCTCCACCATTTGTAAGGAGAGAATAACTCTTGAAACTGTATTTGCACCGGTAGTAAAGGATCCCAACAGACTGGTATTAGAAGCTACATAGGTTAGATGTTATGCCCTAGAGGACCGTAAAGACATAAAGGTCATTTCTAGGATTTCCCCCCCTGGGGAAAATGTTCTTTTATGTGTTCGGTTCACCCCAAATAATGTGACATCTCTTTCCTTAGCTGTTCATCAGTATCACTGTCAACAAGCTCCCATAGAAAGCCCTTTCTCCCCAAACTTTGATTTATTCACAAGAAGTTTAGCAAAGCAAAGAAGGACATTTCTTCTAGATACCACCACTACTACTCAATATTAGGTAAAAAGAAAAACAGGGAAGGGGAAAGGAAGAGTTCAGAAATCATGAAAATGATTATTTTAGCCCTCAAGTCTTTGCATCTGCATACAGACAATATCTGAATCCTTAAATTCAGTGCTGAAAGTTATGTGGATTGGATACATGTTTGAGTTTTTTTTTTCCGCTTAATACTAGTCATTCCTTGTTGGTACGTTGAAATCTTTTTTTTTTTTTTCAGGTATTGCTCCAGGTAGTACAAAGAACTCTGTCTGCGAAATATTCAAGCATCAGAGTTTCTCTGTGTAGTCAGTTGTAGCTTTTAAAATTTAACTTTAAGAAATTGACCAAATGGACAATCATTGCAGAGACCCATGACAAGTGGTCGAGGGTCTCCATGCTGCTAAAATGTCATATGAGTTTTTTTGGGGGGGGGGTGATGGTGGCGGTATTATTTGTACTCTTTTAATGATTTTATCTTCTAGAAAATCTTGGGCAGATTAAACTTTATTTTGAAAAATTCTCAATGCTCTCATTTTATTCTCTCTAGCTATTGTTGTTTCTCTTCCTGTGCCATAATAATCTAAAATAAAAGGATCAGTTAAAAAAATCCAAGCCAAATCAGAAAGGATGCTAGGGATAGAGAACTTTCAGATTAGGAACACAGGTTGGTTTGTTTGATCAAGATCTCTGAAATCAGCAGGAGAAAGCTGGTTCTCTTTTATATATCATTTTGTTAAACTGGGGGCTTAGAGCTATCTGATCTAACGTCTTTAAAAAGCAAATTTATTATTTGTTTGTTTTTTAACATTTATTTAAAAAATGTTGAGTTCTGAGTTACTTTCTTCTCTCATACCCTTCCCCACACATGCCACTAATGTCTTTTGGAAGAGTAGTTCCACTTGAAAATTTGGAAGGAAATAGGAAGGGCATTTTAAAAGAATCAGGACAAAAAATCCTAAAGTTTTGGTTCAAAATATGGGTCTACCTGCAGATGCAATCATATTTGAACCTGCCCCTCCTGCTGCTATATTTCAGAGTCCGTGTATATTTGTGCTTATATATACATAAAATAAAAGTCATTGCATTTTTGAAGATATCTTCAGTATAAGAAATTTAAATGCAATGCATCATCTCCTAGAACTTAAAATTATTCAACTTTTCTGCCTCTGACATGAAGATCTAAAGTGGATACCTTTTTTTTGCAGAAATCATCACATTTGATTTCCTCAGCTGATTCATTTAACTTTTTGCTTCCTCTGCCTCCACAATGAAAATCCACACCAGCTTTCCTTCACACTATTCCAAACCCAGAAGAGAACTTAGTAGATACAGATTTACTGAAAATGTAAAACCCTGACTGGAGGGACTGTACTTTATTCTAAAATAAGATTTCAAAGGCTCATGGTCAAATAGACTAGATAAACTTGGGCATTATAGCTTAGCTGGTCCTTTTGAGCATGAACCTTCAAAATGCCACTTAGATACACACAAAATCAGTTCTGATTATATTAGATTATCAGGAGTGTGTGTGTGTGTGTGTGTGTGTGTGTGTGTGAGCGTGCATGTGCACGTTCACATTCCCAATGTCTTTTAATTGTCTTTATGAGCTAAATGCTAAGTACTATCATTGTTTCTCTTTTGGTTAAAACTTCTAAGAATTTATTTCATCTCTGCCCAATGCTCTTCCTCCTTCTTTTCATCTCGATGCCAATGGACTGATATCATTATGTATAGTATCTTTGAAAAAAACACAGACATTGAGCTGGTCAGATTCTTGTCTTTCTCCCTGAACTGATTCTCTTGTATTGTTTCGTTCCTCAACCACTGACTGTCTAATGGGGGTGCCAGCCTTGTTTGGTTCTGGAGAGCAAGACAAGAAGCTAGATTTAAATGATTTTATTCCTGCCTCCCCCTCTCCTTTTCCACAGACCAGGAGCTAAGGGGATGGGAAAGTGAACTATGACAAAACGTTTGGTTTAATCACCTCAGTGGTAGTATGTGTGTGTGAGTCTCTGGCTACCTGTGAAATGCATATGAAATGGTTGAGATGTGTATAGGCTGGTTTACACAATGACATTTATAGATGAAAAATATACATAGCACCTCTAGAGTGGTTTTTGTGGGGTGTTTTGATGGGTCTTATTTTTTCCTCTCAGGGAGAGGGGAGATCTTTAAAAAAATGAGAATATTTTTAAAGCCTCAGTCTGAGGGCCTATTAAAGAATGAATAAAACCAATCAGCTGCCGCCCTTCTAGCTCCAGGACCATTCTGCTAAAATATGAAATGGTTTTGTGAATTTCTTTCTTTTTCTTTTTAAATCCAACCAAGCCTGTGGACCAAAAGGAAAAACAACAGTCAAAACCAAACAAAAAACCCAAACTGGAAACATCATGCTCCTCCTCCTCCTTATTTATGTATAAGAATATGTCCACATCTTCTGTGATGATTTTTCAGAAACCATTAACAGAGTTGTGCTTTTATCTCTATTTTTTAAAAAAATTATTAAATGAGATATTTGGAAAGCGCTTAACACAGTGCCTAGCACATAGTAGGCGCTTAAGAAATGCTTGTTCCCTTCTCTTCCCCCTCCCATTTAAAATAGATGGTATAGAAAAAAGGAAAAAAAATAAGCAAAAAAAGATAAACAGAAATATTCAGGCTTGTCATGACTACTAGTTGGGGGGGGGAATCAAAGAATGGTTAGCATTGATTTGACATGAACTCCTTGACTAATCAATTTGTGGTCCTTTTTTGTATAGACACTGGCCTGCAGTAAAAGACCCCTGTGTTCCTCTGTTGAAGAGTGTTGACACCCTGGTCACCCATACCATAGAGGAGTACAGTACCCAATAAAGCACAATTTGATCCTACTGAGAATCTTAGTTGCAAGGTTCAGACCTAAGCTTGATTGAAGTATTTCTTAGACCACTTTATATCTTTCAGGTTATAACTAGAGCAAAGCAAGATCGTTGATGTGGTAGAAAACTTTTCTTTACTGGTGAAAAGGCTTTGCTTCAGGACCACCATATCAACTGCAATTTTCGGTTCAAACATAAAACATGTAGAGAGAGCATATTGTCATCTAAGCGATAAGTCCTAATGCCACTGGAGTGCTGTAGCGGCATCATCGATCAAGGCATCGTGGTGACCCCGAGCACGGATCTTCTCCCATTCCTTCAGGTTTGCTGGCAGCCGTGTCTCAGAAAAGCTGTCTTCAGCAAGGCAGAAGCAGGTAAGAAAAATGCACTAAAAGTCTATGTCCCATCCCGAGTTGTCATCTGGCGGTGGCTCGTCACTGTCCTCAGGGAAACTGTCAAAGTTGCTCGTATCTGTGGGGGATGCGACCTGTAGATGGGGAAGAAGCATAGAGGGATTCATGAGCATGTGAAGGCAGAGATGGTCTAGAACCATCTGGGCCAGCTCTATTATTTTACTGATGAATAGACTGAGGGTCAGAAAGTATGGCTGACTTCTTCCTGCCCACACTGCTCATAGGTCTCATGGGTGAGGTTTGAACACAGGCCCTCTGATGCCAGAGTCAAAACTCTTCCTCAAGTTTTTCCTGGTGAATTTTTTTTCTCAGAATATATCATTAGATAAAACATTCTTTTCTCCCAATTTCTTCCCCTAACCCATGTGCTAACAACAATATTGCTGAATGACATAAACTTTGTGGTGAGGATGAGATGACCATTTCCTGGTAGGGACAGGATGTCACAAAGCTGCTGACATGATTCTCATCTATGATTTTTATTTGTGAAATGGATCCATCATGATTTCCTTAAGGAAACCAGATCTGCCTTAGACCAAAATCACAGCAAGTTCTATTCTGGTGGGAATTACGTTACATAGTAGATGGGTTCTTAACATAGGTTTATTAGTAAGTTAAAAATAACCAAAACCAACATCTTTCAGCAAATTGACTATTTCCTTTTTTAAAAAAAGATTATATTGAAACAGGTAAGCCTTCAATAGAGAGTAATATAATGATGGAAATACCCAAAGAATATTTGCTTTTCCTTATGGGGAAGACCCACTGTGAGAATTCCCTTCTCCAATGAAGTTCACAACCAGTCTATGCTTTTGTAGGAAAATTCGAGGCACAGAAAACTTATGTGACTTGCTTAGGGTTATACAGCCAGTATTAACAGCAAAATAGAACAATAACAGACATTTACATGGTCCTTTGCATTGTGTTATGACTTCTTGCAATATTCTCGCAAGCCTCTCCCTTGACCAAAACTTTCCTCTTTGGTTACCACCGTTGCCTTCATCTATTAAAATATAAGCTCTTTGAGGGCAGAGACTGTCTTTGGTTTTTAGTTTTATTCCCAAAACACAGTGACTGGAACAGATTAAGTACTTTATATATATATATGTGTGTGTGTGTGTGTGTGTGTGTGTGTGTGTGTATACATATGCATGTATTTCCATTCTTTTATTTCATCCTAAAACCATTATTTATCTCTTATTTTGGTTTCAGTTAACTAGTTAATCAGCTGTAAGGAAAGGCTTTGAATGACTTTTTAAAGGCAACTTGAAGTAGATTCTTTACTGGTGAAGAATATTTTTTTAAAAACCAAAATTTGATAATTCCCTCCTACTTTTATCTTTAAACCAAAGCTTGGATTTTGTTATACAGGATTTTTTTTGTTATTGCTGTTCTCAGTTATACTTTACTGAGGGCAAACACTTGGATAGTAGTGGAGGGAGGATCAATAAAATAACCAATATTTTTGGTTATTTTCTCCCCCCAAAATAACCAATTTTTCAAAATGCTGGCTCTGTAATCATGCTCATGTCCACTCTTCATTGGTGTAGATGATACTCCCTCTTCGGAACTCCCCCGAAGGTCCCTTCTTCCCCGCCCTGTTCCCTAGTGAATCGTCTCATGCGTTCTTGACGTTGGACAATTCTACTACCAGGTCTCCTGCTCTGAGTCCTTGAAGAAGAGTCTATCTCCGGGCTTAGGCAGCATGAGAAGACCTACCAGAGCACATTTTACTGGCACAGACTTCCATGCCCCAAAGGACTTACGGACTAATGGGTCTGTGGACGTTTTACTTAATTGCAGAACTTCCAGGAATGGGCAGGATAGACCCACGAGGGGAGAGCAGAGAGGTTACTCACACTTGGTATTATAGGCGGTGTCAAGGTACCTTTTCTTAAGCCTTCCCAATTAAAGCCTTCAAACCATCTGTAAAGGGAACAAACAGACAATTCAGTGCACTTCATCTTGATGCTGGTGCTTGTGTCATTTTTGCTGTTTTTCAGTGGTTTAGCGTGTCTGACTCTCTGTGTCCCCATTTGAGGTTTTCTTGGCAAAGATACTGGAGTAGTTTGCAATGGCAAACCTTCTCTAGCACATTGTACAGATGAGGAACATGAGACAAACAGTTAAACGACTTACCCAGGGTCACACATTTAGTCATGTCTGAGGCCAGATTTGAACTTGGGGCTTCCCAGCCCCAGGTCTGGCACCCTCTCCACTGTTCCACCTAGCTGCCCATAGCTCTATAGTAGATATACAAATAACAACTTGACGGTACAGCAGAGATTGAATAGAATGTGAGCTCTGCTAACAGACTCTAAATTTGCTGAAGGCAGGAAACTTTTTCTTTAAAAATTTTTTTTGTGTCCCTAGGGCTTAGTATATTCCCTTGTACTTATTTATTTGTATTTATTATTATTCTTTTTCCTAGAAGTGAGATTGTCAGACTCATGCCTTTGTCCTTGTGGAGAACTGCCTGGTGGGCATTTCCTCCTCTGAGAAAGTCTCTCCACCTCCCTAATCTCAGTCCAGCCCCTATCAGAGAGCTCACTGATGGCCCTGGGAATGTAGCAAGTTTGGCACATGTGTAGGCTTTGAACCTGGGCCTTCTGGCTTCCAGGGCTGCCCCTTCTAACTGGCCGTACGAGATCCAGCATATGTTCTTCTGAACTGAATGGAATTCTTGGTAAGCATTTCCATTGGCATAAAATATCTACTGCTCCAAATTATTTTGGGTATACATGTTTAAAAAAATAAATCATCTTAAAAAGGTATTTTAACAAATTTCACCAAACACAAATATTTCAGTTAAAAAGAAGAGGCTTAAATAAGACGCTGCAGCTTTCTAACATGTACAGTTTGCTTTTTAAGAAATACATATGTATCTATACACAAATATATACATACATATAGATACATGTACATACACACAATTGAACACCGTAGTAACTAAACTTGTCTAGTCTTTATTTGTGGAGAAGGAATAGGAATATATTTTCAAGTCATGTTCTTTTTAAATTAATGGAAATCAAATCATCAAAAATGTCTCTTATGTAAGGAAAAGGTTTTCTTACAAAGAGGGTTCCTGACCTGCAGGATCTGAAAGAAGGAAAAAGTTATTTAGGATCTCCTTGGGAGTCATGTTAGACAAACTCCTCATTTTTGAGATAAGATTAATGGTGGCCTAGGGCAGGTAGGAGATATGCCCAAGGCTCTAACCACATAGAAAGGAACAGAGCTGGAAGCGGAAGCCAGTTTCTCTGATCCTAAATTCTAGACTCTTTGCTCTGGACCACCATCTCCTAAGGCCTTGTTGTAGCTAAGGAGTTTCCTTGATGACTCTGTGACATGTATCATTGAATAAAGGCTTGTTACTTGAAGGAGGAGACCTAGGAGCATTAGGAATCTGAGAAAAAAAACATAAAATAAAGTCCTCCTGGTTCATCACCAATGGGTTCCTTGGCCAAGGAACTGTATTACTTTGCTCTACAAAGTAAAAATATTCGGGAGCCAAATGAACAGTTCAGTTTGCTTTTTTAAAAGAATTCATCAGACCAATATTTGTTGCTGAGTCCCTCCCTCCAGCTCTCGGGCAGGAGGCCCTGATATAATCCTGCCCCCCCCCCCCAGAACACAGTAAGGGAAAAGGGCCTCCTGCCTCCCTTTGCCTCCCTCCAAATAACAGGAGGGAACAGAAAAGGAAACCTTTTTCCCACCTCCAGCTAGAGATGCTTCCTTATCCTGCTGCCACCCTCTTGGAAGTATCTTGTATAACTTTGTATTTAACTGATTATACACATATTACTTCCCTCTAAATAGAATGTAAGCTCCTTGAGGGTAGGGACTGTTTTACTTTCATCTTTCTATCCTTGGTGCCAATATAGTGTCTGGCGCATAGTAATTGCTTAAATATTTATTGAATATAGGAATCTGGATTTCTTGAACTCCAGTTGGAGAGAAGGCAATGCCAGTTGCAGCCTTGAGGTGTGGAAAAGTTGAAGTTGTCTTGGAAGGCCCAATACAGGCATGTTGCAGGCACAGAACTATAGGGACTGAAAGTATTGTTGTCCATTCAGCTAGCTCTCACCCCAATGGCTCTTCTGGGCTCCATTTCATTCCAGAAGGTAAACTCCAAGCCCTGCTCCTGATGCCCTTTCTGCATAAAGAGTCACTGAGACCTGACCAAGGAAAACACTCATCAGGGCCACTGGGACCTGAGAAAGGCACTTACTTGTGCTTCTGGATGTCTTTTACTCCGTTTTTCAAGTTCCCTAATCTTTCTGATGGATTGTCCCTATAAGAAAACCAATAGAAAGTTAAAGAATTAATTTTCTTATTTTAAAACAAATCATTCATGTGATTTTTTTGCTTTTTTTGCTTACATACAATAAAAACTTCACAAATCCCTCTACCCCCTAACAAAACACATTCCTCCAAAATAATTTATTGATTTTTAATGTTGTTTATTGATTTTTAAATGAAGGGAAATGAAGTTATCCTAAAGCTGTCATGCAATGAAAGTTTTCTTATAAAGAGGGCCCCAAAACCCCAGCATTTGAAGCAAGGAGAAAGTTATTTAGGATTCTAGATTCATAAAGACATCTCAGAAGTCATGTAGACTCAATCAGTTTAATAGATGTGAGGTCTATAGAGGACTTTTTATATAGACAGACATACTTTGGAGGGCAAGGGATTGAGATTCACAGGGACAAAATGACACTGAAGTTAAACTGCTCACCTGCATAGTTTTTTAATTAAATTAGCAGCATTTTTGGCAATCTTCTTTGGAAATTCTATCATGTCAATCCCTCTCAATATGATATTATAGGTCTTCATAGGATCCGGGCCTGAGAAAGGAGGACTTGTGGGAAAAAAAAACAGTGACATTTCTTAGGTTTTCATTCTGCAAAGAATTAATTTCTAAACATGTTATAAAAACCATCTCCAAAAGCCATCCTCAATCACTTGCACAGTCCTCGGCACATGGCAGGGACTTAATAAAGGCTCACTTTATGAAATTAAATGATGGCTAATGAAGTTCACTTGCTGAGCAATCATTGGGATGCAATGAAATCCAGTATTTTGTATTTACTTCTCTGCCTATGTGATCTTTTCTTCCCACATAGAACGTATGATCTTTGACTGTAGGGACTGTTTTCATTTCCATTTTTGCATCTGTAGTGCCTTGATTAAGAGTAGGTGCTTGGTGCACATTTGTGAAATACAGAATACAATAGAATGGAGGAAATCATGAATTCTGGACTTGGGGCATGAACCCTGAGACCTGAGAAGCAGGTCACATCTCCCTAGGGTCCCTTTTCTCCCATCAAATTCCTTCTTCCCAAACATTTCATATCCTTAGAATATGGCTGCTCAAAGTTTCAATACATCCATCTAACCTATGGGATTTGGTAGAGCTGATAGAAAGTTGGCCTTGAAGGATGTATGATTCAAATCCTGCCTCTGGCTGGGTGACCCTGGGTAACTCAATCTCTCAGTGGCTCAAGAAGCAGTTGGAAACTCTTAAGCAGGAGAGCTCAGACTGAGCTGCCTTGTTTGAGGGTATTTCCTTTCTGGAAAACTCCCATGTTGGTGAAATTCCAGTTCTGGGTGAATATGAAGTCGACAGGCCCTATGCAAAGTACCAGTGACACAAAAATGAAACATTCCTTGTATTGACATTTTGTGTACACACTGAGAGAAAAGGGAGAATCCACGAGGGGATAAGGAAAAGCCTCATGCAGGAGCCTTTTGATGGGGCCCTAGAGAGAAGCTATGGCTTCTCAGAAGGTGGAGGTGAGGAGGGAACGCACTCTAGGTACGGAGAACAGACTATGCAAAGGCATGGAGATGGGAGATGGAATGTTGTGTGCGGGGAGCATCTGACAGGGCAGCCTAGAGTCAGGAGGTGAAGGACTTTAAATGCTGAACAATGTTTGCATTTTATCCCAGAGCCAGGTTGACATACTTTGGGCATAAAGATTTGATAGCTGTGTAGATGACAGATTGTCAAGGGGAAAAGATGGAGGTGGGGAGACCAGTAAAATGCTATTGCCATAGTTCAGGGAAGAGGCTGTGAGCCCCAACCCTGAGGCCCAGAGCTCAGAGAGGAAACAAATGTGAGGATGAACCAAAAGGGAGACAGGAATTGAGCCACAGGGGGGAGTATTTCATTTCAGCCCTAGTAGGATTTCTTTTAAGTAATAAAGCATCTCCACAAGGACAGAATTGTGGAGAAAGTGTCAGAGAATCACAGAATCATAGAATGCCAGAGCCAGAAGGGGTTTTGGGGGCCATCTTGTCTAACCAGGGAGAGCACGTGGAACATTGATGTGAGGCAAATAGGACAGTGGGAACAGACTTTGTGGAGGAAATTGTTTGGGTTGAAGTTTTGGATGTTTCTTCTTTTCAGAAGTCAAGTGGGGGAAAGAGATGCCATATCAAATGTACACAGGGCATCTAGGCACCCACTGATCAGCACATCTGACCAACTATTAGATCTTCAACACATGATCCTTTGGGAAGGTAGAAGGTAGAGAGTGTTCAGAGGAGGGCAAATAAGATGGCGGAGGGCCTTCAGTACTCATCATAGGAGGATCAACTAGGGATCTATTAACCTGGAGAGGACAAGACACTGTGGTGGTTGGGTGGGTGGGGGTCTGTGATAGTTGGCTCCAAGTATGTGAAAGGCTCCCATACGGAGAAAGGATTACCCTTGTCCTAATGGAACATTCTTAGAAAGAAACAAAATAGACCAAGATGTCAGGAAGAATTTTTCAACAGTTAGAGCTATCCCAGAATGGAACGGGCTGCCTCAGAAGGTGGTAGGTTCCTCATTCTTAGAGGGTTTTCAGCATAGGACCTAAATATGTTAATAGTGGGGATTCTTTTCCTCTATGTGTTGGAATAAATGACTGCTTAGGTACCTCCCAACTCTAAAATTCAGTGATTTGATGGGAATGTGCTTCTATGAGAGTGCCCTCATCAAAGAGACAAAGGCAGAACCATTTCATGTCTGGCCGACCCATTTTTATCCACGCTTCTCATTTCAATGCTCATACCTGCCAGTCAGGAGTTCATACATTAGGATTCCTAGCGACCAGTAGTCTGCCGAAATGTCATGACCTTTGTTCAGGATGATCTCAGGGGCTACGTACTCTGGGGTCCCACAAAATGTCCATGTTTTCTTTCCAAATCCTATTTTCTTTGCAAAGCCAAAATCCACCTAGAAGCAAAGAGAGAGAGAGAGAGAGAGAGAGAGAGAGAGAGAGAGAGAGAGAGAGAAAATAAATTCACACACACCAAACAAAACCGCTCCACACGAAGGGAGCGAGGTCAGCGGAGTACTAGGAGATGTGATCCCATTGATTTTAATCAGAGAATAAATACAAGGGACCTCTTGAGAATGATGAAGTCGAATGTGGGGAGAATGAGAGAAATGAAAAGAAATACCGGATTCCATAATCCTAGCTTTGAATGATTCATTTGTGCTAACAACAACAACACAGGCAACAAACTTTTCTAGGGAGGGAAGAATGATTCGGATCCAAACATTGTCTAGTTGGGAGTCACACCCTCACCCCAGATTTCTCTTCCTCAGTCTTTTCTTGTGACTATTATATTCATTTTGCACAGGAATGTTTGCTCTTATTCGAACAAGGAAGGAATTTTGAACGAAGTTTTCGTAATTCCATTCTTCTAGTCATGTCCACTAGTGACCCTTTTGGGGTTTTCTTGGCAAAGATACTGGAGTGGTTGGTCATTTCTTTCTCCAGTGGAGCCAATGGATCTGTTTGTGGGGCAATCACAGGTGAAATGATTTGCCCAGGGCCACACGGCTAGGAAGTGCCTCAGGCTGGATAGGAGCTCAGGTCTTTTCCAATCACAGTGCTTTATCCACTGAGCCAATAGCTGCCTCTCTGAACTGATACATTCCTCTTTTTGGTCACTTGGTCTGACCTTCGCCAGATCTGCTGATCCAGTGTCTCCAGGGCTGTCTAGACACCTGAAGACACTTTCCACCAACTTCAATTAAAGTCACATAGCTGATTAAATATTAGTGGATCTAATCATTCAATAAGGTAACCTGATGGCAGCTGTCTTTAAGCCCTTTAAGGCATCATGTGACTATCCCTTGTCATTGCTTAGCTTTCCTAGCTTCTCTGACTTCCCTTCAAATTCAGTTCATCCCCCACCTTCTGTGGGAGGTTCTCTGGATCCCCCACATGCTGGTTTCTTCCCTTTGGGGACTGCAGGCCTTTGTTGCTTTGTATGTATCTCAGACGCATCTAGCTAACATGCCCCTACCATCCCAATGTGAGCTCCCTGAGGACAGTCACGCTTTCTGCCCTTCATGTACCTCCAGTATGAAGCACATACCTACTAAGGGCTTAATAATGATAACTTAGTAACTCACTGAGCAAGTGACCACCTTGTTCACCTTGGCCCCAGAAAGCCAAATTAGGGGCAGCAGGTAGAAGATGCAAGCAGACAAATTTAGACTCGATGGAGGGGAACAAATCAAATATCCCAACATTAGGGTTTTTTTGTAAGTGGAATTTCTTTGGGAGGTTGTTAATTTAACTCTGAGAGGGAGGTCAGAGGCCCTCAAGTCCAATCTTCTCTTGAGCAGAAGGGGAACTGAGGTCAAGAGCAGTCCTGTGGCTTGCCCAGGGTCATAGATAGAGAAAGGAGAGGGCTCTAGGTTCCCTCTCATGGGAGGGTTTTAAGCCAAGGCTGGATAAGCATTAGGTGGGGATGTTATAGATGCTATTCTTGGTCAGATATCAATTACACTGAGGTCCTTTAGGTGCTGAGGGTCCAAGGACTTAGATTTACTGACAAATATCAAGGTTATTATAGGTGTTAACAAATAGTCTCACATTTGAACAATTATAACATTTCCTTGAGCACCATGGTATAATTATAAATTTTGACTGTGAAATAACCAAATTTAGCATGAAAATATCTCCTTAACTCCAATTAAATAGAAATCTAGATACCAAGAGATGCAGAGCACCTAAAATTTGCTGATTTTCAACCCAATGGAATTCTTGAGATCAGAGCTGTTTCCTTTTTTTTTAAACAGTGGCGCTTGAAACAGAACTTAGGACATAGTAAAGGCTTGATAAAATTTCAATTTAAAAGGATTATTAAGAATAAGTAAGTTGTTTCTTTCCATCAAATTGAACTGAGCTAGTATTGAGTAGGATGAGTTAATTCTGAGAATCCTCTGAGTAAAGTACTTCTTTTTAACATAATTCATTAAAAAAATTAACAATCAACTGCTGTGTTCCAGACACTACAGTAGGAACAAAATGTACAAAGACAAAATGACACGATTCCTGTCTTCAGAGAACTTAAATTCTGTCAGGGCTGGCATGTGTATAGATAAGAAATACAAAGTATTAGTTTAGGGAGGGAGAATTAGGAGAGATTTATGTAGGAGGCAGCACCTCAAATATTTTGGGCTGGGCTAGGATTTCTGTGAGTTGGATGTGAAGAGGCTAGGAGTTCCAGACAGAGGAGATCACTTGCCCAAATAGGTAGAAGCAGGAAAAGGACTGTTACATACAGAACATAACTGCCAGGTGGGTTTGACCAGAACAGAGAGGGGATGAAGGAAAGAAAAAAGGAAAACTGGAGAGAGATGAGAACCAGCTTGTGGAAAGCCTTGCATGCTGGGGTAAAGATTCAGTATTTTCTCCTAGGTCTATGTAGGGAGTCATTGGAGAGGTTTGAGGAGCAGGTTCTTATAGTCAGACATATGCTTTAGGAACATGAATTTGTGAACTCTGTGGAAAGTGGATTGATAATGCAAAAGACTGGAGGCAGGAAGACCAATTGGAAAGGGCTTGAACTCCCACAGGTCTTTGTGAGAAAAGGGAAGTAGACAGATGTAAGAGGTGTTATGGAGGTTGGATCAATTAGACATGGAAAATGATTGGATGTGTAATTGGAGAAGAGGGATAATCAGGCATGACAGTCAAACTGTGAATCCCAGGATGGTGCCATAGGAAAGATGTGTGTGTGTGTGTGTGTGTGTGTGCGTGCGTGTACGTGCGTGCATGTGCTCACACACAGTGGGTTTAATGGGAAATACCATGAGTTTCACTTTGGACAGATTGAGTTTAAGATGCCCACATGGGATAACTAGTTGGAAGTTTCCAGAAAATAGTTGGTAACATAGTTTGGGGAAGAGATTAGGATTAGAAGTAAAGGTTGGAGGTCATCTATGTAGAAATAATAACTGATCTTATGGGCACTGATGAACCCAGGGTGAAAGCTTAGATAGAACAGAAAATGACCCCAAATAAAGGAGCTGAAGAATCAGCTAGCAAAGGAGGATGAGGAAGGGTAGTCTGATATGTAGGAAGAGAAGCAAGAGAGAGCAGTATCATGGAATGGTAGAAGATCATGAGTAGAAGTTAAGAGATTGGCATTAGCCAGGAGGGGCACCAACTCTTCTTTAGAGACTGGAGCAAAGGAGCTGATGGTAGAGGGTGATGAGGAGAGATTTTGAGGCACTGTGGAATGAGAGAAGAAGGAACATGAGATGGGCAGCCTTGGTTTTCTCAATAAAGTTCTCTGCTGTGAGCTAGCTTAGCTCTCTCTGCTCAGAAGATAGGGAGGATGTATTTACTATAGGGGATTGGAGGAAAGAGGGAAAGTTTTGAAATAGATGCTATGGAAAATGTGATAGTCATTTGGGGAGGAATAAAAGGATTTCTGTGCAGCAGTGAGGGCCCAGCTGAGATTTAGTTACCTAAATTGGTAGTGTACCTAGTCTACATGATTGATTGACTTTCTTTAAGGAGCAAATAAGGAGGAATGAAATGGACGGTAAGGGTGACTCACCATTGGGTTTGGAAATAGGACAGAGGTCAAAGAGTTAAAGGAAGTTTAAAGTGTATGGTTGAACTGATTAGTCATGGGTTCAAGACTGTGAAGGATGGAAAGTGAAGACAGAGCAGGGGTGAGGAACTGAGAGAAATAATGGAAGGTCCAGAGGCCTAGGTGAAGATGGAGAATAAGATTGACGATTAAGTGGATTTCAAAGGTCTAAATCATGGAGGTGTGATGGTTACGGGTGATAGTTGGATCAAAGGTTTGGCTGCTTCTGTGTGTAGCTGAGATTGAGTGAAGATAGAAGGAATGGGCATTTAGGAAGTTGACTGAAAGAAGGGTATTCAAGGGGGTATCAACATACTTAAAAATTACTCCAAATATTCCTGGATAATTGAGGCAATGATTTAACTATTTAAAATGACTTTGGATGGAAGATGTCTGGAGGAGATTCCTTCTCTATAATGGCACAAAGCCTGAGAATATATCGTAACAAATGTTGGAACGGCCAAGCATCTCATAGATAGACTTCCAAAAGGTCCCAGTACATTTTTCACAATTCCTGGCACAGTGTGCATGGCTATGAACCCAAATGTTGAAGGGCAATGATGAGCTCTTTTTAGGGGAAAGTGTGAGATGTTCACATGAGAGCCATGAGATTGGCTTCCTATCTGAAAGTTTACCACCCTTGTGTGGAGAGAAGAGCAGCAAAAAGAACTCACCAGTTTGGCATAACCTCGGTGGTCAAGAATGAGGTTTTCTGGCTTGAGGTCCCTGTAAATGATTCCTTTGGAATGCAGATAGGCGAATGCTTCTACCACACATGCTGTATAAAATCTGGTTGTAGAATCTTCAAATGAACCTCTGGGGAAGAGAAAACAGAGCAAATGAATGAAGCATGAGTGGATGGAGAATGAATGGAGCCCAAACAATGGGTTAACCAAGCAGTCTCATGAACTTTACCTTTTGTCTTAGCCCTGGCCAAAAAAGGACGGCCAAAGACCAAAGAGGATGACCAAGGCCTGGCTGGCATTGACATAGCTCCTTAAGCTTTGCAAAGTGCTTTTACACACAACGTCCTATTCTATTTTCCTGTTAGAAGGTGTAGACAGGTTTGCACATTGCCACCTCCATCCTTGAGAACAGGGACTATTTCCAGCCCAGTGCCTGGAACATAAATCTTTATTGATTTGACTTGTAGACTTAAGGGTGGGAACAATATCAGGCTTTGCATTCGAATTTTAAGTACCTAGCACAGGACCCAGCCCATAGTTGGTGATTATTAAATGCTTGTGGGTAGCAATGCTTACAACCACTGTGTGTACTAGCTACTCCAGGTCTTATTGAGTCACATTTTGTAGAGAATTAAGAAACAGAGAGGATGACATCCCCATGATCATAGACTAAAGACAGAGAGAAGATTCGAACCCTGAGCTTTGCAACCAGTCCTTTTGCTACAGTAGGTCTACACAACCTCAAAGACTCCCTCCAGCTCTCAATCAACAATCTTATGATCATATGCCAAAATATTCTCTTGAGTGAACAACACAGCACAGGAGCGCGCTCCGTGACAGGTTCTGAGAAGCAGCTGGGAATCCGGCACAATAATGGATCTAAAAATTGACCAAGTTTTTGAAGGCTAAATTCAGTAAAGGTCTAGCATGTATTTTAGTGCTAATAATCATAATAATGACAATAAGAATGCCTAGAATTTACCGTGTGTGTCAGATGCTGTTCAATGCTTTACAAACATCTCATTTCACCTTCACAACAACCGTGGGAGGTAGATGGTAATATAATTCCATTTTGCAACCTGTAAGTGTCTGTGGTGGGGTTTGAAATTAGGTCTTCCTAGCTTCCTAATTTCAGGTACCTAACAACTCCCTTCCACTAACCCACTAGTCATTCAAAAAGGAGCAATGACAATCATGGCGTGTGGGAGAATCACACTCCTGGGCTTATCTACCAGGTGCATTTGTGACAGAATTCAATTTTAAAGAGACTAGAAAGGAGAAGTTTTGGTTCTAAGGCTTGGTTTCCCATATATTTTTGAACTTTTGTTTTACTCCCAGGTGATGTTAAAGTAAAATATTGTCCTCCCTCCCTTTTTCCTTCCCTCTCTCCTTTCCATCTTCCTTCCTCCCCCCCTTTTTTTTTCTTTTTCAGTGGATGGAGGAAGTTGGAAGAAAAAGCAAATGTTTGATACTTGAAAAAGATTGTAAATTTGTTAAAATAAAGTATTTCAAATGCAAAACCACATCAGAAAATCTAAATTTGCTGCCATTCATTTAATAGAATAGATTGAAAAAAGGGGAACCAGTGGTCAGTTCTTTCCAACATTTTATCAAAGAGAGACCTAAGGTCTAGAGAGGAAACATGGCTAGCCCAAGGTCCTATGCTGGGATTCCAATGCAGGTTACGTGACTCCAGACTCTAGTTCACCAAGGCCTTTGTCTTTACTATTTATTACCACAATTATCTTGTGTTCATCATAATACACAGATATATGCATATGTATACATGTATGTAGGTATATATTTATGTGTATATGTGTGTATACACACACACACACACACCTCACAGTGGGCTAGGCCTTGAGTTAGGAAGATCCAAGTTCAAATCCAGCCTCAGACACTTATTAGGTGTCTGACCCTGGGCAAGTCACTTAACCACTATCTGCCTCAGTTTCCACACCTGTAAAATGGGGATAAAAATAATGTCTACCAGGGACATCTTCATTTTTGTCTTGGTATTCCCACCTTCATGCCTGGCACATAGTATTCTTCTAATACGTACTTGTTGATTGATTTTATGGAGAGGACTGAATGCCCGCTTGAATCACTGAATGGCAGATTTGGAAGGGTGTTTAGGTACACATCTGGTCTAACCTTCTCCTTTTTCAAAACAGGAAACTGAGGTAAAAAGAATCGACAAGCCCAAGTTGTGTGACACAACTAGTATGGAACAGAGTCAAGATTTAAACTCAGGTCATCTGACTCTAAATACCATGCTCTTCGCCACTGCTCCATATTGAAATATGTCCATTTGTTTTATGAAAATTGTAAGATAAAATCTCTATGTTCCATATTTTATCAATCAATGATTGGGGCATAAAGACAAAAACCAAATAATGACTGTCTTCAAGAGCTTACGTTTGACTTCATGTATCCCTTTCACAACAACCAAGTCCTCTGGAAATAGGAAGTGAATGAACTGGGGAGCAATGGCTCTCAGCACACTTTGGTTCTGAGTTTTAATGAGAGGTTCTCTTGCCTTAGGTAGTTATCTTGGTGCACAATATAAGGTTCCTTTGAGGGTCCCTCTGACTTGTAAGAGAAAGGGATCATTACAAAAAATTAATAATATCACTTTCATCACTAAATAGCCATTTTAGATAAGCTTTGGAATTTGAATCCAATTTATTGAAGTCATCACATGAAGACATGTCAGAGTTACTTAGAACAGGATACAAATGAAAAATTCCCATTATCAGTGGAAGTGACAGTTTCAGATTTGCTATAAAGCACTTTTGTTTCTGTTTTTATTAACCATTTAGAAAGTGACTTAAACAAATATACCATGTATTACGTAACTCTTTGAAATGCTAGTCTTTATGTGATGCCAAGTAATAGATGAAGAAACTCAGATCACTTCCTCAAAAAAGATTCTTGCTGTCGGTAGATGGCAGCAGACACTAGTGTTAAATTAGACCAGACTAGGAAACGTAATTACCCTCCTGTCACCAGAATGGTCAATCTTTTCAAGCCCACTTGACATAAACACATTTCAGAAATGGGAGGAGGTAACAAATGCAAAAGAACTTCAACAAGAATGCGGACATGTTGACATTTTCCTTTGATTGTCAGGGATGGCTACTCAACAAAGAGATGACTGAGCGATTTCCTTTGTAAGACAAATTTGTTTTCAGTAAGAAAGTCAAAGGGGTGAAATCCCATTTTGAAAAGAGAACCATTTCCTTTCAAAAAGTGACAATGTCAGATCTTATCTTAGGTTATCCAAGAACTGGATTCAAATAATCTCCTGCCCACTGCACAGATGAATGCAAGGGTAGGAGTCAATTAGATTGGGTTTGGGCTACACAAATGGATGAGAAAGAACATGTCAGAAAACACGTCTTTCTTTAAATGGCAGGTGAGGACTGGGTCTAAAATGTCAATTCATGGATTGATTACTTAATATCTTTTCTCCTTTCCCTCATCCCTTAAGTCTGGACTTGTGATTTTGGTGTAGGGAATTTCCAGTATGAAAACTCCCTCCATTAAAAGAGTTTAGCAGTTACTGGGTAACTTCCATAGTTAGTGAGTTGCGAGGGGCACTGAGTGTCAGGGACAGAACATGAACCCAGGTATTCCCGACTCCCTAGTGGTTCTCCCTACCATCTAGTATCTACATTAGCAATTCTCTATGTTGTCTTTACTATGACAAGTAAAATAAAGAAGTCAAATCTTGATATTAGTTTCAGTCAAGCAAACACTTGAAAAAAGAAAACACAATTCATCATAGCCAAATAACCCATATTTTTTAGGGTGAATCCATTTACTTAACGCGTGAATCACACTGATTTCAAAAGAACATTATTTTGCTAAATCAAAATGTTTTCAGAAAAAGAAGC
Source organism: Pseudocheirus occidentalis (assembly GCA_028646575.1). Lineage (NCBI taxonomy): Eukaryota > Metazoa > Chordata > Mammalia > Diprotodontia > Pseudocheiridae > Pseudocheirus > Pseudocheirus occidentalis. The sequence goes on along the minus strand of CM053598.1, from coordinate 12,500,284 downwards.
CAGTGCACTTATCTCAATTGAACTTTTATTATTAGTCATGAAGACGGCATTGGTTGACATCCGTGTCGTGTTGGCATCTTTTCAGAGAGCTTTACAAACATTCGTTCATTTGAGCCTCAGAAGGACCCTGGAGGTTAGGTACTATGGATGTCAGTATCTCCATTTTATATATAAGTACATAGAGTCAGAAAGCCACAAAGTGACTTGTCTAGAGTTACACAGCTAGTGTCAAAGGCAGCTTGGTTGTTGGTGTGTCTTAGCACCCTGGCTAGAACTTCAGCACCGTGAAGGCAATGGCCAATGCCTTGATGGGGGGTGTGAGACAGGGGCTTCCTGGGAGGTTAGTGTTGGGCTTGAGCTCTGAGCTACTCGCCTACCGCTCAGATTTTGTGATGGTCCATTGCTGTTTTACTGATGAGGCAACCTTGGGGCCAAGAGACGGGAGGGGGTTTGCCCAAAGCCACATCGCTACTAAATATTACAGCTAGAATTTGAACTCAAGTCCTTGAAATTCAGTTTTTCTTCTCTATAACATCTCAGTTTAATTCAATTTCATCGTCTATATCTTCTCTCTGTCTGTCTCTGTCTCTCTTGTACACAGTAGGCACCTGATAAATGTTTGGCTAATTTATTTTTGTTAAATTCTATGAGTGTAGATACATCATTGGTCAACTCGCATCCTCCAAAACATGACTTAACTAGTAAAAGGTGGATGTACCACATCCAGAAGGTAAAGCCTGTGTTAGTTCTGTTTCCCGATGCCAGCACACAGATCTTAGTGACCAAAAAGGAAGGAAACCATAAAGATAGAGTAGAATCCTCATAGAATTGTTAGCATGAGGCATGAGCAATTAGCTCATTGAACACTCTCACTTTATAATTGAGGAAATGAGAGCCAGAGAGAGACAATGACATGCCCCAGGTCACATCCAGGATATTGTCCTTCATGGTCCTTGGTGAATAACCGTGATCAGATCTGTAACAAGGACAGGTGAAGACCATGCTACGGGCCGGCACAGCTGAGGTTGGGGGGGGGGGGAAGGAGAACAAGGCATTAAATACATGCACTTGCTCTCCTTGATATATCATGATATTTGGTTGAAGTGACTATTTCATATTTTTATCTTGGGGGTAAAATGACTATGCAAAATCAACCAAATAATTAAACAACAACATTTGTTCAGCACCTACTGTGTGCACAGAGCTCTGCTTGGCTGCTGGAGGAGGAGACAAGGTGAGGTAACAGCCTGTGACCCAATAAAGGGATCAAACTATGAGGTGATGCAGCCATTAGAGGCAGCAGGTGCAGCGGCCAGGGAGCTGAACCTGGAACCAGGAAGACTTGAGTTCAAATCCTGCCTCTGACACTTAACAGTTTTGTGATACCAGGATGGTTACTTATTTTTTCTGAGCCTCAAGCTCCTTTTCTGTAAAACAAAGGTGAAGGCGTTGAACTTACTGGTCTCTACAATCCCTTCTAGCCCCAGATCTACAATTCTATGAACCTTTGATGCACCAGGAGGCAGGCAATTCCAAGTTCTATGTGGTGTCTGAGGGAGGGGAAAAAACATCAAACATACATTCGCACCCCTACTCTCTATTGTGTGTGTGTGTACCTGTGTGTGTGTTGTGTGTGTGCGTGAGAGAGATACAGAGACAGAGAAACAGAGAGAAAGAGAGACAGAGAGAGAGAAATACAGAGACAGAGACACACACAGAGGGGGAGAGGGAGAGAGAGAGAGAAAGGGAGGGAGGGAGAGGGAGGGGCGAGAGGGACACAAAGAGGGAGAGAGGGAGAGAGAGTGAGAGAGAGGGGGGAGGGAGGGAGAGAGAGACAGAGACAGAGAGAGAGAGACAGAGAGAGAGAGAGACAGAGAGACAGAGAGAGAGAGAGAGAGAGAGAGAGAGAGAGAGAGAGAGAGAGAGAGAGAGAGAGAGAGAAATGCACTTGAAGTCCTAGAGTGCAGGGACTCAATCATTTTTACTCCTAGTACCAAACACAGGACCTTACACGCTTTAGGCATATAATTAATTGATTGATTTAATGATATAATACAGGGATCTCAATGGGCAAACAGCAGAGAAACTTGCGAAGGCAGGAGGGGGAGTAGATCTTCGAGGGCTAGGAAAGATCAGTTTGTTTGGCTTTGTGATGCCCCAGGATTCAGGAGACCATGTGCTCTGTTCTGGCTTCCCAAGGGGGAGGCGATCAATTCCCAAATTGAGGATGCCTCTGCAGGAATGATATCTTTAGCTTGGGGTATATAGATACCAGGGTGAGGGAGCCACATTCTGAAGACTCTGAGTGTTAAGCAAGGAAGGAAGTGATATGGGCTTCTCGTGTTTAAATATGAAAGGCACGTAAAGAGAAGAATTCGGGTGGGCAGTGAGTGGAGACCACCTGCTTAGGATCATAGGACTTGGAGTTTTAAGTGACTTCAGAGATCACGCAGTTCAGGGGTGTGCTGGTAAATATTTAACCCTTGGCTCTCTGGCGGGGGTGGGGAGGAGGTATGCACAATACATTCTTTAGTTTAATGTGCATTGTTAATTGTTAATTGCATTTCTCCCTTTCTTAAGTCTAGACCACCCACAAAATAATAAGTCAAGCTCTGTTTTGTAGCGACCACCTATTTCTGAGGTGTGCATGCTCACAGTGTCTATTTAATAACTGGCTGCCCATTTACACACTTGAGCAGGCTCCGGAACGCCTCTGGTTTAGAATATTGCATTTGTTGCCACTTGCAGTCACCAGATCAGTTGTTTTTGCTCAGCTTTTTCTTTTGAACAAAGCACCGTGAGCACATGGGAGAAACGTAGACACGATGATGATATAGAAGCAAAACCCAACAATAAAACAGACTGAAGAAGAACCACGAACAGGGCAGAGGAAACTTGTGGGCCGTGTGTTTTCTAGAATAAGTTTCAGGCAAAGAAATAAGTTTCAGGTAGGAAATTACAAACACAACTAGTGAAGGGCAGATAGCGATGATGGTTGGGAGGGGTATAAAGGAAGCAAGAACTTACAATTAGGATGGGCTTAGGCAAAGCCTCTGAGCTGGCCACTATTTTATTATTTTTAAAATTTTATTTATTTAGCTTTTTGGAGGTGCAAAGGTAGGGCAATTAGGATTAAGTGACTTGCCCAAGGTCACATGGCTAGCTTTGTGTTAAATGTATGAGGCCAAATTTGAACTCAGGTCCTCCCGACTCCAGGGGTGCTGCTCTATTCACTGCACCATCTAGCCACCCCTTGACCACTACTTTAAATCTAGCTCTGTCCTAGAGCATTGAGTTAGGAAGGCTTGAATGGAGCATGGGACATCCCTCAAACGATGCCTAGTAAATGCTTCTTGCTAGTTGTTCTGACATATCTTTCCACTGGACTCTGATGATTGTAAGAAAGAGTGAGGCTGGTGACTTTGCACAGCCCTGCCTCATTTAAATCCTGTTCACTTGAAAGTCAAGACATGACCCATGACCCTCCTGTTGTCTTTGGTCCTCTTTGAGAATGAAGGATGAACAAACACAACAGTAACTGGTTCTGATTTTTCTGAGCCCATCAAGGGCAGTCTCTGCTGAATGCTTTGGGTGAAGGCTGACAATGGTATTGAAGGATGTCTCAGCAAAGTCTCCAGGGCCACAAGTATCAGCTACAACCAGTATAAAATGGAGAATGGAGAACAAGTGTGGTCATTTAGAGGGGCTGCATGGCCTGCAGGGGAGTGTTGCCAAGCACCCCTAGAAAGTCTGGGTTTGAATCTCCCCTCTGACACTTGGTCCTTGTGGGACATTGGGCAGATTTTCTACCACCTTTAGCTGTGACTTCCTCTTGCACAAAATGTGAGCAAAACAGGTATATACCATACCCCCTGGGGCTGGTGAGAGTCGCTGAAATGGCTGCATTGGTAAAGTGCTTGTAAACTCTGACACAGTGAAGTGTCAGTTCTCATTCTTAATCCCCCACAATGCAGTGAGAGAGGCTTTTGCTCCCGGAAGGCTGAAATCTCCAGGGATGCAGGAGCTTATCACAAAGACCCAAACTCTGTGTCTGAGCTAGACTGAAGCCGGGGTCTGCAGCCCAGCGAGCAGGGGTCTATGGCGGGACGTCCCACTGAGTTTCCTTTTTGCATCTCTCTTATACCTGAAATTGTATCACAACGCAGCAACATGCTCATGAAGGAACATTACAAATGGTATTGTCTCTTGGACTAAATTTCCTACCTGTCCCTGAGAATCGTCCAAAGCTCTCCACCTAAGCAGGCTTCCATTAACATGTACAAATATTTGCTGTCTTTGAAGGTTCGATATAGTCTGTGAATCACAAACAAGAAAACACACTGTTATTCAAACGATTTCCTCCTAAAATAATTTGGTAGTGATTCTTAAATTCTTGGGTTAAGTCTTTTGCTTTGATATGGAATTCTTGAAAATTGGGGTTGGGGAAGGGCAGTGTTGCCAAGTGTATCCTTGGATAAGAACAACGATTCTGGTCCAGACAGGAGTACTTGGGTTTACTCTGCTACACCCTGGACATCTTCCCTGAAGCATGGAACCAAGCGAACCATTCTGTGATTCCATATAGATGTGTGTGTGTGTGTATGCATAGCTGTATTTATACTATATGTTTATATAGCAGGTGTATATTTACATATTATATGCTTATAAAGTCTGTAAATAGCCTAAATATCTACATTCATACTATGCATCGCTATATTTCTATATCTTCATGTGGGCAATAACCCCAAATACCAGTAACCACACTGATAACTGGTAAAAAAAATGGTAACTAAACTAATGACAAGACCAACAACTACATTAAAAACAACTACAATCACAGGCGGCTTTTCTGCTGAGCTCGATAGAGACTTACAAAGATTTGACAAACACAATGTCATTTGATCCTCACCACAACTCTGTGAAGTAAATACCATGATTATCCCCATTTTAGAGGTGGGGAAACTGAGGCCCAGAGAGTTTCAGTGACTTGCCTAAAGTCCCCCCAGTTGGTAGATTTCTCAAGCAGGATCTGAACTCAGGTCTTCCTGCTCCCAGGTCCTACCCTCTGTGCCCTATGCGGTGCTTTCTATTTCCTAAGTCTCTCTATCTCTACTGCCTGAGCCTTACATCTGTCTACACCATCCACATGTGTAGCAGAATTGCTAACCATCTTACCACCTCCCTCTCTCTAGAAACGTCCCTCTGTCTCTTGTGACCCTCCTTGAAGGCAGAAGAGTGTCATAAGACACACTGTGCAGATTAATTCTGCTCCATTTGTGTGAGGACAAGCCCTGGTCTGTCTACAGAAGGGTCAGTTTGAAGAGGGCAGAATAACCCAGGCCTCAGTTGTCTTATGTCTTACCTTTAGTTCTCTGACATCATACAGGAGCTTTTATAAAGTTTTGAAATAAAGTTAACACACTTAGGAAAAACTAGGTATTTCTTTATTGGGAAACATGACTGGGCAACTTTGGGCTGTGCAAGGTTGGGTTAAGAACTCTCATTCAACACACAGATGACCCTGCAATACTTCAAGTGTGCACCATTTCATGTATGTGGCTATTCCCTCCACCAATACAGATCCTAAGTCTTCAAAAACTTAGTTAAGAATCTGCCGCTTCTATAGAGAAAAGGCACTTTGTGGCCAACCTGTCGAGGAAACATTCCAAATTTTGCTCATCTGCTTCTCAAAGGACACATAGCCTATTACCAGTCCTACACTCATGGTACTTTTGGTTTGGTTAGACATTCCAGAGTCAGAGATACAAGCAGCACTTTCTGAACCTGGGCAAATGGCACAAAATGGTACCCTACATTAATTTTTGAAGGGTGGTGATGAAGGCTCTAGGATGCCAGAAGAGTGATTCTGGGAAAATCATAGGGAGGAATACAAAACGGGTTTGGATTGGGGAAGAGCTTCTTTGGGGGTATGGCCAACAGTCTGGCCAACAGGAAATCATCAACTGATAGCCTCCAGTATTTTAACTACACATTAAGTTGTTTCCTGGGTACTAAGCACCATTGTTTCTCCTTTTTCTAAAAACCTGAAAGTGCTGTTAGCATGACCCTACATTTTATTATGGAATAAAGTCCCAATCACCTCACCCTAGTTATAGCTCTGATTAGATCTTGCCTTTGAATTCTCATCAAACCATCTTTATATGGTAATGAAGACTCAGGGAAGGACTCTGGTGAAGTTTCATGAAAGGCTTTAGAGTCTTTTTTCCTTTTTAGGAGAAAAACCAAATGGAGTAGAAAGAAATTTGGAAGGAAGGTATATTATGAGCTAAGGAAACTCATTTCATATGTAAACTATCTGTGCTAAATTTTTCCCATTGTTTGGGCAAGTGTTTTTGTTTTGGTGTGTGTGTGTGTGTG
>CM053598.1:12461243-12493406 GCA_028646575.1 Pseudocheirus occidentalis | reverse complement strand
TGCCAAGCTCTGCATTTTATCCCACTTTGCCACTCCTCCAGTAGGTTTGAAATCTTCCCTTCCAAGCCCTACCTGACGATGAAATCTGAATGAGCCCCCTGCATGATCTGCTTCTCAGAACGAATGTGCTCCTGCTGTCTGGTGTCTACGATATGGCGCTTCTTGAGAATTTTCATGGCAAATGTTTTCGATTCCTCACTTTTCAACTGGACCTGGAAGAAAGAAAGATCATCCCTTCGTGAGTGACACAAAGTCTCCAGGGTGATTGTTCTACCATATACCATAGTTCCTATTTTATGGAAACTGCAGGAAGCCAACCATCCATCACTCTCACCCAAAACAAGAAAGATGGTGTGTGATAGACTGTTTTACAAACCAGAGTTAAGCCTCTTTCCCTCTCTTTGCTAAATCCAGTGTAATCAGAGTCAGGTCAGCTCAGAGAGGGACTGGACTCATTAGTTCTTACCGTTATAACCCCCCCCCCCCCCAAGGACTCCCAACTGCAACATCTTAATGCAAAGGAACACTATTCTGTAATTAAAACCAACGAGGCAGAGGGTAGCCAGAGAGCCTGCAAAGATCTTTACGAGAGAAGGCAAAGGGAGGAGTAGCAATAGACGGATGGAAGAGACACTAGGATTGTTGGAGGGAGAGGGAATGAGAAAGAAATGACTTCAAAGGATGGACCAAAAAACTGAAATAAAATATAGAGTGATTAAGAAAAGTCATTGTTTCCATCGCTGTGCAGCTTCTCATAATTCATTCTCCATAACAATGTTAAAGCTCATATTTATATGACGTTATTCAAACAAACCTTTTCTCTTTTGATCCTCACAATAATGCAACAAATAGGTAGGTGTCGTGGAAACAATGGACAGGGAGGGCAGAATACTTGGGTTTGAATCTCATTTACTAGCTGGGTGACTCAGGACAAGTCACTGAGTTTCAGTGTCTCATCTGCAAAATAAAGGTGTTCAACTGAATGGCCTCTAAGATTCTTTCCAGGTCTAAATACATGATCTCTTGATATGATATTTACATACAAGGAAACTGAAATAGAGTCACACAAATTGTCAATATCTAAACATGAGATTAGAACCCGGGTCTTCCCGACTCTAATTTTAGTCCTCTAGACATGATGCCAGGTTGTTATTTCAATGTTTTTCATGTGATGAAAAAGAAAAAAGAAAGCAGGATTAAAAAAGCACGTTCCTCTGTGACTGTAAAAATAAGACACACACAGTTGTTCAAATCAGCAGATCTGATCCCAGTTCATTTCTGAAATAGCATCTAGAGATGTGGGCATATTCAAGCTCAATCCAATCCAGTGTAGCAAACATTTATTACAAACCCACTATCTGCAAAACTCTTGGCAAGAAGTTGGGACTACAAAGAAAAATAGAAAAACAGACCCTGCCCTCAGTGTGTTTACAGTCTACTGAAGAGATGCCAAGTCTCCAGGGAGTCACAGGCACATGGGATCCTTGGAGGAGGAGGAGGAAGAGCATCCACTCTACCAAGGGCACCAGCAAAGGTTTTCCACTGGAGATGGCCCTTGAGTTGAGGTCATTTCTTCTCCTGTGGAATAGCTGCCCGGAGGATTTGTGTCTGATATCCATCCATTCCCTTTCTCCTGACAATAACTCACATTTATATAGGACTTTAACCTCGGCAAAGCACTTTTATCACTACAGATCTGTGAGCTATGTCATGTGAGCACAACTGTCCCCATCTTATAGATGAGAAAAGGGAGCCTCAGAGACAGTCACATAGCTAGAGAAGCACGGAGAGGGACTGAACCCAGCTCCAACCCAGCAGTCTTCCCACAGGGCTACATTGCCTTTCTTTTCAAGACTCATTATTTGCTTACCTTTTCTTCATTTCCTTTCTGGGAAATTGAGTCCCTGCACTTTCTACCCAGTGTTTCTGGTCCTGAGCTTTGGGAGCCAAATACAACCAATCTGGCCTCTTCCCCCTTCACATGCTCACTGACAGCAATAGTCTTCTCTCAAAGGCTTCCCTTCTCTATTCTAAACAGCCAACCCCTTCAGCAGAGCCCCCGAGGGCACCAGCTCCATCTTCCAGGGGAGGATGGACATTGGCTTACTCCCCAGTTTGTCGACGTCCCTCTTTAACTATGGTGACTGGAGCTGGTCGCAAGGATGGTTATTAGGACCGAGCACAGCAGGACTCTGGCTGTGCTCAAGCTGGACGCCAAGTCTCTCTGAGTACAATAGAGTATCAACCTCAGGTAGCCTCAGGAAAATATTTGGAAACTCTCTAGTTAACTGGTGAAATCCATCTCCCTGACTTGTTTGTCACATTTTATTTCCTGCTTCCATTTCAGGGCCTAAGGGCCATTTTCAGGATCATGGGGCTAGCTCCGGGTTCAGAATGGAAATGTGTTAATAGGATATGCTGCTAGGGCCCTTCAGCTTAATCGATCTCAGTTCCTTGACAGCCTTCTTGAACCTGCCTGCCTGACTGGTGGGAGGAAGGAAGGGAGGAAGAAGGAACGTTTCCTGATTGAGGTGAAATTTCAAAATGCCTTTCCCAGTTGAAACCTTCTCTACTCTCTGGCTAGTCCACTCTTGAAAACAACGGGTCAAGACATTAGAAAGAAGGCAGTTCTATGAAACCAGGAACACAGAAGCATTTACAATGAAAACATAAAAGAATTCAGAAAAGACACCATGGAGGGGTCAAGGTGGCTGTCTGGGAGGCTGACACTAAGCCAGGCAAACAATCCCAGAGCAGAGACCCAGCCAAGCCAGGCTCCTTGGTGGGGATCTCTGGGCTTGGATAGAGGAGGCCTTGGATAGCCTATGGCTTGTACAAGAATGTTCATGTTGACCTATCTATCCCATAATTTCATCCAACCACTGTTCAAAACCCCAGTGAGGACTCAATCAACAAAAGTTCCTTAAGCACTTACTCTGTTGCAGGGACCATGCTAAGCATTGTAGGTACTAGATGCCTACCACCTCCTGAGATGGTCTGCTCCATTATGGAACAGCTTTAACTGTTACTAAGTTTTTCCTTAAACAAGCCTAGATTGGGTCCTTTCACCCTGGGCTTCTAAAGTTTTCCTCTAGGGTCCAAAAAAATAAGTTGAGTCCTTCTTCCAGGATTCAGTCATTCAAATGAGTGAAGACAGCTCTCATGGACCATCCCGACCTATCCTGGCAAAAGTCTTTTCTGAGATCTGCATCCCTAGCTCCTTCAGTTCACCTTCCTGTGATACAGACTTGAGGCCCACCCATCCTGGTCATCTTCCTCTGGAAGCTCTCTCTCTGGCTTATCAGCCTCCTTCCTGCAATGTGGCCCCCAGGACTGAATTCAGTGCTTCATGTAGGCCAGAGCACAGCAGGACTTGTGTGCCCCTGGTATACAATGAGACTACAATTCACACAACTGAGCTAAAAATCATCTTGCTGGTAAAGCAATGACTTGTACTTATCCTTTGCTTATCAGTTAGGGACTTGGGCTGCCCCAACCTAAACCCAGAGCAGAGTATCAGGCTTCAGTCCAGAAGAAACCCAGCTACAGAACTGAGGCAAATCATAGCACCTAAAGGTCCCTGTGATCTGCCGGCTCAGAAAAGGGTAATTGCAAAATGTCCTCAACATTCTTTTTCCATAAGACATACACTTCATTCAAGTCCTCCAGTTAGACCCCCCGTTGCAGAGTTAGAATACGAAAAAAGCCTTTTAAAGTGATTAATGAAGGTAATAGTAGTAGTAGTAGTAGTAGTAGTAATAGTAGTAGTAGTAGTAGTAGTAATAGTAGTAGTAGTAGTAGTAATAGTAGTAGTAGTAGTAGTAGTAACAGTAGTAGTAGTAGTAGTAGTAGTAGTAGTAGTAGTAGTAGTGGTGGTGGTGGTGGCAGTAGTAGTAGTCATAGTAATGGTAATAATAGGTGGCATTTCTATAGCTTTATGGGCAAGGTCTTTTATTAACTGTCAGTTGGCTAATTGAATTATCAGATCCTAGAATTATAGAAAGTGAGATCTCAAAGGGATCTGGGAGATCATAGTCCAACCCCTTCACATAGTCCAACTCCTGTCACAGGAGACCCTGAGGTCTGAAGGGGATGTGACACCAGTCACTGATGAGTGGTGGAGCCGAGGCTCACAGCAAGGAGTCTAAGCGCGCTGGCATCTCTGAAGATATGAAGGGCTGTCATTCATGGGATCCATCAGACTTTTTCTGCTTGGTCCAAAAGGGTAAATGGAAGTTAAATGAGTAAAAGTTACAGAGTGACGTTTACGCTTGCTATCTTAAGGCAGAGCAGGTGACCTTGGGAAGCCGTGGCCTTCTGCTCCATACAAGTCTGAGAGAAGGCTGGATGAGACCTCTTCAGGAGGGCTGGCTGACTTCTGAGTGGTTTCCAGCTTTGTGATTCCACTCTCTCCACAACACTGTTCTAACCTCATTGTCATGTACCAAAGGAATCCCCTAAAAGATGCATTATACAAAACCTCAAATGGGAATCCAGGGAGAAACCACCCTCCACTCAGTCTCTCTGTTTAGGGGTGCCTTGCTCTCCTTTCTATGGCAAACTCTTCCTCCCAGTGCTACTCCTTGGCATTTGGTGGGAATCATTCAGTGACGATGTAGGGCAAAATTTGGTCAAGTAGAAAAAAATCACTATATTTCACTTTTTCTTTTACTGGAAAAATTAATAGCCTTTCCTACTAGAGTTTGATGGACTATGGCTCTTGGACAGCAAGTAAAATATTATGAAAGACCAGGGAAGCAGAGCTGTGGAGGAAGGAACTTGGCCCATAGTTCTTTCCATCTTGACCTCCCATTCCAGCCCCCCACGAAGCCCTGCTAGCCCTGGGTGCATTAGTAAGGTCAGACGGGCATGGTCTTCAGAAGAGGATGTGCACAGGGGCCATCTCACAAACATACCTGGTGTTCGCCTCCCCCAGGTATTAAAGATATTTGTCATTTCAAACGGTCCATAACTGGATTGAAGATGACCATGATGGCTTCTCTATACGTGAGACTATGAGACCACTCTGCTAGATTAGGAGTTGGAAGGGAGACCTCAGAGACCATCCAGTCTACCCTTTCATTTCACAGATAAAGTGAATACTAGTAAGGGTAAGGGACCCACCCAAGGTCACATGATTTATAAGTTGCAGAGGGGAATAAGTAAAGAGTAGAGATGTGGTAGGCTACTTCTGGAAGATTTGGGGAGCTACAATGAATCTTGAGTGGGGCAGCAATCATTGGGTTATACGGACTGGCAGATAATTGTAGCCAGTCTCATTCCACAGAATTTTTATTGGTCACAAAATTCAGATCGAGGCCAACAGAAGTCATGATGACCTAAAAAGTTATTGACATTGATTTTGTGGAAAAGAGGACTCACAACACAAGAGGGAGGAGGTCTGAGTTGAAGTCATGAAGACCAAGGCTTAGACTTCACTTCTGGCCCTCCCTAGCTGGGAGATCAGGGGCAAGCTACCTAACCTCTCTGGGCCTAATTTAGAGATGGGTTGTGACAGGCCTCCATGGATGGATTTCCCTGACTGATAGAATGATAGAACTCTGATGTGTTAGTGAAACATAGATATCTATGTTTTATCATTTATTTGTATTTTTTCATTAAAATTCACTTTAGAGAAAACAAAATTTGTGTTCTAACATCCATCTAAAATAGGTATCTGCAACCTCATTGCATGGAATGGTTTGCTTCACATTGATATTCCATTTTGGTATTTGGGATTAATTTTTATAGGGGCATAATGGAGTCTAAGATAGAGATGTTGAAGGGCTATTTCTTAGAACAGGGCTAACAGGTGCCCAAACAATGCCTTCCTTCTGAAATAGAAGTGGAAATGGCACCGGGAATGACTGAAAGAACTTTGGAGTAACACCTGTTAATTGTATTTCGATATGTGCCTTCGGCATATCTTTGTGTGTGGGCAGTGCCATAAAAGGGGCTGATCTCTCTCCAGGTCATTCTGCTTTCCTTAAGGGGAAGAAGGACCGGAATCAACACTGACAAAGGCTAAAGTTGGAGGTCCATGACTGGGAGGAGATGAGTCTTCATGGACTGATCTTCCTATAGTTCTCTTTATGAAAGGGCTGAAGAATCACAGAATTGGTGTTTACCTCAAAGAATAATCTGGATTGAAGTGGCCAGCACATGGTTTTGTCCACAGTAGGTGCTTGTTGAATTGAATCAGAATGGCATCCATGGTCTTGCCTATGATTTATTCATTTGACAAATGTTTATTTGGCATCTGCTGTGTGCATGGCATTTTATTGAGGAAAAAGGATACTGAAATACAAAGTCACATGTGGGAAACGAATTGTCCCCGTTCTTTGTTCTTATTTGGAGTCCTGTGTTCCATTCTAGGGGGCATATTTTAGGAAGGATATTGAGAAGGTGAAGCATGTCCTGAATGGGAGGAGTTGAAACATTTACCAAGTGCCTCCTATGTGCCAGAAACTATGTTGTCCTGGGAAAATACTAATAAAGTTAAAAAAAAATTCCCCCCCCCAAAAGAAACCCAAACAGTCCCTGCTCTCAACCTCTCTCAGAATGAGAGCTGTCACAAAGTGGCAGGAGCTCCTGGGTCCCTCCCCATGAGACAGAGTCAAGCAAAGGCTGGACAATCACCTTCTGAATACATTGCAGAGGGGATTCTCGTTCAGGTGTGGCTCCAACTGCTTGTCACTGAGGAACTTTCCAACTCTTAAGATTCTGGTTTTGATTATATGATATACCGTCTGCCCTCAAGAAGATTACAACCATGATGAAAAATGCTGGATCTGACCCCTGGCTTTGAGGAATCATGCCTCTTTTTGTGGAAGCAGAAAGCTTCCAGGCCCACTTCTATTAACTATCTCTGTGATCCTTTGGAAATCCCTCGGCCCCCCTGGACCTAGAGGAAGCTATACAGAGGAACATTTTCACTCGAGACTAGAAGAGTCAGAGGGGTGTGTGTGGTGGCCCAGAGTAAAGTCTAATTTATTTATTTATTTTTGGGAGGTGGAGGACGATGGTGGTGACAGGTTAGTAGCAGACTGTGAGGCGAGGTTAAGGACAGTAGCCAGCATGGTGAGTAAATGTGCCCCTCTTTCCCCACTGATGGCTCAATGTAGAACTAGCTCTGGGACTAGATGAGGGGTCTTACCCTGGTGTTCATGGACACCCAAAGGATCTGCAGATAAATTTCAGAGATTTGTGAACTTGGATGGGAAAACAAAATGTCATCTGTATTTTCACTAATCTTGGGTTTCCTTTGGAAACTAAATGTGTTTTTTCATACATTTATATACATTATTCAAAGTAGGGGTCCATAGGTTTCACCAGATTGCCCAAGGGATCCATGACATACCTAAAAAATTTTCAGAAGCCCCCTTTGCCCCCGGGGAAATCTCTGAGATGTCTTCTACATCCCAAATTAAATTCTACAAGGTGGTCATTTTTTTGGTCAGCATCAGAAAGGAATCTTCCCATTAATCCCCCCTTGTTCTGTGCATTCCTTCCCTTGTTGGATCATGACTTTATGACTGGGAGGAATCTTAGATGTTATCTAATCCAATTCCATCATTTAAAGCAAAGGAATTGAGGCTCAGAGAGGTTCAGCCACTTGTCCCCAGTCACAGAGCTAATAAGTATCTGAGGTGAGATCTGAACCGAAGTCCTCTGGATTTACAAGTTTAGCATGCTATCGTCTGGGCCACCCTTCATCTTCAAAACATTCAAAGCATTTAAACAAAAATAGCACCAGCTGTCACTGGCCCAGGACTTTAATAGACTCTAAAGAATTGAGGAATATGAGGAGACTTAGATGAATCCTAGTGGCTGACCTGCTGCATTGAGAGGGGGGGGGGAGAGAGAGAGAGAGAGAGAGAGAGAGAGAGAGAGAGAGAGAGAGAGAGAGAGAGAGAGAGAGAGAGAGAGAGAGAGATGGTTTTATTAGGAAAGATGTTTATGTGTCCCACGTACGGTCATCCTCACTATTTATAGGCCTCTGCATACTGGAAGCTAACAGCCTTATAAATAGTATGGGGAAAGTTCACCAGAAGTTTGCGATGAGGGACAAAGGGGAAAGGACTTATGCTGAACAGAAATTTAATGACTAGGATTCTGAGCTTGGCAAGCATACAGGAAATTAAAAGTCCAGGACAGCAAACTGAGCACATTTGTGTTCAATGTGTCATTGGTCAGCATGTACTTGTCTGAGGCGCCTAATTTTGACCCCTAAATTCCTGCACAATGCCACTAACAATTTTTCCTGCTCTTTCTCTCAAGAAGAGGCCCCTTTCCCAGACTTGATCTCTTAGGGGAATCTTCCATTACCCCAATAATTCATGTGAAGGGTCTGAGTCACCTAAAGCTCTGCCACCCCTGGCTATAGATTTCAGTGTCTCCTACATGTTTACACTCAACATGTCAAGGAAGACTAGAACACTATGTAACTGACCCCTTATCACAACCAGTGCATGGAGACAAAATTTAAAAGTCAACAAAGATAGTTAGAAAATGTTTTTACACGTCAACCGCCTGCTAGGGTGTCCCTCCCCTGGAGTTCGTTGATAGTAGGTAGAATGCTGGACTTGGGGTCCGGAAGATCTGATTGGCTCCTGGCTCTGACACTGACCAGCCACGACTACAGGTAAGCTTCTCATTGTCCTCAAGTCTCAGTCTCCTTATCAATTCACTAAATTGTGAGCTCTTTAAAGCAGGGAATGTTTTGTCCCTTTGTGTATCCCCCAGCACTTAGCACACTCCCTGACACATTGTAGATGATTAATAAAAGTTAATTAGTTGATTGAGTAATTAAAGATAATGTATCAGGAGGAAATGATGACTCTAACAGACATATATAGTGATCATGGGGCACAACATCATCTTTTAAAAAGGGAGAAACTGAGGCCAAGAAAGGTCAAATGACTTGACCAAGGACATAGACCATGAATTGTGGAACCAGAATCTTTCCATAGATGTGTGGAGAAAAGATATGTAGACTTTCACCAGCATTCCACAGGTAACTTGGCTCATAAGAGGGGTCTGGAGGCCGTGTTTCTCCACTCATTTATGTGGACAAGAACTGTCCAGACTATTCAGTTCTCCACACTCGCATCACCAGTCACTGGCAGGAATCTCTTCATCAATAGTTTCTAAAACTAAATTATAAGGGACAAGTTTAACTGAGGAGGCAGTGGATGAGTGAATGAGAAGAGAAGCAAGGAAGAGCTTTATCGCTCACATCTCTGACAATACAACCACGACAGCAGACATTTATGTAGCACTTAGGTTTTTCAAAGCCTCAGCTTCTTTTAAAAAATATATTTTATATATTTTTACATCACTTATATTTCTTAATATATTCTTCCCTCCCAGACAGCCATTTCTTATGTAACAGAAAATAAAAGAGAAGGGAAGACCCAGTTCATTCAAGTTAACTAATATATTGAAAAGTCTGACATGATCGATGGTGTTCCCTGGCGCCCTTCTCGCCCTCCCCCTCCCCCCGCCGTAGTGCACCCCCTGCCCTTGGCTTCTGCAAATAAGCCAGAGGAGGCACCTTCTCCCGTCTCTCTTCGGGGTCAAGCTTGGCCATTCAACTCTTCAGCACCCAGGCTTGATTCTTGTTCCCCTTCCCTCCATATCCACCTTAGATCCTCACAACGACAGGCCCATTCAGTAGTCATAAAACACTTCCTCTGTGCTCTATGATATAGTTTATACATGTGCAATCAGAACAATGATTTTCCAGCATTATTGACACATGTAGAGGATTGGGTTTTCTGTTGTTCTGTTCTGTTTTGTTTTTCTCTTGATGGAATATCTAGGTGGCCCAGTAGATACAACACTGGACCTGGAGTCAGGAAGACCTGATTTTAAATCCTTTCTCAGACACTTACTAGCTATGTAACCCTAGGCAAATTAATTAACCTCTGTTTGTCTATGTTTTCTCATCTGTACAATGGGGATAATAATAGCCCTTACACCCCAGGGTTATTGTGAGGATCAAAACACACTTAATAAATCGGCTCTCTGTAAGTGTTTGCTATCATTATTATGATAAGGGTAAATGTCCCCTTGGAATAGTTCACATGAGGTCTTTAGAGCTAGGCAGGCATGGAGCATCACGACCCTTCCAGATGAGGGATGGGAGCTTGTGTCTCTGTGATCAACATAAACACAGTCTGCCTAGTTACCTTATGGCACATCCTTTTCTCTCTCCTGATGGAAGTCCAAAACTTGATTGATGCTCATATATTTTCTTCATATGACTATCCCACACAAAACCTTTCATGATACCCTTTTGCTTTTGGCATTAAGCCAGCATGGTTTCATGGAAGAACTCTAGATAAGTAGCAAAAGTCCTGGTTTCAAATCCTAACTCAACTACACACTACCAGGGAGACTTAGGGGCACATTACTCCCATACATCTCCATTTTTGAACTGATGTGGTTGGATCACATGTTCTTTAAAATACCTTTATAGTTAGACATTCTATAGGCTTAAATCCAAGCTTTTCTGTCCATGTACATTTAACTTCTTTGCCAATAACTATTCTTCTGATTCCTTTCTTACTTACATTACTGTAATAGCTAGAATTTCTAGAACTACATCTCTAATATTTGTGGTGAAAGTGGACACCTTTGTTTTACCATTGTTCACCTAATGTTTCTCCATAACAAATAATCTTGTTAGATTTGGATCATTACTTTTATCATGTGGATGAGAAATCCTTGAATTCTTAAGCTTTTTAATAAAAAAATGAATGATAATCAAAGGGTTTCAATACCTAATTATCTTAAAAATATTGACATGACATAGTGAACCTTTTTTCCTAACTCTAGAACTTGCTGATCATAAATAATTTTAAATATATTGTTTTATTTGTTTCCCAATATTTATGTAATATTTTTATATTAATATTAATGAGCAATATTGATCTATAATTCTCTGTATTCACCTTATCTTTTTCTAGTTTGTAGATCAAAACCATATATATCTTACAGAAAGAACTATGTAGATTTCAGTTTTCCTCTCTTCTTTAAAAACTATTTACATACAAAGAACAATTATTTTAGCGTTCTCTTTTTCTATATTGTTAATATTAATAATCAGAACTAAAAATTTGCTTCTGGGATCTTATATAATTACAACCCATGAATTCTGATGTAGTGTTTCTTATCAATTTGCTTATGTTCCCCCCAAAAATGATCCTCAAACTCATCCCATTATTTTCGTTCTGCTTTGCCAAGATGTGCTTATATTTAAGCGTCGTTTAGATGGCACAGTGGACAGAGTTCTGGGCTTGGAGTCAGGAAGACTGGAGTTCAAACCTTGATTCATACATTTGCTAGCTGTGTGACTCTGGGCAAGTCACTTAACATATGTTTTTGCCTCTATTCCCTCCATTGTTAAATGGGTATTATAATAACAGCACTTATCTTCTGGGGTTGTTGTGAGAGTCACATGATATAATATTTGTAAACTATTGAGACTAATGCCTATAACATAGTAGGCGTTATATAAATGTTACCTATTTACACACAGTTGACATAGTAGAGTGTATGTAAATAGAGTTAATCTCAGAGTCCAAGGATTTGGTTTCAAGTCCCTCCTCTTATATATAATGAGCACATCACTTAATTTCCAAATGCCTCAAACAATCTTTTTTCACATCAACAAATTGCAGAACAAATGCCAATCTATATCCAAAGAAGAAATGTCCATCCCTGAAGTTCTCTATGCCAAGAAAATGACAGATCCCATTTCACCAATCTCCAAAACTTATGTTTAACGTAATTATTGTTTTGATAATGTATTCTTTAAATCAAACATTATTTAACATTTTTTTTAGTTTCCAGATACTCTTGTATTATTTTACATTATTTTGAAAAATTTCTATATTTATTGCATAATGCTATATAAAATAATATTTAACATTTCTGGTGTTCTGAATAGATTATTAGATTTTTTTGTTTAAGTATAAAGTATATTCCATATTTTCCTTTTATTTTCCAACATGCCTACGAAATACAATTTTTTTCTTCAATATTTCATTGTCTAGTTTGATTTTTAATTTTGCTTTTTATAAATTGGTTGAGTGCACAGTATTCCTTCCTCTCATCTTGTTTCCAAATCATTTAACTTTTCCTGTAAGATTTTATATGATATAACAGTAAGTATCTCTCTACATATTTAATAATATTCTTTTACTGTCAGTGAAAACACATTTGCTGTTAAATATGATATAGCCTGCAGGCTTATTTCAATATCCTTTAATATGAAGTTAGATTTATCTTAAATAAAGACCAAAACTAATTATTCATTGGAGTCAGCTAAAACATGGGAAATTTTAGCTCTTTTAGTTCTGGCAAGCTATATATTATTGGGTTGTATTTTTTTTTATTCTGTAAAACTTTTTAGGAGAATTCAGTCCATCTACATTCAAGGTTTAAATTAAATTTAAACTAAAAACACCCTAATATTATTTGCTTTTTTCATTCAAGTAACCAAAAACCTTCCTTACCTAGTAGCTAAATTTCAGGCAAAGTATCTCTTTTAAATGATCTAGGCTGATTATTATATTGAAGTAGATTGAATCATGAAATAAGAGCAAGAGCTGAGTAGACTCAAATGAATACAAGTATCTTTCCAAAGAAAAGACTGAACACTTAAATTTAATTAAATAGGATCTATGCAGAACCATTACAATTTAAAATTCCATTAAACTTTTATTTTGATAGTTTTTCTTAAATACACAATTCTTAACTCCAAGTCTCAGTCTTGAACTTGTCTGTTGTATTAGTACTAATCTATTTCAGATTTTAACATGCATACACAAACATTCACACAGCACTAAACACAAAGCCTCTAATTTACACTCTAAAAAATAGTAATAATTTGTGACAGAATTCTACTTTCTTGTACTTGTTCTCTCCTTGATCACCCAGTCTTCTCTCTGTCCTCCCCTTTTCCCCTGTTATTTGATTTTGAATTTCCCTTCAGATATTTTTTCCTTGATGATCCTGGGTAAGTCATTGATGTCTGTACCTCAGTTTCTTTTTATGTAAAGTGAGGGGAATAGATTTAATAACATTCCAATTCCATCTGTAAGATCGTATGATTTGTGATGAACACAATAACATTGTACCTCTCTTTCACTCCTATATTTTTAGTAAATGATGATGATGATAATAATAATAATAATAATAATAAATAATAATAATAGTAGTAGTAGTAATAATAGCTAACATTTATGTAGTACTTACTATGTGCTAGACACTATGCTAAGTGATTTACATTTATTATTTTATATATAGATGCATGTATATGAATAGATATGTATGTATATATTATGTACATTTATGTTTTATATGATATATAGAAATATGTAACTATAAATATCTATAGACACAAATATAAATAAATTATATATATGTGTGTGTGTGTGTATATATATATATATGTATATATATATATATATATATATATAGTTAATTCATATGTTTGTCTATATAGAAGCATAAGAGAATACGTAGAGATCAGTCCTCAGAGCAGAGCCAGGAAGTCCTAGGTTCTACTCTTGTTTTTCTGATACTCACTGGCTATGTGACTTTGTGATTCCCCTTGCTGAGAATTCCTTATACACTAAAGAGATGAAAATAGATCCAGCCCCTTCCCCATCTTTCTGTATACACACATGTGCACTCATTGTTCACTAAATGACACAGTCCTGAAGTTCATTTGTGTCCATTGGTTTTTAACCCTGATGATTCTGTCACGGATTCCCCCCAACCCCCCATGAGGCTGCAGTTAGAGTTAATCCAATCAGTGCTTTATTTCTTTGATGTCCTCCTGTGGTGATTTCATTAAGGTGGTTGTTTATCAAGCCAACAAATATCTGCATTTTTGTTTTCCTCCCCAAGGTGTTTTCAATGAGATAGTCATGGATTAAAACAACATTACTTTTATTTTTCTATCCCTCTATAAAATTTAAATTGAGTTGGTGATTAGTCATTCATAACAAAAAGATTGCTTTGGGTTTACCTTGGTGATATACTTCACTCTGGGTAAACTTGCATCTCATAAACTTTAGGGAGGCCGGCTATGTGTCTGTAAATTGCTGAATGTATTGTGTTATCTTTAAAGACAGAGTACACTGAAGGGAGACCACAATGATTGTAGAAGCAGGGGATGCAGCTCAAATCCTGATTGTCATTTATTGTGTGACTTTTGCCAAATTATTTTACATCTTTGGGACTAGATGATACACAAAGTCTATTCTTGTTAAAAATCTATGAACTTACAGTCATGTATCTAGTTCTCATAAAGCTGGCTTAGTTTTGCTAGGTAGATGATTTTGGGGTAGTTTAATTTCTCTTGATTTTCTATAAGTCAAATTGCATTTCTTCCTGTCATTACTTACCTTAGATGAAAGTTTCAGGTTTTATTTATTTATCTATTCATTCATTCATTCATTCATTCATTGTAAATGAGATTTCCTCTTTCCCCTCTCCCTAGGCTTAGTGAAAGACAATTTCCTCTTTGATGTAGCTTGGAAATTCAATAACAATGATTTTGAGTGATTTGAATCTAGTGATCAACCTTATTGACATCTTGTGGAATTCATTGACTAGTCTTCCCTCCATTAACTTAGTTAATTTTGGGGAAATTTTACAGTCTACCTGATTAGAATATGACTGCCAAACTCTGAGGGCGCCCTGACAGACGCTAGACCGTCTCCCTGAGCTCTGCCCTTTGTCTCCGTCACCTTGTGTAGAGTTCCTAAGCATTGTTTTCAGTTGTAGGCGCTTTTTTTTTTTTTGGAGTTTTGCTTTGTTGCTTCTTGTGTTGAATCTTCCATATTGTCTTGTAGGAGAAAAACGATTTCACAGCGACTCCGTGGTTTTACTTCTGTCTTGAAGGACTGTCTCCCGAGTTGTTGAGTTTCATCATTGTATCGTCTTGCTTCTTTTGTACTTTCAAATTTCCACTTAATTCCTTCACTGTATTTTTCATAAAAGATTACATAATAAGCTTTATAATTTCAAGCTTAATCTTTACAATCTTGGTTGTCATTTGTTTTCTTTATTATATTCTTCTTTCTTCATTTCAGTTTCCTTTGTTCCATAATATCTATCTACTATTTTGGCATTTCTGCTTTGTTTTGCTTTGTTGTTTTTTTTTTTTACATTTTTAATTTAATTTTGCATTTTCTTGTGTCATAACAATCTTTTGAAGTTTTTTTGATTATTCTCTCTTTCTGTCTCTGTCTCTGTCTCTCTGTCTCTCTGTCTCTCTGTCTCTGTCTCTGTCTCTCATTTTTAAGTAAGGTAATTGGAAGTCTTGCTCTCCTATAGCATCTCAATTGATCATCTTGAGATGAAGTCCCCTAGCCATAGTAAAATTCATCTTGTATTTAGGCTATCATTCTATCCTATTGGGAATCTTTGATTCTGGTTTTGTGCAACCTGTTAAAAGTCCCTCACAACTTTCTGTTATTTGTGAATTTGATAGCTAAGTCATTTATACTTTCATCCAAATAATTAACATAAATGTTGAAAATGACTGATCCAAGAACAAATCCCTGGGGCACCCTTCTACAGACATCCTTTCCAAGTTGACATTGATCCATCCAACATCCCTCTTGGGGTTAATTTGCTCAATTAGTCCCACATCATTGCATTACCATCTACTCTACATCTTTCCCAAAAGAACAGAATGAGACCCAAATAATTCACTGAAAATGAGGTATATTATTTCTTTGCCATTCCCCCATTTTTATGGAGTTATTAGCAGTCCAATAAATTTGTCAGAAAAGCAAATGAAATGAACTGGTATGTATGTGACCTTGAAGAAGTTATTTCATGTCCCTGCCCCCCAGGATGCTCCTCTGTAGAATGAGATCTCTAAGTTACTTGGAGGTTATGACATCTGGAATTTTATGACCTGTAACCAATAAATTAACAATAACCTAGCATTTATTTGTTGTTGCTCAGTGATTCCTCTGTTGTTTTAGACTCTTTGTGGCCCTATTTGTTTTTGTTTTTCTGGCAAAGATACTGCAGTAGTTTGCTATTTCCTTCTCCAGCTCATCTTACAGATAAAGAAATGGAAGGAAACACAGCTAAATGACTTGCCCAGGATCACGGAGCTAGAAAGTGTCCGAGGACAGTTTTGAACCCATGGAGATGAGTCTTGTTGGCTCCGGGCCCAGTGCTCTGTCCATTGTACCACCTGGGTGCCACTCAGCTGTTGAGTCAGGTCTGACTCTTCATGACCCCACTTGAATTTTTTTTGGATAAAGATACTAGAGGGTTTGCATTTTCTTCTTGAGCTCATTTTACAGTTGAGGAACTGAGGCAAACAGGATTAAGTGACTTGCCCAGGATCACACAGCTACTAAGTGTCTAAGGGAGGATTTGAATTCACGAAGATGAATCATCCATCCCTCCTTCAGACCAGCTCTCTATCCACTGAGCCCCCTACCTGCCCATTAGCATTTATTAGGCATCTTCTAGATGCTAGTCCCTCTCCTAGGTTCCAGGGAGAGGAATATAGGGAGCTCCCATTCCATAGTCTAATGACCAGAGGTGACCACCACTCCCTGGCAGCTCTGGCTGGGGAGAGAGGATGTACTCTTGTAATGGAGTCACAAGCACTCCAAGTGCACACAGACACTCTCGTCAGCGTGCTAACAGGATGATTACTATGGTTTTTTTGAGTTAGTTGTAGGGAGTTCAAAACATATTTAGCATGTTAAATATGTAATATTGAGGGGGAATTCTAGGGATAGGACATCCACTTGAGTCATTCTTGCCACATCCTATCTGTATGAGCATGAGCAAATCATTGCCCTTTCCTGGGGGCTCCTTCCTCAACCGCCAGTTGAGGTGGTTTGACTAGATGTGCTTCGGTGTCTCTTCTCATTCTTCCCTTCTCTGGGCCTCCGTTACACCTCCTATAGTCATATGTGGTCACCATGTAGTCATACTAGACGACCTTTGTGGTCCCTTATTGCTCTAAACCTCTCTGCTCTGTAGGGCATATAGAGGTGAGACAGATTAAGGCATATCGGCCTTTATTTGTATAGATAATTTAAATGCATAATTTACTCTGCACATACACTTCTTGAATCAGTCAGTCAGTAAGCACTTACTAAGGAGGGCATTCTTCACTGACTCAAGATAGCAGCCTCTTTCTCTTATAGAAGATAATCTTCATAAGTATCTATGGCTAATGGGTAATCCCCTTTGGCTTATCCATTCATGAACTCCTCCAAATTTAGGTAGACCGGTCCATGAAAAAGACAAATGATTGCTGAGTCTGCACTTGAATTCTTTCCATCCAGAGCTTGAGCCATGGCCATAGGCAGTATGAAGCCAGGGCTGAATGCTGTACCAATAGTGAGGCATTGGAGAAGGTCATGACTTTTTTCTGGATATAAATGAGAGGCCTCAAAGCCAGGAAGATCTGAGTTCCAAACCTGCATCTGACCTATACTAACAATATATAACCTTGGACATGTCATATAATCTAGTGACTAAGGCAACACTTTTAGGCTACTGATTGCAGAGAAAGTGCTAATCAGCATCAGAAGGATTTCCTCCCTCCGGCATTCTCTATATCAACAAAACAAGTCTAGCGCCCATACCTATCCTACACATGCCAACTGTCCATTAGTATCTTATTGGCAAGGTTGATGGATGACAAAGCGTTTCCTAAGATTTCACTGTGCACAGATCAGTGAGACCATAGATGGGAAATGGCTGCCAAAGGTCTCCTTCCTGTGTCGGAGCCAGGCTTGCAGACCAGGTTCTCCTGAATCCAAACCCAACGTTCTTTACAATCTACCGTGCTGCCTAATTGCTCTAATTAAGAAAAAAAAGACCTGAGGGAACCGAGGCTATTCGCCTGAAGTCACAGAGACAGGGTCAGGACTGGAATCCCAGCCGAGCTCCAAGCCTGGAACACGGCGCTGTTTAACATCATGTTTGACCTTTAAGAGACTGAAGCTATCACTAGTTATCGACGGCTAGCATTTGTTTTAACATCCTCTGACGATCAAAGTCAAAAGGAAGAATTAAAGTGGAGATGGAAGTACCCATTTCCTTCGTTTCAGCACTAAGTGAAATAAGATTAACTGAAAAAAAGATGACATTTGGAGTAGGAAAATCCTTGGAGTGTCTGGGCCTGGCTGGAGGTCCGGGGCTCAGGCTGCTGGGCTTTTCTCCCTGGTGTTCATCACTGTCATTCACTACATGTGTCCTGAGTGGTGACCCCATAGCAATTATGTTTCAGGGCCCAGGGCTTCTGGCAGCCAGCACTCCTGACATGTTGCTTCCTTCCATGGATTGTCTCCTCCCGGGGAAGTCCCTTCTGTTACATAACAAGGAAACCCAAGCACCCCAGCCTGAGCACTAGAGTTAGCACCTAGTTATTGGCAGGACACTCTACTCAGTCTAGTTCTATTTTTTCCTCCCTGTTTACATGGCCTATTGGGCCTTCACATACCCTATGAAGAAGCAGTATGCCTCAGCCACGGGAGGTGGCTTCTTGCTCTGCCTAAAATCAACAGTCTACAAAGATCATGGCAGAATTTTTCAAACCCACCATGGTATTTCCAGCCTGGGCTATAGGATCTGAGATTAAGTCTAGGCTGTGGCCTGTGCAATGAAGGATAATTTTCTCCCTTTACTTAGCATGAGTCAGGCTACTTGTGCCTCATTGGGGCCACACAGGCCAGGAAAGTATTGGAGAAAATCGATCTCATTCAGAAGACTTCCCTGTAAAGGATCAACCCCTGGAAAGTCCTAACTTCAGGATAATCTATCTTAAGGAAGAAATGGCTGAGGAACAGACCTCTTTGATATAAGGATTTATCACACAGTTGGCTGAAGTGGAGTCAATTCACATGAACTTATCAAGTACCAATCGATCATCAATCACCAGTCATATATTTAGAAATGACTTTGTCACTCCTCCTGCTCTCTACACTCTGGCCACTGCTCTTACTACTTCCCATCAGAAAGTTAGAGTCTGTTCCTGAAACCACCTCGGACACTGATGGACCACCATTGGCCATATGTCCCTTCTTGTTCTAAACCAAGACCATGCCCAGCTCCATCATGCCCCCTCCCATGTTCAGATCCCTTTTCCATTAGAACATAAGCTCTCTGAGGGCAGGAATTGCCCACTCTTCTTTGATTTGTATCCCTTGTATCTAACATAGTGCCTTGAGTATAATATGCGCAAAATAAATTCTCTTTCTCATCGATGTATCTCTTATCTATCTCTATTCTATGTCTATATACCTATATACTAACATTTCTTTCTCATCTACTGCTATTTATCATCTCTATCTATCTATCTATCTATCTATCTATCTATCTATCTATCTATCTATCTATCTATCTACCAATCCCTCTCATTTATCCATCTCTGTCTGTCTCTTTCTGTCTCTGCCTCTAACTATGTCTACGCCTCTGTTTGGCTCTGTGTCTGTCTGTCTGTCTGTCTCTTCCCTATCTATGTTTCAGTTACTATTCCAGGTTCTAGGAATATGAAGACCATTGAAAGACGGATAATGTCTGTTAAGTATAGGCAAGAGATGAGTATCTAGTTAAGATGCTTTTCAAATGAAGAATGGCATCTGCTTTACTATAAGGTTCCCAGAAATTCTACTGGAAAGAGATCTTTCAACTAGTCTAATTAACAGACATTCAACATAACAATAAGTGAAATAAGAAATTCAGGGTAAAAAAATCAGCTACATTGGATTGGATTGATTGTAATTACAATAACCTTTTAAAGCACCTACTATATGCCAGGGTCTCTACTGAGATCTTTTCCAACCTTGGGATGCATGGATTTCTAGGGGCCATATGAGAGCATTTCTGCAATGACTCAGTATGTGGTCCAGGCTTGGTTGGGGAGGTGAGGGGAGCCTGACCTGGACTGATAGATCCAGAGGAAATGTTCTGGCAGCCATGAAGAAGATGAATAATGGATTAGACTGGAGTGTGTGTGGGGGGAGCAGGTGGGAGGAGAGACCATCCTGGTCACAGAAAATTTCTGAGGTCTTGGAGGTAAAAAATATTCTTCATGATCATAAGACCCTAAGTTATGGCTTTTCTGGGGTGGGGCTAATGGCAGGGAAATGTTGGGGGTCCCTTTGATCACCTCCCTCCCTCCTTAATTTTCACTCTTTCCTTATATGCTCGTGCTTTCTGTCTACTAGGATGCACAGACAGCCTTTAACCTTAAAAATATGTTCCCTTGACCCTTCCATTTTTTCAAGTTGTCTCTCCTTTCACAGAAAATTACTAGAAAAAAAGGTTACCCGAGTTCCTTCCCCTGTTCCTTCATCTACCACACACCTTCCTTCTCTTGGAGTCTGAATTCCACTACCACTACTCCAATGAAATCGTTTTTTCCAAGTACACCCATGATCTCTTAACTGATAAAGCTCATGTTTTTTTTCTTGGTCCTACCCTTTCTCAAGGACTCTGTAGAACCTGGCACTTTGGATCAGCTTCTCCTTCACAATGATTTCTCCTCCCTCTGTTTTTGTGAAACTGCTTTCAAGTGGTTTTCTTCCCATGTGTGGTGTTGTTGTTCAGTTCTGACTCACTCTCCTCCTTATTTATCATCCATGCCCTACTCGTTCTGTGTAGTTATACACAAGGCAACTTCTTTGCCCCCGCTGCTCTTGGCACTCTGTTTTCTTTTGGTAATCTCATTGGCCCCTATGAGTTTAGTGATCATCTCTATGCAGATGGCAAATATAGATATATGTATATATGATATTTGTCTACCTGTCTGTCTGTCTATCCATCTTTCCATCCATCCATCTATCTATCTATCTATCTATCTATCTATCTATCTATCTATCTATCTATCTATCTATCTATCCTCTATCTATCCATCCATCCATCCATCCATCCATCCATCACTCTCTCTCTCTCTCCATCCATCCATCTTCTAGTCTCTTCTCTGAGTTTTAGTCCCAAATCACCATTTACCTACTACACATTTCCAATTGGATGTTTCATAAGCACCTGGTATCTCAAATTCAACAAATTCAAAACAGAATTCCTCATGTTTCTCCCTAAATCCACCATCTTCCTAATTTACCTGTTTATACTGAGGGCATCACCAGCCTCCCAGTCACTTAGGTTCTCAATGTAAGAGTCATCTTTAATACTTCACTTATCCAAATATCCAACAAATGACTAAGATCATGTTGATTTTATCTTATCACCATTTCTTACACTTATCCTTTTCTATTTATTCACACCACAATCACCTCTGTCCAACTCCTCATCACATCCAGCCTAGACTATTCCAAGGGTCTTCTCATTGCTCTCCCTGGATCTAGTATCTGTCCAATACCCCCATCACAAAGCTGCCCCACTGATATCACCTAAGCCCAAGTGTAATTTTTGTGGCTTCCCACTGCTCTGAAAATAAAATACCAAATCCTCTGTTTAGCACTTTTAGTCCTTTATTTACTATGGGCATCTCATTCATCTTCTTGCTCTCATGGAGAAACTTCCGTCCTGACCGGTCACTGCCTCTCTCAGACCATTATTTCAGGAAAGTCCCAGGCACCAAACTTGCTTTGTTCTCCACTCTCTGTCTGTCTGCTCCTTGCCAAGGACTCTACTGACCTAAATGGTGACTGTTTCTACCAGACCCCTACTTGGGGAAAGCCCAGGCCATTGTGCTTGACTTCACTTCCCACTCTCCAGAATACTCTTTCACAGTCTCATTCACCATCTTGTTGCTACACACCAGTCCTTCCTCCTCCCTCCTCAGTTTTGGGACCATGAAACATTGCTCTGCTACTGCCTTTGGATGGGCTGTGTCACTCATCTCCCCAAAGTCCCCTTTGTCCATCCCCATAACTTGCTGGACTTAAATACCCTTCCCTTATCACCATTTTCCTATAGGTATTTTCTCTAAAATTAAAATGTAAACTCCTTGTTGGCAGGAAATGTCTCATTTTGTCATTGTGTCCCCAGTACCAAGTACCATTGTTTGCTGTTCAGACATGACTGAACAGCAAACAATGGTACTTGGTACTGGGGGTTTTCTTGGCAAAGATACTGGAATGGTTTGGCATTTCCTTCTCCAGCTGAATTTACAGAAGAGGACTCTGAGACAAACAGGGTTAAGTGACTCACCTAGGGTCACACAATATGTATTTGAGGCTCTCTTTGAACTCAGGTCTTCCTAACTTTACCTGCTGAACCACCTAGTTGCCTCATGGGCCAAGTATAGCACCTGGTGGATAATAGTGACTTCAAAAGCAGCTTGTGCCTTATTGAGACATGATCCAGCCACCTCCTCTTAATAGCTGCTTATGGAATGGATGGGTAGTTATAGCTCCTAATAAAAGCTGAATTTTTGAAAAATAAATCCAAGACACTAAATCTTCTCTAAATAATAATCTCTATTTAGTACTTAAAGTGTTAGAAAGAGCTTGACAGAGACAAGCCCATCTCTGAGACTTAGATTCTACCTTGGGTTATCATCCTCATTATACAGATGAGGAAACAGGTTCAGAAGGGTGAAAAATGAGAGGAGGGAATCGAGACCTCAATGTCCAGGCCTTTAACTATCTTTGTGAGACCATGATGCCTTTTGGGAGAGGCATTACAATGATGATCATTATTATCTGCCCTTGACAATAAGATAACTGGCTAGCAGGGAGGATATGGGACTTGCCCTCCATGTCCCATGGCCAATGAGAGTCAGAAGTAAGATTGGAACCTGTCTCCTTTCTCTCAGTGTAGCATTTTACCAAGTGCACTGTCCTTTTGAAGGCATTTTCCACAGAACAATCCAAAAAAAAAAGAAAACCAAAGCTTGAGAAGTCAGAAGAATTCATAAGCAGTAATTCTAGTAAATCTGCTTTGATTCATGATAGCAAATGTAACCTTGAAGCTTGAAATGTTATGGGAAAATTGTCAAGCACAGAGTTAAGGGAGTGTTTCTATATAAACACACACACACACACACACACACATATACACACGCTATTTGGAATTAAGAGCATCTGGATTTCAATCCCACCTCTGACTCTTAGTACTTAGCCAAGTGACCTTGGCAATTCATTTCCCTTCTGAGCCTTAGATGCCTCATCTGTTAAATGAGAAGGGATAGCCTGGGAGGTCCTTTCTAGCTCTTAATTGATCATTTTTAATACTAATTGAGTAGAGCATTTCAGTTAAGATTACAAGGCCTGGCTACCTGGCCCTGTCGGAGAGAGATGAATAGCTTGTGGCCACTGCTGCCCTCAGACACTGGACCTAAAAACAGCTGGTGACTCTTAGCTTTGAGGGAAGGGGCTTCCTCCATCCTTCCAATAGCAACAGGAACTCTGTTTACTGCCCTGTGTACAAGTCACAGGAGGGCCCAACTCACTATATTGGTGTCAAATGTCAGGGGCTTCTCTGGCCTCAGCAGAGAGAGGAAAAGGACTCTCTGCTTTCACATGGAGTGTAGCAGCTTTCATAGTCCAGATACAATGGGTAACTCCTAGAATTACATTTTTGCCGTAGTTGAGGTAGTTAGGGGTCAGTTACTTAGATCACAGACTAAAAAATTTGAAATATATCATAACTTATGCTCTTATGGTCCATTCATGCCTTTCTTTCCATTAAAAATTTCTTATCATCAACAGTGATAAATAATGTTTATACTTAGTGGCATAATAACCGTAAACATGGAAATATTTTTCTCATAACCACCGAGACCCACATATTTAAAACTGCCAAATTCAAAGGTCATGAAATCATTGGAGCTATAGCTGGAGAGGAGCTTGATATTCTAGTGTGAGTCTACTATGTTTTTTTCCTTGGTAATGGAAGACCAGTGAGGGACAGTGACTTGTCCAGTCACGCAGGTAATGAGTAGCAGAACTGGGATGCTAGTGCAGGTCTGCCAACTCCAAATGGAAAGCTCTTTCTTCGTTCAGAGGACATCAGATGGTGATAAGGAAAGAAGAAGATCCCCGTTTGTAGAAACAAAACGGCCTGTTGGAGATTATCCAGCCCAATTTCCTCCTTTTTTAGGAGATTAATCTGAGATGCAAGTGGCCACAGTGAGAGCATGTCCCTAAATCATTCCACTTATGTGATTCCCAATGCATCTCATCTACCAATAGGACACTGTGACTTACTTTTTCCAGCTGAAAATCCTCAATGAAGACCTGGAAGGACCCTTGAGCCCATGCAGTAAGTCGATAAAACAATGACAGCCTGTAGCAGGCTCCTCCTGCCTTAATGTTACAATGATGCTGAATTTTAAATTCTGTCATCTGACACAATTCATCATTTGGTGAGATAATAAGTGCAAAGCATTTAGTGCACAGAGCCTAGCACTGAGCAATTGTTCTATAAAAGTTAGCTCTTGATGGTTCTCCTCACAGAAATGATGACTAGCATTCCAAAGGCACTTTAAGGCTGACAAAGCATTTTAATAAGTAAGCAGTCATAGAGATCTTTAAGGTTTGCTCTGAGTTTGACCAATATCTCATTTTCTTATCCCACCAACTCCTATCACTCCCACTTAGCAGAGGAGGAAACTGAGGCAAACAGAGAGTCAGTGACTTGAAAAAGGCGCCACAGCTAGTAGGTGCTTGAGGCTAGGCTGGAATTTCAGGCTTCCTGACTTCAGATTCAACATTCTATCCACTGACCCAGCTTTAAAAAACAAAAACAGTTAAGTCCCTGTTTCAAGCAGCTCATTTCACCTTTCGTTAAGTAGTAGGAAGTCCTGAAAGGTCCATAGGTGCTCTTTTTATTTTAAATGTTTCTAATGTAAATCTGCCTGCTTGAGCAAACTTGCTGGACTGAGCTATCATTACCCAGTACAAGGAAGGAATCATATTGAAGGTGGCCAGAGGAGAGCTTTTATTTAAACAAAACAAAACAAACAATGAACCAGCCTCCCCAGCCCCTCAGCCCCCAGCACAAGTTAGAACAAAGAGCAGTGAGTCACCTACCAGCTCAACTCTTCCAAAACCTCCAACTCCCAGCGTGTCGATGATGTTGAAATCGGACAGCTTCAGATTGGCGAAGAATGCCCCTTCAGCTTCATATCTGGATTTTTTGATGCGAAAAAATGGAAATTTCTTAGAGGTGCAAACATGAGTGCCCCGGACAAAAGTACCTGAATGACATGACTGCAGGACAGGGTTTACCTGTTTCAATTCCATCTCTTCTCTTTAGAGCCCACCTTTTCTCACACTCATAGTTTATTTGGTCCCCTTCAAGAATAATGGCCCTTTTTTGCTTTTCAAAGTAGCAAAGGACCGAGCACTCCCAATGCATCAGTCATGCACCTGTCCTCACCTCCAGGGCTCAAA
Source organism: Pseudocheirus occidentalis (assembly GCA_028646575.1). Classification (NCBI taxonomy): domain Eukaryota; kingdom Metazoa; phylum Chordata; class Mammalia; order Diprotodontia; family Pseudocheiridae; genus Pseudocheirus; species Pseudocheirus occidentalis. The sequence continues at coordinate 12,468,033 of CM053598.1, read as the reverse complement.
TGAAAGTTACAACTCGACATTTTCTCTCAGCTTTGCTTTTCTTTGGCCAGTTTCTCTTTCCCCCCCTTGCCTTTCAGTGTTTTGGAAGAGAGAGTCCACAGCTTGGTAAGAGCTTCTATAAACTTTGAAAACCCTGAGGTCTCTAAAGAGAAATCATGGTCAGGTTCTCTGAAAATAGGTCCTCAAAGCTGTGGGTCGAGGTACAAATGTCTGTGAAGGTTGACTTCAGAACCATATTAGGATTCCAAAAAAATAAATAAAAGCCCAAACTCAACTCTCTTCCCTTCTCTCTGGTTTTAATGCTTGTTCACAGGCGACGCTGCTAGCAAGTGTGCTGAGAGTATCGTGGCTGACTTCTTATCGAGATGATGCATGGGCAAATGGGCTCATGGATTCCAAAGCTTGCCTTGTCAAACATGCACCTCAGCCTCATGTAAATGACAGAAAAACTCCCCAGGATCTTACCAGTGAATATGAGCTTCCCAAAATATCTGCTTGCTGGAGGCTCTGCTATTTTTAGAAAGGATGGGAAGGCATATGGATGGAGGGGATCCTCCCATTTACTGAAGCCAGGGCAGGGAGGCATTTAGCTGTCTTACAAGACAGATGGCTTTTCACAGTCCAATGTAAACCAATGCCTTTCAGTCCCTGGAGCACTTACTACTGTACAGACCTTGAAGGGGCCATTGAGAGCACACATTTCTAGAACATGTTAAGGTTTTTGAAGATCTCCCCTTACCATGACTGTATGAGGAAGGGAAAACAATTTGTATACACACATATGTATATATATATATATATATATATATATATATAATTGTGCCCCTTTTACAGATAAGGAAAATAAAGAGCAAAAGATACTTTCCTGAAGTTAGGACTGAGATTAATATCATGACTTTAGATCCTTTAGGCTAATTCTGACAAAATACTGAGCAAGAGCATTTAGAGAAAGACTCTTGAGGAGACTCGGTTGGCCTTTTCAGTTTCTAAATCCTAACTATCATTCAGCATTTACATTGATTGTTCTACGGTTTAATCCTCACAATAGCCCGGTGACTGTATTTTTGGAAAGCAAGAGCTCTCTTGCTGTAAGAGTATAAAATGGCGGCACTCAGTCCAGTGGTTGAGGTAGACAGATAGAACAAGCATTATTGCCATTGTGCAGAGGATGAAAGGAAGGCTAGACGTCCGAAGAACGTGCCCAGGGTCACAAAGCCAGTCAGTGTGAGTGGCAAGCTTTGAGCCCTGGTCTCTCCTACCTCCAGATTAATAACGAAGAATGTTGGTGAAGGCACATTTTCATCTGTGTGGCCACATGGCTTTATGAGGAAGTCAAGCACATGGTGTAGAAGAGGGAATCCCAGAAGGCAGAACAGCTTGGGAATGTTGGGCATTGCTAATAACTTGCTGTTTGCATGTGAACTCCTTCATTTTACAGTAAGGGAAGCTGAGGTCCCAAAGGGAAGGGAATAACAGCCACATGGGTAGGTTTGGCTTTGCCCTGGGCCATGACCCAGCCTTTCCTCTTGACAGCAGAATTCAGAGGCTTACATTTTTGTTTGGACAATAATATCTGAGCACTTGTAATAAGATGGGATTACTATGCAGTGTTGGAATCTAAGCAACAAATGGGCATTTCTGGCATCCCAAAAGTACATCTGTACTTTAGGAACATTATAGGCTCTCTCACTTTAAAAGGGGAAAGATGGCAGCACTCAATCAAGCAGACGCATGTGCAAACGAGTTGTGGGCATCCAAAGACCCACTGGCCCAGACAATATGCATGCAATCAGGAATCTCCTGGATAACGAGACGTAAACCCTTATCGATGGTGGTGCTGAGTGTTCATCTATGTATTTACTGGGACGTATCCTGCCTTGAAGGTGATATTAACTCTGATGAGAAAAGATTCAATGAATGGATTCAGACTTGTAGGACGTCAGGCTTGGAAACAAAAGCAGTTTAATACTAACATGGTACTATTGTGATGTAACAACAATTAGGAGGATGGAAACAGCTCATGAGTGCGGTGGATAGAACGCTGGGCCTGAGTTCAAATCCAGCCCAAGATACTTACTAGCCATGTGACTCTAGGCAAGTCACTTAAACTCGTCCTCAGTTTCCTCAACTCTAAAGTGGGGATAAGAATATCACCCACATCACAGGGTTTTGTGAGTATCAAATGAGAAAAGCATTTAGCAGAGTGCCTGGCACAGAGTAGTCTCTATTTGCCTTATTTCCTCACTCCCTTCCCTTTTATATAATGCTTTAAGGTTTGCAAAGAACCTTAGAGCATAACACAGAGTGTGTCCGAGGGGACTTTTTATAGGAGGGAGGGATAGCTGGGGACATCATGGAAGGCTTCATGGAGAAGGTGACCCTTAGTTGGGTCATTTGGGGGAGGATAAAAACTTTAACTGGAGGAATTGGTAGGGTAGCCTCCTAGATAAGTATAATCTCCAATTAAAGTTGTATTCCTCTGTTACCTACAAGAGGAAGGGGCAGGTATAAAAGAAATAATATGAGAGAGAAAAGAGGGAAATGTGGGACCTCATTTCAGTTCCAGTTTCTTAATAAAAGAGGGATAATAATTTGGGGAGACTTGATCGACTAATGTATTTAAAGGGCTTTGCAAGCCTCAATGTTCTATAGAGATATTAGCCTTGCTTATTACAATGATAATAATTTGGAGTCAATATTTCCCTATTTTTTTAAGGTACACTTTCTAAAGAGCAGCCACAACCACCCGGATTTTTATCTGCTTTCCCCATACTCTCTGTGAGATGGAATACATGAAGTCTGTCATTGATCCTCAGTTTCTCTGTGCTTTGGCTTCCTCATCTATAAAATGAAGGGCCAGATGACCTCTAATCCCCTTCTGGCTACTGACCCTGCTTAGGCTGAGGAGTGACCTTAATCCTGCCCATTCATTTTATAGAGAGGTTGAATGATTTGCCCAAGGTCACCTAACTAAGAAGGGCGCAGAGCTGACATTTGGACCCAGTTCTTCTGATTCCCAATCTACCACACTTTCCATGTGGTACATAAGTCAATAAGCCTTTGTTAAGGGCTGATTATTTGTCAGGGTCTATGCTAATGGAACCACATAAGAGTTCCTGGCTAATCCATCAACAGGGTAACAACCTCATGGCAACCAAGGACCATGGATGGAAGGTTGGCTTTGAGGTCAGGTACATGAGGGTACTAATCTGTCCTTTAAAACACAGTAGCTTTATGACCTTGGGCAAGTTACTTCTACTGTCAGTGACCCAGGAACCTCTTTGAGACTAAAAGTCACAGACGAGTTTCTGATGTGCATCAGAAGAGGGAGTTTTTATAGTTCCCTGCACTAATGGATCTGCACAGGTCTGCCCCCTGCAAATAATTCCTCAGCGTTGGTTGGCCTGGTTCAGAGCTTCTACAGAGAACCAAAGGACATCTTGCCTCTTAAACACCTCTTTGACTGGTTTCAGGAAACAAGACTGTATCTATTGCTATTTGAGTCTGAAGAATTCTCAGAGATTCCACTGAATTCAACCTGTTCTTATAAAATAATGTCCAAAGCAAGTCAGCTGACTAATGCCCACCAGACTTTGTCTGAAGACATCTAATGAAGGAGAAGCCATGACACGAGAGGAGGGCATTCCCTTCTGGGGTAGCCCACACCACTTCTGGAGATGGTGAGGGGTTAGGAAGTGTTGTCCCTCCATGGCAGCAAACCTAAACTTGTCTCTTTGCACCTTATGCTCATTACTTTTAGTTCTTCCCTCTAGAGCCAACAAGAATGAGCCTAATGGCTCCTCCATCTTGTCCATGTGATGGCCCCTCAAACTCTTGAAGAGTGTCATCATGGCACACCCCCCAAATCTTTCCAGGGTGAACATTTTCACTTTTCCTCTTCTCTAATCATACCTCTCATGACCCACCTTTATTGAAGGGAGTCTCCTTTTAGTGATTTCATGGATCACAGGGGACTGAAGGAGGCTCAGGATCAGAAAAGATTTTATAGCAAAGGACAAACTAGTCCTGGAATCACAGTCCCTCCTGCCCTGCCAAAAAGCCACAATTAAGGGCAAATAGAGCAAAAAGGAACTGCAGCTCTTGCCTCTCTCCAGGTTGCCCTAGAGGTCTGTTCCAATAGTTGTCTAGAAATGCCAGGAACATGGACTTTTTAATATTATTAACATCTAAAGGACTCTGCCATGTGTCACTTTGGGGCTCATCTGTTCTTAGAACTAGACATGTCTCCCATCAGCACAATGCTTTAATATTTCCTAAAGGCAGGGAAAACTCACATTAGGACTACAAGCTTGTATCTCAAACCCCAGCTGGCAGAGGTGTCAGGCACAGCCGGTGAAGTCAGAAAGACCAGGGTAGAGATCCTGGCTTTGACACTTACTAGGCTTGTGATAGCCCTACTCTTCTGAGCTCTAGACCCACCTCATCAATTTCTCTCAGGGGTGGGGAGCCTGCATGTGGCCCTCTAGGTCCTCAAGTGGGGCCCTTTGAATGAATCCAAACTTCACAGAACAAATCCCCTTAATAACAGGCTTTGTTCTGTACAACTTTGACTCAGTCAAAAGTCTGTACCCAAGGACCTAGAAGGCCACATGTGACCTCAAGGCCAGAGGTTGCTCATTCTTGGATTAGAATTTTAAAACTCAACATCCCAAGGAATCTCAAACCGAATGTGTCCAACATAGAGCTCATTGTCTTTTCCCTAAAACAAAGAATCATCCCAATTTCTCTGTTACTATCTTTGACACTCCCCCTTCTTATCTCCCAGGTTTACAACCTTAATATCATTCTGGACTCCCCACTTTCAGTCCCCATATATACCCAACAAGTTACCAAATCTTATTATTTCTACTTTCAGAACATTCCTCACACTCATTACCTTCTCTCTACCCATATGGGTGTCCTATTTCAGACTCTCATCATTTGTTTCTCTCCTGTACTATTACAATGGCCTCCTAATGTCAAAGGACTTTAGTCTGTCTTCCATATGACGTCCAAAAGGGTTTCCCCAAGTTGCAGATCTGACCATCTTTGTCCTTTACTCAACAAACTCCATTGTACCCCCCAAGTTCCTTTTCAATCAGCTATGCTATGCTATGTTTGACTTTTGTTTGACTTTTAAAGTCTTTTAAAATTGGGCTTCAATTGGCTTTCCAGTCTTATTAGATAGATAAATAGATAGATAGATGATAGATAGATAGATGGATGGATAGATAGATGATAGATAGATAAATAGATAGATGGATAGATGGATAGATAGATAGATAGATGGATAGATGGATAGATAGATGATAGATAGATAGATAGATAGATAGATAGATAGATAGATGATAGATAGATGGATAGATGGGTGGATGGATGGATGGATAGATGGATGGATGGATGGATAGATAGATAGATAGATAGAGCATTGATTAAGCACTGTGCCAAGCTTCTGCCAATGACATGCCCTCTCCTTGTATTTAACAGATGTTTAATAAATATCTTTACAACTGAATTCCAGGAATAATTTTCCATTACTGCCCTATGTCTGATGGATCATAAAGTTTAGGTCTTGAAGGGAATTTAGAGGCTAGTTAGACTAATCTCATTTTAAAGCAGAGAAGAATTGGGCCCAATGGAATAAAATAATCTGCACAAGGTCACTCAGCTGATGAGGAGCCGAGCTCCAAAGCTGGGCTCTCCGTGTTTCCACTGTCCTTTTGGCCTCCCTCACATGGTCTGGCCACAAGCATTCATTACACACCAACTATGTGCCAGCACTGAGCTAAACTCTAGGGACACAAAAGGAGGAGGAGCCAATCCCTGCCCTCAGGGAGCTCCCAATCCCTAACCCTCTCCCCCCCCCTCCCCTACATTCACTGCTGTCTATTTATTTCTTCCTGTTCACCTGCTATTCATACTTGACACGTTTGTATCATATGCTTGCCTCCCCCATTATGGGAGTTCCTGGAAGGCAGGATTCATTCCCTTCTTTGCATTGGTATCCTCTGGGTCCAGCCTGGCAAATGACATGAAGCAGGACCTTAATCAATATTTGTTCATCATTTGACTTCCAGATGCTGCCTATGTACATTAACCAAAGTGAATCCACGAGTTGATGGTCTGTGTGATTCTGGCCAAACCTTAGCTGTTTAAAGTACTCAGGTAACTGCTTATTTCACTTGGAGCATGAAGCTCCAGGGCTCTGTACTTCCACGGAGAGAGGCTCTGTTTCACCAAAGACAAATAGGCCTAGGGAGTTTGGGGTCAGGTACAAAATGAGTCCACCCAAGCCTTGCTCTGTTGGTGTCCATGGGGCCCAGGAGAGCAGGACTGTTACAACTGAACACTCAGTCTTCTCCAGGGCCATCTGGCATCTGCATTGGTGAGGCTCACTTGAGTTTTACTCATAGAATTCAGGCTGCAGCAGTTCATGACACATTGAGATTCAGATGGATTGAACAAAAAGAATGCCAGACCCAAGTGATTTGAAAACATTAAATAGAACACTAAGAAATTAGGTTTAGAGCTGGAAGAGATTCTACGGGGACATGAGGCACAGAGAGGCCAAGCAACACACAGCCAGTAAGTGGGTAAGTCAGGAATCAAACGTCCCTGGCTCCAACTATTGCTCTTGTCACTGCTTGACCCAGCTGCCTTCATCCAAGATTGGACCATGGAGGTCATGATCATGAACCATCTTGATAGTTAAGTAGGTACCATTTTAGCTTAAATTATCCTGAAACCAGTGTCATTTTTCTACTGCATTGTATTTGTGGATACAATCAGT
>CM053598.1:12433206-12458243 GCA_028646575.1 Pseudocheirus occidentalis | reverse complement strand
ATGGATGGATGGATGGATGGATGGATATATACATGAATGGAAAAACAGATGAATAGCTCAATAGATTGATAGATGGATAGACGGATGGATGGATGGATGGATGGATGGATGGATATATACATGAATGGAAAAACAGATGAATAGCTCAATAGATTGATAGATGGATAGACAGATGGATGGATGGATGGATGAATGGATACGTAGATAGAGGAATGGATAGATGGGTAGATGGATGGATGGGTAGACAGATAGATAAAACGAGCATTTATTAAATGCTTACTATGTGTTTGGCACTGTGCTAAGCATTGAGGATCCATATACAAGTCACAATGGTAGTGCCTGCCCTCAAAGATCTTATAATATAATAGAGACAAGACAACACATAAGGGGAATTGGAAAGTGAAGGACAAGGAGGCAGAAATGGTAGCTTCCTATGAAGGCAGGGACTGTTAGAATTGTGTCTTTGTGTTTCCAGAACAGTGCCAGTGGAGACATTTAATAAATGCTTATTTTTTTAGGTTGTTGTGATGCTGATTTATCCTGGTTTTCCTACCTGTCCGGCTGGCCACTCTTCTCACTTTCCTTTTCTGCATCCTTCTCCAGGTGTCAGGGTGGGGGAAGGGAATGCCCACAGCCATCATTTGCCCCCTCGTTCTTTCCTGTCCTGTTCTTATAGCTCCTCTCTATGATTCTGCTTGGTGATCTCACCAGCATTCATATGTAATTCTCATCTTCAGGCAGGCGGTGATCAGATCTGGCTGCCTAGCCCTAACCTCTTTCCTGACTTCAGTTTTACATCTCCAGCAGCTGAGTGGACATCTTATATTCAGCATGTCTGAAACCAAATTCATTTCCATTCACCCAAAATCCTCCTGTCTTCGTCTTCCAAATTTCCTCCTGATCACCCAGGTTCTCAAGCTAGGCTCGTACTTGCATAAACTTTGTCACTTCCCATACTCAAACTGTTTGCCAAATCCTATCAATCCCAACTTCAAAGCTTCTCCCATAAAGTTCTCCTTCTATTCTCTGGCGTCACCATTACCTTGGTCTTATCACTACCCCCACTATGATCCCTCTTCCACTCAGCAGCCAAAGTGATCCTTGGAGGCCGGATCAAATCAGCTCCTATTCAATAGACTCCAGTGACCCTCTCTCTGTATCTCTAGGATCAAATAGAAAATCCCCTTGTTTGACCTTGAAAGCTCCTCCTGACTCGGCCCCTCCTCACCTTTCCAAATGACCTTTCTCCGTTCTGTGCACTCTGCCATCCAGTGACAGCACCCTCCACATTGTTACTCAAACAAGATTCCCCCATCTCTCATTCCCAACATATACATACATGTATGCGTATGTGTATACAAACAGCACAATACACATGCACAAGACATTAATGGCATACCACGTATCGTACCACAGAGATGTTCTATACCATGCACTTGTATTTGGTACGTGTGTCATCCTTATGTGTTGTTTCCCTACACCCAATCGAAGGTGAACTCCTTGTGGGCCTGTAGGACCGTGTCATTGTTTTTCTTTGTAGTCTCAGGCCTTAGCTCCAATGCCTGGAGCATTATAAGCACCTAATAAATGCTTATTGACTAACTAACTAGCTGGGAAGACTTGAGTTCAAGTCCCCTCTCTCACACATACTGGTCCCGTCACTTAACTTCACAAGGGCAACTCTCTCAGACTGATAGGCAGAGAAGGTTCTTCTCTGTCTGGAGAGAGGAGATTATCCAGCAGTGCACAGTCACTCTGTTGAAATCGCAGAACCATCTTATCCCAGTCCCAAATAACTAGATATGAACGTGAGCATGCAAGAAAACTCTGTGAAGTTTAAGAAACAGCCCTGGATTTGGTTTTGGAGGATTTGAGATGAAATCCCAGCCCTGCCACTCTCAGGTGATCCTGGGCAAGTCATTTCCTCATCTCCTGGACATTCTGCTTCCTCATCTGCAACTGAGAAATGGGAATGAATGACTTCTAACATCCTTGACAGAGCTTAAAGAAGCCACATCACCTTAATCCAAGGATCTTGCCAAACTATCCTCCTGCAACCCTTGTAGGAAACAGGTTCACCAAGTGCAGGGACCACCTTCACACCCAGGTGTCGGGCAGAGTACCTGGCACAAAGCAGAAGCTCAGGATATGTTTAATGAATTAAACTGTCTGAGAAGTCTAGGCATGTTGGGCCTGGGAGGAACTGTACTAACAACTCAGGAATTAAAAAGATTTGCTAGGCACTTATTATATGCCAGGCATCAGAAGTAGTCCCTGCTCCTTTAGAACTCACATTCCATTGGAGGAGGCTGGAAGACACATACAGAGCAGACTGAGGGGCTTCTCTGTGCATGGGGAAGAAAAGAGCTCTGTATGAAGGATTATTAGGGGTCATTGGCTCCAAGCCCTTGATTTTACAGATGTGGAAACTGAGAGGCTGTGTGGTGCAATGGATAGAGAGAGAGGAAGTCCCACATTTCAGTACTTTTTCCATCCCTTTCTCAATATGTGACAGTCTCCCTCCCACCCTGAGTCACAACCTCTCAGTGCTCTAAGCAGCTCTCTGGGATTGGAAGATGCTAGCACACGTCATTCAAGCAAATTTCTGTATTAAGAATTGCTTATGCCAATGAAATCATCAAAGGTCCAGAAAACAAAACATCACCACCACCACCAACAAAAAAAATCCCCCAAAACTAAGGTCTGGAGAAGATAATTGCACACAGCCGAGGCCACCTTGCAGGTTAATGACATCATCAGGGCTGATGCTCCCTTGTACCAATGCCACAGGGCTTCTCAAAAATATGCTAATTTCCCCCCATTTCTGAACATTCAGAAATGAAGGGAAAGCAGCATTAGTCAAAATGGCTTTTTCCTGCCAGTAGCTACGTAGTGATGTGTGCTTGTCTTTGACGAGGTGCCAGGTTGTCAAGGGTAAGGAAAAGACATTGAGGAGCAGGAGGGAAGATGGCAAATGATATATCATCATAAGCAAATGTATGTGTAAATACGTATGTAAACATAAGTATGCCTATCATAGTGCATGTACATGTAACTGCACGTATACATGAGTGCACATAACATGCACACACCCATGGGCACATATATGTGCACACATGGGTGCAAAACTCACACACAAAGACACAAAACAAATGTGCATTCGTGTCCAACATGCATGTGTTTCTGCATGAGTGCATGCAACACACATGTGCATGCACAACAGGCAACATAGCATGTAGAGCATGGGCAATATAACAATGCGTATGCATGTACACATAGGTGCATGTGTTTGCACATGTGAATGGGTGCAGATAATGTTTACATTTGCATGTGACATGTTGGTGTGCATGCATCACATGGGTACCTGTAACGTGTGTGTGTGCACGTACACATGGGCACACATGCACAGTGTCACCTTGGAACCAGGAAGATTTGGCCTTAAATTCTGTGTCAGACACACACTGACCACATGCCTCTGGGCAAGTCTCTGCCCCTCTTGGTGTGCCCCTGGGGTAAGGCTGGAAATCTGTTAGGCTTCAGAGAAGGTACTGAGCCAGGGAGATCTGAACACTGATGAAGTCATAGGCCTGCTTCTCATTCCCTCCTCCTCCCACAGTGTGGGTATGTGTGCGCATGTGTGTGTTTGCATCTCCTCTTAATGGCCTCCTCTTCCATACTTTATTGGGCCACTGGAGGAGCCCCTGGGTTCTCATAAGCCAATGGATTAGAGCAAATGGCTCTGAACATAGCCTGGGGGTGTTGAGGACCAGCCTGGCTCTGCTCAGAAAGGCTCAGCCATGAGTCTGCCCTCGAGTGGCCCACTCTGGACAGTCATATTCACAAGGACATCTGGCCAGATATGGAGGCTTGTGGCCTGTGTCCCAGGGTGGAGGTAGGACTCCTGCCAACTCAATTACAGCTAGTTGGCTGCTGGAAGGATCTAAAGGGAAGGGGGATTCTTGACACTTGTCTCAAATTTCATCTTATTTGATTCAGTCCAATATCCCAGTCTATGGAGACACGTCTAGATCCTAATGGTCTTTCCTTTTATTTGTGTATCTTCACATCTCATCACTGCCCTATACACACTAATGTGCTTAATAAAGCCTTACTGAACTGAACTCTGTCATCCAATATGCTTTGTGTTAACATACAGACTTGACAAGAGTGCCATTTATGCCTTTATCCAAATCATTAGCAAAACAAGAAACAGCGCAGGGCCAGGTACAGATCCTTGGGGCCCTTCTCTAGTGACAGCATGCCAGTTTGACCTTAATGAGGAAGTACTTTTGGCGTCAAGACTTTTGACAAGTCATGAATCCACCGGATCACCCAGCCCACGTTCCCTGCTCCTTTTTAAAAGATAACTAGCATTGGAGAAAGATTTGAGAACATTCCCATTTCCATTCCAGGTACAATCTTTGCAAGGCTTTAGGCTTCTTGAAACTTTCCCCCTCTTTGATTTTTTAATTATCTATTTTTCCTCAACTGCTCACATTAAAAAATGCAGGGTTGTGTGTTTTCTTAAGTGACAACAAGGTGGGTGAAAAGCTTACCAACCCATTCTACAAAGTTTACAATGTAATTGTCTCAAAGTCCTATTCCAATCTCCACTGCCTCTAGGGTTAAATATAAGCTTCCCAGCCTATCCCTTAAGGATCTCCACTGTCTGCCTCCCTTCCAGGCAAATGAGGCTATTAGCCCTTCCCCTGGAGTCAAAATGCCATTTCTGACCTCCCTGTATTTGCCCAGTTCAGCCTCCTACCTGGGATACCCTCCTTATGAGGCAGTTAGGTAGACCTGGAGTCAAGAAGAACTGAGTTCAAATTAGTTTCAGAAAGTGACTAACAATGTGGACGTGGACAAGTTACTTAACCTCTGTCTGCCTCAATTTCCTCACCTGTAAAATGGAAGAAACGATAGCTCCTAGCCCCCAGGATTGTTGTGAGGGGGCAAATAAGATGATATCTGTGCTGTGCTTTTGAAACTTCAAAGTGTATGAATGACCACTATGGTTTTCCTTTCCATCCCTCCCCGTGTCCATTTCTCAGAATCCTTAGTTTATTCAAGATCTACCTCTGGTGCCACCTAACTCCATTCAAGCTCCTTTGATCTTCTTGCTTGTAAATGTTCTCTCTGGCTTAACACTTCATGCTCCATGTCCCCTTGGCATGTTCAATTCAACATACTCAAAAGAGAACTAATTTTCTTCTGAAACCCTCCCTTCTTCCCATCTTCCCTAACTACTATAGATGGCATCATCTTCATTCACCCACGTCAGATCAATTGCTGAACTTTGTCATTGTTCTACAGCATGTCGTACATGTGTCCCTTTTCTCCATCTGCAGAACCACCACTGCAGCTCATTTCCTCTTATAGGGACAATTACAACGGCCTCCTAATTTCTTTGCTTGCTTCAAGTGTCTCTGCACTGTGACTCCATCCTTCCCATGGCGGCCAAAGTGATATTCCAAAGTCTGACCATGTCACTTCCCTACTCAATGAACCACAGTAAGGTTTCCTAGTACCTACAAGATGGAATGCAAATTCTTCCAGCATTTAAACCCTTTATAACCTGGCCCCAACCTGTCTATTGATCCTTTTTATGGAAAAGTCCCATCAAACTGGCCTCCTCACTGTTCCTCACACATGATGACCGCTTCATCTTCCATCCCTACAACTTTACACTGGTCATTCTTGGAATGCTCTTCTTTCTCACCTCTGCCACTTAGAATCCTCAGATTCCTTCAGGATTCTGCCCAAGCCTCTCCTAGGTGAAGACTTTCTCAATATTCTCAGCCTTCCTCAGAACGCTCCCCTGGTATCTATTTTGTATACAGCTGGTTTATGTCTATACCTATGTGTTGTCTCTCTCGATAGAACATTAGCTCCCTGAAGGCATGGCCAGCACCAGGTAGGAGGTTAATATATGCTGGTTAATGTGGTATCTCCCCAGTAAAGTGTAAATTCCCCAAGGACAGGGCCTGTTTCTCTCTTTTTATCTCTAGCTTATTATGTCTTATTATGCAATCATCTTTCCATAAATATTTGTTGAACTGAGTTGTGTTGAAGTTCTAAGCTCAGGTGTTGCTCTGAAGTAATGTTAAGGAGGATAGAAACCTCAGGCAGAAATTAGAATTTGTGGTATAGGAAAGGAAAACCAGTAGGTCATTCCTAAAGACTAAATGTATAGGACAATTGGATCAAAGAGTCATAGATTGAGCGGCTGAAGGGGCCTCAAAAGTCAAGAAAGACTCCTCCCCCTTTATTTTAAGATTTAAAAAGTTGAAGAGAATTTATGGGACATGCCCACATCAGACAGTTAGTACATATGTGAGGGGGGATTTGAATTCACTTCTTTCTGATTTCAAGTCCAATGCTCTACCCACTACATCAAATGGTTTCTTGACAAAATAAGAATAAGGGAGCAGTCAGATGGGTAATCTGGGACTTCTATGTTTCCAAGGAGAACCTCAGCTTTTTGGAATGAGCCCCTTCCTCCATCACCTTCATAAAATCACCTCATGAGCTAACCCACAGCCCCACTTCCACCCCGACCCCAACCCCTGTCCTGCCAGGCCCCTACCTGAAGCTATTGATCAAGGATTCCCCAATGCTATTGCGTGGCAGGAGGAGACTGAGGGAAAGGGCAGTGCCCCACCCTAGCAGGAGCATAGCCTCTGAGGAGAGTTGTTCTGGCCATTCCAATTTGACATTTTGAATGTACTTTCTCATAGAAGGATCGTTCCCCTTGATAGCTGGGTTCTGTAATACTTTCAGCATGACACTCTGACCCTAGATTACTTATGGGTTTGAGAAGGTTTCTTGGACTGGGCTCAGAACCACAAAGAGTGTATACCAATGTTTCTATGGGAAACCACATTCCAAGTTCCAAAGCAGCGACTTAGATAAAAACATTTGGAATGCAACCCATTCTTGTATTCAGGACAATGATTTTTAAATGGTCATTGAGGTCTGGCCACAGCAAAGCAGAATAAGCAGGGAAAACCGGCACCTCATTGGGCCTGTGTCTCTTTCTTGTTGTCATTCTCTTCCTTAGTTAAATTTGCATAATGTTAAGAAGCTTTGGCATCTATGAGAGAAGCTGCCACGGTCTTTGACTTGGACCTCCAGCTGTCTCCCTCCACCATGCTTCCTCAGAGACAGCGATTTCCACCACCTCAGTATAACTGTAGGGTACATGTTGGTAGACCCACAGAGGCATTCTGAAACACATGCTATGTCTCTGGAAATTCCTTGTGCATACATGGATCCATCATAGCATTTTGCTGACCACTCAAATACTCATAGTAAATAGTGACCAAAAAAATGTAGGTTGACTTCTGATGGCGTCTGTTGGAGTGTAAGCTATCCTAGGTTGTGTCTAAAATAAAATCAAAAGGTTTGGTTTGGGTGGAATTCAGTCCCACTCCACTCATGTCTACTAAATAAGGTGTCTTGTCCAACTCAACACAACCTATGTTGACTAAGCATCTCTTCTGTGACAAAATTACTTTGGACATTGGGGATGCAAAGAGAGAAACAAAAACAGTCCTCGGCTTCAAGGAACTTCCGTTCTGTTGTCAAATTTAAATGGGTCTAAGAACAAAGTGGGCAGCTAACTGGCTCACTGGATAGAGTGTAGGACTGGGAGTTGGGAAGATTTGTCCTCCTGAGTTCAAAACCAGCCTCAGACACATACTAGCTGTGTGACCTTGGGCCTTAGTTTGCTCATCTGTAAAATGAGCTGGAGAAGGAAATGGCCAACCCCTCCAGTATCTCTGGCAAGAAAACCCAAACGGGGTCATGGAGAATTGGAGATGAACAAAAGCATGGCTCAAAAATAGAAATGGAGCATCTTGATTGATTAGGGGAGGTTGTGATATTGACAAGTCTCTTGTATAATTTTTCTGAAAAATCATGAGAGTGAAAATACAAACCCCCCAAACTTCCCTTTCTTAATGAGGTTACTTCCTCCCTTCTCCTCCTCCCCCTCCCTACTAGCACAGGTCAAGAATACACTAATTGAGCTTTGAAGGCCTGATTCAGTAGTGACAAGATTCTGTGACTAATCTATAATCCAAATTCACTTTAGTATAGAAGCACTGCTAAGAGATGGGTAAAGCTGAACTGACCTTCATCTCTGGGCAACTGCATGCTTTCCTGTGATTTCCCCAAGAGCTCCTTAAAATGGGTTGTTGTGGAGATAAGATTAAGACAATTAACTTTATTTCCCTTCCTTGGCTGACGGGGCTGCTGATAGAGTGCCTCATCTCTGGCTGCTGGCTGCCTTCTGCTCCACATACTGTGTATGAGTGCTTGGGGGACTAGGTGAAACTTCATCTTGAGGTTGTGTGGGTTCTGGGTAACATCTACAGGAGGCCAGGCTGTAACCTACATAATCAATAGCCCCCAGTGCTAAGAATCATGGGTATTTCTGTAGCACTTGTAGGTTTGCAAAGAACTTTACAGAAAGAACTTTATAGAAATAATCTCATTTAAGCCTCAAAACACTCAATGAGACAGATGCTTACAGGAATTATTTAACCTCATTTCAGAGAGGAGGAAACTGTGGCTTAGAAGTTATGGTCAATCAATCGGACTTTAATTAAGTGCCTACTGTGTACTGTGCTAAGTTCTGAGGGTTAGCCGGTAGAAAGCGTCAAGGGCACACAACACAAGCCTGGCCATTTCCAAGTAAAGTGCTCTATCTACCATACACATTGACTCTTTGGTAGATAGAATGGTCCTCCTCTCTCCTCAACAGCTTGTTATGTGTAAGATTGAGGCTGACCCGGTTTACAAAACTCTTCAAATTGCCTTGAGTGGATTTTTTTCTCCTGTGTACAAAACACTAAATTACTTTGTTTCTCTTCTCTCTTAATGTCTCCCAGCTGCTCCAATAATGACACGTTAAATATGCAAACAAAGAGATAATGGAATGTTTACTGGGGGCATAGTTTTGGACCCATTCTGTGCACTGCTCATGCTGTTTGATAGCAAGAGCTTCTTCCCCTAATCCGGTTTCCTTTTCCAGACTCATGGCAGACATTGTTTCAGGGTAGGATGAGGCTATATCCTGCCACCTGGAAAGCTTGAACCTTCTTAGCTTCCTCTCAGTACCTAAGCATCCCCAAATTCACCAAGCTTCAGCCAGTTAAGTGGTTTTTGCAAACCTGGAACTGGACATGGCATACAAGCCTTAAGTTACCTTGCTCCATTCTCATCTGTGATTTCTCTGCATCCAGTGCAGCCAGTCTTACTACCTTGCATCCCAACGGATATCTAGTGTGACATTGAAGGCTCAATCCATTTCCTACCCTTCCATTTCTAAAGAACACAGCCAAACAGTGGAATTCCAGGAGGGAGTGGACCTTCCTTTGTCCACACCTCTAATTTTCAGCTTCTGTCTCATCCAAGTGCACAGTGGCTTGGCTGCATTGTGGAATATAGACACCGGCTGATAGGGGTACCCAGGAAAGTGATGTAACAGACATCTATTGAAACTTACTGGTACTGGAGGGCATCATTGATTTAGAGCTAAAAGGGACATCAAAGGTCATCTAGATCAATCCCTTCATTTTGGAAATGAAGACAGTGAACCTAGGATAGACTTCCTCAAGTTTGCACATGTAGTAAATGACAAAGGTGGGATTTGAACTCAGGTCATCTGCTTCCAAAGCCAATATTCTTGACAGTGGAAACACTTCCCAGGAAAATGATGCTGATACTGGTTGGGGGAGGGGTGTGTGGCACAAGTGGGACAGAAGAGAAAGGAAGGTGGCTTGCTTTTATTGTATACTCCACAACAGACATTTCAAAATGGTGTCCCTAGTCCTTCTGGCTACTCTGTCTCCTAGAAACCCCCAACTTCTGGCGCTGCTCAAGTGCCGCTGTCATACAGGAAGGCTTTCCTTATCCTCCTCCCATGTCTATCCATTTATTAATGCTCATCACTTCTCCAAATGCCTTTGCTTCTGTAGATGAAGGATGCAGCCCACCTGCAAGATCCCTGTATACCATGGGATCCTTGAGGCAAAGGACTCTTTGGCATTTTTGTTTTTGTGTCTTTGATGGCTCATGAAAAGCCTTCCACATAATTGGAATTAATGAATGCTTGCTGAATTGAAATGAATTACTCTCACGGAAATATGTGACTAAGAGTCAAAGATGTCTTCATAAAACACAGTGGTACCTCACTGATATGACCACTATGCTATCCCATTGAAGAAACAGAAATTTTCCTTTTAAAGGGCCACCATGAACAAAACACTTTAATAGAAATATTTTCAAGAAATATCACACAATTGATTCGTTTCTTAAGCAGAATATAAAGAAGATTTTTTTCCTGTTGGACCTAGGGTTCATGAACTTGCATTTAAACAAATTGATTTTGGGAACCTTATTTCAATATAATTAGCTTGTTTTGTAATCCTACATATGAATTTCAAAACATTATTTGGAGAAAAGGGTTCTCAGACTTCCCCAGACCACCAAAGGAGTTTCTGACACAAAGAAGTTAAGAACTCATGATTTGGGGGTCATTATTATAGATTTGGGATTTACACATTCAATTTTAGAAGTGGAAGGGGCCAAAGAGATCATCTGTCCCAAGCCCCTCCTAATACAGAAGAAGAAGAGTGAAATGGTGGTCCTGGGTCACACGAGTTGACAATGGCACAGGGAAGATTCAATTTTTCAGACTCAATAACTATTAGAGTTATAGCCTCAGAAACAAATGAAATGGACAAGACTGGTGACCGCCATTCTCAGTGCTTCCAGACTATTATGCTTTCTCGTATTATTCCTCTCTCTCCTGTGTTGTCAAATTTTGAAGAATCCCTGCATGTCTCTGCCTCTATGAGTGACTGGCAGCAACCTTCCATTTGCATTGTACTTTTTTCTACTTGCCTGATTCTAATCTGTGCCACACAAAGAAACCATCTAGCCAAATTTGTTTGAATTTCATCTGGAATAGTCACCAAGGAATGCTAGCAAGGGTTATCCTGTGAGCGCTTTAAGTTCTCTACAACTGGGACTTTGTTATCCATTTGGACTTTTTCATAGACTCTGTCTCTCCCTTCAATGGAGCCTTGTCCAGTGTTCCAGATAGGGGTCCCACTAGCTAAGACTCTCTAAAGATCAAAAAAGGACATCAGAGGCCACTTAGTGTTAATTAGCTATTCATTGTTCAGTAGTTTTCAGTTGTGTCCAATTCTTCATAACCCCATTTGGGGGTTTCTTGGCAGAGATATTGGAGTGGTTTGCCATTTTCTTGTACAGCTCATTTTACAGATGAAGAAACTGAGACAAACAGGGTAAATAACTTTCTCAGGATCACACAGCTTGTAAGTGTCTGAGGCCAGATTTGAATTCACAAAGATGATTATGTATGTAATTTATTAAAAATGCAGTTTGTAAATACGTATACTGAAATATAATTTTTCCCACTTTCCTTTTAATTTTATTCATTTTTATCATGTAGCTATTTCTCCCAGGGAATCTCTGCTCTAGCTGAGCTAGAACCTGCCCCATTTGAAGCTTTGTCATTTACTACAACTCACAATTGGATTTCCTTGCTTTATAGAAGTGCCATGTTTTACATTGATGAGTAACAGCAAAGATGGATTAAATTGGAAGTAATGAGGTTTAAGCAAGAAGACTAGGTGATGAACGAGGCATTCAATTCCTTCTATATTCTCTACTGATAAAATCCTATTTCTTTTAAATGAAAGTAGATGAGGTTATTTCTTTAAAGCTCAAATTCAACATAATTTTAATCCTTCAATCCACTTGTTACCTTTAGATACTATAAAATTGATGAGCTAGCAAGGCAGGAAAGGGAAAGGATGAACTTTTCCTGGGGTTTCAGCATGATAGCAATCAGCCAATCAACAAGCATTTATTAAGCACCTCTTATGAAAAAGGAGCTGTCCCAGGTACTAAGGAGATAGTTACAAAAGGCAGGCAGTCCTTACCTTCAACTATACCCCTTATGGGTGGGACCCAGATGAGGGACCATCTTGTTCTGAGTCACATTCAAAGAACAGATAATAGCTGATCAAGAGAGCGTCTTAGACCAGAGTATGGAAATACCTTTGAAAAGATTCTTGAAAGGCATTCAAGGGAAATATGCAAAAATTTTGTCAGTATCAGGAAATCCCAATGAGAAAATTGTTTGTATCAATGGGGATTTGTCAGTGTCTATTCTGCAACTTAGGTTTGTGCATTCATCACTCGAAGGGACCTTGGAGGCCATTGAACCCAATCCCTCATTTTACCTTTAATAAACTGAGGCCAAGGAAAAGTAAGGGCCTTACCTGGGGTCACAGAGCAGGTAAGTATCTGAGGTAGGATTTGAACTAAAGTTAGCACTCTATCAACTATAACATCCTAGACTTACATTTTAAGATTTGGTCTCAGAGATTTGCTTGGGAAACTAAGAGATTATATGACTTGCTCAGGGTCACTTAGCTAGGATATGTCAGAGGCAAAACTTAAACCTCAATTTTCTTATTCAGAGACTAGCTCTCTAGGCACTATAGACCACTGGTTCTCATGTTTTCTTTGTGGTGACAGATTCTTGTAATA
This sequence comes from Pseudocheirus occidentalis, assembly GCA_028646575.1. Classification (NCBI taxonomy): domain Eukaryota; kingdom Metazoa; phylum Chordata; class Mammalia; order Diprotodontia; family Pseudocheiridae; genus Pseudocheirus; species Pseudocheirus occidentalis. Next base: position 12,445,652 of record CM053598.1, on the reverse strand, counting down.
TGTAGGATGACTCTCAGGTAATCTCTTGGTCACATAGTGCTGCAAGGAGGACCTGAATACATCTTTTGGGAGCACACTTAGCCCTTTCTATGTAGCCACCACTTATTTATATACAGAGAAGTCATCAAAGACAGTTAGGGTCACAGGTCCAGAAGATAGGAACAGCCCTGTGTTCCAAGTTAATATCCAGGATCAGAAGTACCTGGCTGATGACTCCTAATGCAACCAGAGCAACTGAAATTTGTTCTTGAGGAAACAATTGCCTGTGTGTGAAACCTTCTCATTACAAAAATCCCATGGTGAAAATTCTTCTGCAATACAAAATGTTTATTCTACTCAATAATGCTCTGCCCTGAAACATTCCCCCAGATGGAAAAAAATTAAAAATTGGAAAGTCCATTTTCAGTCATGTTATGATCAATGTTGAGAAGAAAAAGAGGAATACACAAAGAACCTATTGCTTTCTTGTTTATGACTCCATCAAAATGCACTCACGATGTTCCATCACATCACAAAGCTCACATGTTAACTGTGGGACTGACATGTGACACAATTATCAGCAGATTGAGATTTTCTATATCCATAAAAGACAAAACAAACATGAATATTGTTAGAAAGGGAAAATGGCAGTCATGACAGAGTTTGTTGGTCCCTTAGTAGAGTAAAATTACACATTGCCCATCCTGGCTACAGTAGATTTATTATAAGGCTCACTTCAACACAGTGCTATAGCCGGTATCTCTGGGATTCTGACTATGGTCCTTGACCTTCTTTAAACAGACACATATATTTAGCACAACAGATGTGACATGCCCAGTAATACTGTTTGGATTACACTTATGATCTTAATTGTTCACCATGCCTCAAGGCCACCAGTAGAATCATTTGAAGAAAGAGCAAAAGGAGACCAGACAGTGAGAAATTAACAACATACTCAGAAAGCATCAGGAATTGGCAAAGGAGTGATCATCTCATTGGTCTTTTATCTTAATCTTTTTCTTCATATTAAAAATGAAAGCAGCACATGCATATATGCACAAAGGGAGATGTCTTTGTTTCAAAATCATCTTCTAAGACAATGAGCATCTAAATCCTTTCATTGGTTCAGGTCTCCTTCTCCCAGCCCAGGATCCTTCTGAGGTCAGCGGTGTAGTGGCTTTAATTTCTGGTTGAGCTGCTACCCCTTTCTTTTTGGCATTTTACTTTCTATTGAAAATCCAAATCAGAAGAAAAATATTACATTTGTACTTGAGACAAGAGTTGATGAGAAATGAAATCGAAACACCTAGGGCCCTAATGCAATTGAGAACAGTTGCTTCAGGGACAATTGCATGAAAATGAAAAGCTGTCTGTTCTTTTGGGACATGTCACTGGCACGATGACTTCATCCAACCTACCAGCACAGGAACTGAAAAGTTACTTGCCTTTAAAGAATTCCAAATCACGAGAAATTGTATACCACCTGGTTTAGATTTTCTAACAGAGAGGGAGCATTTGGGCTGCAGCTAAAGCAGACATTAAAGCTATGGCATCACTAACTTCCTCTGGAAGGGGAAGGAGACCTGAAATCAAGAACATAAAGTTAGAAAGCAATGTTGAAATGTGGATTTTTCTCTGCTTTAAAAATTAGTTTTCAACATATCACTTGAAAAATAAGGCAAATAGAAATGTTGCCTTTACATAACACTCATAGACGCATGGGTTCTCTGTTGCGAGGCTCCAAATGGATGATTTTTGTGTAAGGTTACTGTTCTCAGAACAGAATCATGAAATCTCAATAAACAGCCATCTAGACCAACCAAACTTCTCCCACTGCCATTCCCACTCTAACGCACTTAGCGGTTTTTCGTACATCCTTTGTTCAATGACATCCAATGAGGGGCTCCCATTCCCTACTCATTCAGTGCATTTGATTTTTAGATGTCAAGCCTCAACTTGCCTCATTCTTAAGAAACACACACAGTCTAAATTTGGGACCTCTTTGGGCCCCCATGGGCAATTATATTGGCAATTAACGGGGTCCCTCAAATTTCCTTCTGTGCACTGGGTCCCTTTTTCCAGTTCCTTCTACCTTATGCATTCTCACACCTCATTTCTGGATTGACTGACACATTCCAAATCCATAAAATCAGTGCTTTATTTACTGATTTACCTCAAAGAGAATCTTACACATTGTGATTAGGAATGAGTTAAATTATAGAGATAGAAACTTTATGGGCTAAGCAATGTTTGGAGATTTTTAAATTAGTATTATTTGTGAGATAGATTTAACAAACCAACAGAAGTTAAGTGACTTGCCCAAGGTCACATGGATAGTTTTTGTGTTAAGTGTCTGAGGTTGAATTTGAACTCAAGTCCTCCTGATTCCAGGGCTGGTGCTCTATTATTCACTGCACCACCTAGCCAACCCATGATGTAACTATTTGCATCTTATTAGGTGCATGCCAAACCTCTTATTGACACAGGTAATTCATCATTCTTTTTTAAAAATGCCATAATTTCAAATGCAATTTTTTTTTCTGAGAAACATGTTAAGAGGTCTTCAGTAAAGACCTATATCACTAATGAATATGGATTTTTTTGAGAGAAAAGAATCCAGAGGTCTCTTTCAATTTGAGTAATTAGTATTTTTTATTTCACAGCCTCTGAAACTTGAAGATACCTTATAGACCATCAAATTCAATTTCTTTATTTTGCAAATTTGGAGACTGAGTGCAAAGAAATGAAATGACTGGCCAAAAGTCACATAAATAATAAAATAATGTTCCATCTTAATCTAAGTCTTATGACACCAAATCCAGGGCAATTCTAGGATACCATATTGCCACATTTCCTCTATTCTGCCAACTTTCTCAGGAACTGAAATTTGAAATGTTACTCAGTAGCATCAAGATGCTCTTTAGTGTATTTTGGTCCACCATCTTGAGCAATTTTCCAATGATTATTTATTCTAATCTTTTTAATATAGTTTGACCAGAGGTTGAATAGAAATCACTGAGATGGGTGATTCTCCTGACTAAAGACCAAAGCTCATGAATTTATAGCATTTTCTCCTGAATTTTTGTAGGAATGAAAAACACTTTCTTTGAAGGTCTAGAGTCATATGGAAATTTCCTTTACCAATGAAGATGATAAAATTGTGGGTAATTTAAACTGACAGAGAATCATACAAGGAAATGAGAGGTAAAAAGACTTGCCCAGGGTCAAAAGACCAGTACATGGAAGAGGCAGGGCTGGAACCCAGATTTTCCTAATTCTGAAACCAGTTTTCTGTTCACACTTGTAGAGATGCTATCCATTACCATATTTTTTTTTAAAAAAAGCCTTCTCAAGTTAAACTATTGAGTATTGCTCTATGTTCAAGAAAACTGAAGTACAGCCTTGCCTTGAGTGTGATACCAGGAACTACATTTATCTGTCTATATTGCTCTCACCACACCCTCCATCTCCTACCCCATGCCAAACCCCAACAATACACACATTCCTTAAAGAGAGGGACAGTTTTGGTTTTGTGTGTGTGTTTAATAAACACCTTTTGAATTGAACTGAAATGCTGAAAATTCTATTCATCCTTTCCATTCTAGAGTTGTGCTATTATTTATTTATTCTCTTGGCTTTGTTCTATGAAAAACTGAACAGTAAAGTTAGTTTTTCTCAGGAGCATTTGATTGAGACAAATGAACTTGGAAGGTCTGAAGTGGAATTGGAAAAGAAATCTTAGATGAGCATATTTTAAGAAGATTGTACATTTTAATTATTTTGGAATTCGGATTGACTATCTTTTCAATAGTCAAAAGAATAAGAGGATAAATTACTTTTAAATAAAGCTCTCAGCAATGCTGATCTCCACCAGATATACAGAGCAAACATAGGTAAATAAGGTGGCATTCTTATACTGCTGATTTACCTCTTTCCTCTGTTTATAATACACATCATCCAAAACTCAGCCAAACAACTGCCTCCTGGACAAAACCTTCTCTGACTATCGCAGCCCTTCTTTCAACTCTGAATTCAGGCTCACAACTAGAGCCATAATTAGGAATATCTGCAAAGTGACATACATATATGTACACATATACACACAAATATACACCTATACATATATTCTTTGTTTCTCACAATGATTCTGTGAGGTAGGTGTCTTTGTTATCTCTATTTTTACAGATGGAGAAACTTGAACAGGATTATGCAGCTAATAAGTGTTAAGCCAATAACTTGAATTTGGGTCTTCCTCTTGAGTCCAAAATTCTACATGCTATGAAATACTCTTATTTGATGTGTCAGAACCCACTTTTCAAGTGTCAGAGAGGGAAGTCATTTCTAAGATAAAAGCTCTTTGTATAAAGTCTTCATTCATTTCATTGAAGTTCAGGAAAGTCAAACTGTGTGAAAAAGGCAAGAGAGTTGGACTTTCAAGGGCCATATCCACATGTTAATTTCCTGAAGTTTCTTCATACTCCTACTGTTTTCCAATCCACAAACCAATGGTGGATGATGATCTATATTTACATTTTGATTCAGTTAAGATTCCTCCTTCAAAGATTCTTTAGTTCATGACCTTGTTTAGGATTGATCAACAACTCTCTTTGGGAAAGATCCTTTCTGATCATTGTAATCTGCTGCTACCCAGGCAGGGTGAATCATGCCATGACCCATCCTCACCAAGCATCTCAGGTATCATACTTTGAGTCTGGACGTGACCATTTGTCTTCTCCAGGTCTGGTTTTCAATTATTTTATAAAACAAAGGATAAAGAACAAACAAATAAACCCAAACCATCAAATTGGGCCCATATAAAGACATAAAATAGAATGAGAGAATTCTAGAAGCAGAAGAGAGCTCACTGCCCAAGGAATCCAGCACATACGCAGACAAGAATGTTCTTACAAGATGGCCATTTAGCCTCTCTTAGAATTCCTCTAAAGAAAGGGATCTTGCTACCTCCCAAAGTAGCTCATTCAACTTTAGAATAGCTCCCATTGTTAGAAAATATTTATTGACCTAGGAAATTGATGGCAGATTCTCCTCATTGTTCCTAGTTTGCCCTTTTGGTGTTAAGCAGAACAAATCTAGCTCCATTTCCATATGGCCACCCTTCAAAAAAAGGCAGTCCTTACTTTCTCCAGGTTAAACATTCCAGGACCATCAGCTGGCTTTCATGAAACATGCTCTCCATTTTGGTCAGCCTTCTCTGGATGTTCTCTGGCTTCTTGGTGGCCTTTCCAAAAGATGGTGCCACAGATAAGTGTCAGAATCCATATGTGGTATGACTAGGGCAGAGCACAGCAGGACCATTGCTTCCCTATTCCTGGAAGACATGGGATTGGTCCTATAGCCTTAAATCATCTTAGGTTTTCACTGCAACAGTGCACTGTTGACTTATCTTTGGTTTGCAGTCAGCTAAAACCTCCAGATACTTTTCAGATGAATTACTGTAAGAACTCTCTTGGCAGGTAAGGCATGTTAGTGAACTTGCATTTTCTCTTTATCCCTGTGCTATGCCCTGTGTCTTACATAGATGGGTAGTTCTTTGCAGACAGGGACTTGGGCTTTGGGTTTCTTTGTATCTGCAGACCTACCACCTACCAAGTGCTCAATCCACTTTCATCCATAGTGTTGATAACCATTCTTTTAGGACAGGGTTATTTGATTTTTTAAAAAGTGTGTATGTGTGTGTGATAGACCCTTCTAACAATCTGGTGAAGAATCAATCCCTTCTCATAATAATGGCTTTTAAATAACTGTAGAAAACACTAAATTTCAGTTAGAGGTTAGTGAATATACAAATATAACTTTTCCCATTCAAATTCATGGGCCTTTGAAATTGGTTTATGAATTCCTTAAGAATCCTTAACTGGGAATTTCAATTCTAAATTAAAATAAGAGTATTGCTAATATTTGAAAAAAATCACCATATTTCTGTGTTTCTTATCTATTAATGCATTGGAGCTCTATTAATGTAAGCTGACATCATGGACTGGGATGCCAGACAGGAGAGCTGTGCCTGGCATTCTGACTCCCCTCTGTAGTTCTACTCTTAGCTCCCACTCCTCTCTTCCATATGCTCTGTTCTAGCCAAACAGACCTGATGGCTATTTCCTGAACTTGACTTACATCTCTGTCCTTCATTCCTTCCCACTGGCTGTGCCCCATGATGGCAATGTACTCTGTTCTCATGTTGGCCTCCTAGATCACCTCTGTCTCTTTGAGGTTCAGCTCAATGTCACTTTCCCTGAGAACTTTTTATAATACCCTTATTTGGTCCTATTCTCTTCTTTGTAAACCATACACTCTTTACTCATCTGTACAGCACACACACACACACACACACACACACACACACACACTCATTCTGTGTCCCTTTGACTGACTTGGACACAGTGCGATGGGACTCCATTCTCAAGGCTGGGATTCTCTCCTTTTCCTAGAGAAGTCTAAGATGAAAGAACCTTCTGAGGCTGCTGTATCACATGGTGGACTCAGTCCAGCCAACCTCCCATTTCTTTTGCTGTCCACCGATATTTCCCTCATCTTGTATCTTTACAACTATTTTCTGAACCCAAGTATGTATTTTTACATTTACCTAAATTACATCCCATCTTTCTGAAATTCACCCAATGCTTCTGCCTACATCAAGATCCTTTTGTCCTGAGTTGCATGCTAGCTATTCCTTCTGGAATTCTGTCACCTGGAAACTCTGATAGCATGCTGTCTATGCCTTTATAAATGTTAAATGGCCAAGGGCCAAAAACAGATCCCTGAGGCACTCCACTATAGACTTCTTTCCAATTTAATACCAAATGATTGATTACTATCCATTATTAGCCAATGGATTATTATCCATTATTATCCAGTCATTCAACCAGCTCTGAATCTATATAATTGCAATATTACCTACCTTATATATCTCTATCTTTTCAATGAGAATAACACATAGACTTTATTAAACACTTTCCTAAAATCTAGGCACACCCTATCTACTGATTTCTTTTGATCTACCAATTTGATAACCACGTTGTTATCATTAGCATCAGTATCCTAAAACCTGCCTAGTGCTTTAAGATTTGCAAAACACTTTATACATGTGATCTTAATTGATGTGAGAATAGGCCTATGGGGTAGATGTTATCATTATCTCCATTTCACAGAAAGAGAAAGTGAAGTAAATAAGCATTAAGTGATTTTCCAAGACTCTCATGACTATTATGCATCTGGGGCATGATTTAAAGTCAAGTCTGCATGAGTCCAAGTCCCATGCTCTAACTATAATGATGCCCAGCTGCCTCAAGTTAAAAAAGAAGGGAAGAAAGAAAGAGAAAGGATGAGAAAGGAAGGAAGGAGGGAAGGAAGGGAAGACGGGAAGAAGGAAAAGGAAGGAAGAAAGAAATGTGGTTAATCTGATAGAACACATTTTAGCCATGTTCAGTCTTTGTTATGACCTAATTCCTTTTCTAGATTTTTCAGTAACTATACACTGAACAACAGTCTAGATTCTCTTCAGGAATTGGGATTGAGTTCTCTGACCTTCAGTTCACAAACTCTGTTCTCTTCCCATCCACCTTTTAAAAAAAAACAAACTTTGTCTTTATCTAGTTTTGAAAGCCTTTTTCTTTCTTCATTATGTTTCTTTAAAAAATTTTGTATCTTATTTTTCCAATTATCTGCAAAAATACATACATATATGTATGTATGTACATGTGTGTGTATGCATATTGTTAAAATTCTGAGTTCCAAATTCTTTCCCTCCCACTCTCGTTCCCCTCCCTCTTCCTCAAGAAGGCAGGAACTTGATATGTTATACATGTGCAGTCATGCAAAGCATATTTCCATATTAGTCATGTTGTAGAAAAAACACAGACCAAAACAAAACAAAACAAGAATAATAAAGTAAAAATAAGTATGCCTTGATCTACATTCAGACTCCATCAGCTCTTTCTCTGAAGATAGACAGGATAAGTCCTTCAGGACTATCTTATATTATTATATTACTGAAAATAGTTAAGTCCTTCACAGCTGATCATTGCTATAATATTGCTGTTACTCTGTTTAATGTTCTCCTGGTTTTGCCCACTTCGCCTTGCATCAGTTCATATAAGTCTTTCCCAGTTGTTTTTTTCCTGAAACTATCCTGTGTGCCATTTCTTATAGAACAATAGTATTCCACTATTTACACTATGAGTGTAAACTCATAGAACACAACTTGTTAGATCACTCCCAGATTTATGGGCACCCCTTCAACTTCCAATTCTTTTTTCATCACAAAAAGAGCTGCTATAAATATTTTTGCAAATTTACACCCCCTTTTTTTTCATTGATCTCTTTGGGATATAGATTTAGTAATGGGATTGCTGGGTCAAAGATTATGCACAGTCCCTTGGGCATAGTTCCAAACTGCTTTCCAGAATGGTTGGATCCATCCACACCTCCACTAACAGTTCATTAGTGTCCTATTTTTTCCACATTCCCTCCAACACTTTTAATTTACCTTTTCTGCATATTTGCTATCCTGATAGGGGTAAGGTAGTACTTCTGAGTTGTTTTAATTGCTTTTCTTGAATTAATAATAGTGTAGAAATTTTTTTCATATGATTGTAGATAGCTTTGTTTTCTTCTGAAAATTGTCTGCTCATATCTTTTGATCATTTACCCATTGGGGAATGGCTCACTATACATTTGATTCATTTCTCTATTTGAGAAATGAAGCCTATCAGAGAAATTTGCTGTAAAATTTCCCCCCAGTTTTTTTTTTGCTTTTCTTCTAATTTTGGCTGCATTGCATTTGTTTTGTATAAAACCTTTTCAATTTAAGGGAATCAAAATTATCCATGTTACTTTCTGTAATGCTCCCAATCTCTTGTTTTGTCACAAATTCTTCCCTTTTCCAAAGATCTGACTGGTAAGATATTTCATGCTCTCCTAATATGATACTGGAATATCATCTTTTACATCTAAATTATGAACTCATATTTACCTTACCTTTGCATATGGTGTGAGATGTTGGTTTATATCTAGTTTTTGCTGAACTGCTTTCCATTTTTCCCAGTAATTTTCCCCCCAAATAATGAGGTCTTGTCCCAAAAGTTTGGATCTTTAAGTTTTATCAAACACTAGCTCACTATGGCCATTTACTATGGCATATTGTGTACCTAATCTATTCCTTTTTTCCACCACTCTCTTTAGAAGGCCGTGCCAGATTATTTTGATGATTATTGCTTTATAACATTATTTGAGATCTGGTACATCTATGACACCTTCCATTACATTTTTTCATTTATTCCTACAATAGTCTTGACCTTTTGTTCTTCCAGATTAATTTTGTTATTATTTTTCTGGCTCTATAAAATAATTATTGTTAGTTTGATTTGTATGGCACTGAATAAGCAAATTAATTTATGTTGAATTGTTATTTTTATTATTTTGACTTGGTCTACCTGTTAACAATGAATATGTTTCCTATTGTTTACATCTGACTTCATTCGTGTGAATAGTGTTTTATAATTATGTTCATATAGCTCCTAGGTTTGTCTTGGCAGCTAGACTCCCAAGTATTTTATATTGTCCACAGTTATTTTAATTGAAATTTCTCTTTCTATCTCTTCTTGCTGGATTACATTGGTAATATATAGAAACATTGATGTTGGTTTATTTTATATCCTGCAAACTTGCTGAAACTGAAAATTATTTCAATTAGTTTTTAGTTGATTCTCTAGGATTTTCCAATTACCATCATATTATCTGCAGAGTGATAATTTTGTTTCTTCATTGCCTGTTCTAATTCCTTTATCCTATAACTGCTATAGCTGGTATTTCTAGTATAATATTGAATAATAGTGGTGATAATGAGAATCCTTACTTCACCATTGATTTTATTGGAAAGGTTTCTAGCTTATTCTCACGATATATAATGCTTGCTGTTGGTTTTAGATGGATTCTACTTACCATTTTATGCAAAACACCTTTTGTTTCTGTGCTTTCTTGTGTTTTTAATAAGATTGAACATTGGATTTTGTAAAAAAAAAAACTTTTTCTGAATCTATTGGGATAACCATATCACTTTTGTTGTTTTTGTTACTGATTTGGTATCTCCATGATGTTTCATAGATTGCTGAGTGTGGGACAATTTGCCAGATCTCACCTGTATGTTCTCTTAGTACCATATGATGTTGTTCATCTGGCCCATTCAATCAATAAACATTTATTAAGTAACTATTTAGTTCCATGCCCTGTGCTAAGTGTTGGGTGACTGGACTCATCCCAAGGCAGTTAGTTGTTCCTTACTTACTCTAGGTATCAATTCCCTATAAGCTATTATGACCCATCTTTTCCATTCCAAAGATTTTCCTCCTTAGCAGAAGCAAAATGAGGGCTCTCAAGCTCTATCTCTCCCTTCTACCAGTTGTCACTGTCCTATCCACCCCAATTTATGGCCCTATCCCATCTCAGATTCTTTTGTTTATCCCAGAATAGCCAGAGGAAATTCCTTTCCATTGTTCTTGACTTTCCTTGCTATTTTTTTTCTGAAGTTCAGAAATCTTGGGATCACATCACACTTTTATGTTTATGATTCATCTCTTTGCCTTTGTTCACCAGTGATACTTGTAAATATCTGGTGCATTAGAGTCTCTAATTCATTTTCCTTTTTATCCAAATAAGGTCTTCTGTGTTTTGGCTACAGCCATCTTTCCTGATTTATGTCATATCAATTCCCTATCATGCACTATGTGATCCAGCCACACTGGGCTGCTCTCATCACACCCCCATCTGCCTCCTCACATTCATAGATGCTTCTCTGTCATATTTGGAATATGACACATCTCCACATCTCAGCTGAACTTCTCTCCTGTTTCCAAAGCCCTGTCATGTGCTGCTACTCTTATTCAGCTTTCCCTAATTTCCCCAGCTAAAGGAGGATCTTTTCTATTGTTTTCTCTCCTGTCTCACTGTTTGACCTTTCCAGTGTGCTTTTCTCATTCTAACAAGTATATTTATTTTTGTATGATCCTCTCTTTTTACTCAACTATTAGTGCTTGAAGCAAGGCATAGGATCATTTATGTCTTTATATCCTCAGCTTTCAGCATAATACTTTGCAGATAAAAGGTGCCTGGTAAATGTTTGTTTAATTGAACGCAGGTGAATTCCTACCAAGCCTGTGATTTATAAACTATCACATTCCTAATACATTTGTGCAGGTATATTTAAGCTGGGAACACACAAAATATTTTGACTTTTACTAGAATTTTTATGTGTCCTAATAACGTCCAAATAATTATAAAAATTGGGTTTCATACATTCTTGGATTTCTATCCGATTCTAGGTTCAATATTGCTGTTGTTCAGTTTTTTGAATCATGTTTAGCTCTTTGTGCCCTCATTTTGGGTTTTCTTGGTAAAGATACTGGAGTGGTTTACCATTTTCCTCTCTAGCTCATTTTACACATGAGGAACTGAAGGAAGCAGGATTAAGTGACTTGTCTAGGATCACACAGCTAATAAGTGTTTGAGGTCAGATTTGAACTCATGAAGATGAATTTTTCTGACTCCAGAATGGCACTCTATCCACTGAGCTGGCTTGGGTACAATATTGGGTTAATATATAGTCCAGTCTCCCATCCAGTGCTTATTCAACTAATATATCAAGTAAAATTCATAATTCCAATGGCAAAACATTTAATCATGGCACCATAGCAAAGTAAATAGCAGAGAAAAGTCAAGCCATTGAATTTTTCTGAGTTTCCTTCCCCTTATATAAGTGAATGAACGCAGTTCTAAAGTGATATAAGCATTTATTTCTGATTTCTTATTTAGTAATAAGGAAACAACTTCTGAACTAATGGAAAAGCTTACATTTAATTACAAAAATCAAGCATGCCATAAAAGCATGTCCGGAGACAGTGATGTTGAAAGAAACTCTTGGCTCTTTACTTAGGATGCCCTTTTTTGTAATAAGAATCTCAACAAACTGAATGAAAGGGAAATTGATTAAATTCTTTCAAGTGAGATTTGAAACAGTTGTCTTTCTTTCTATTTCCTCTTTTCCTAATTTCAAATAGGACTTGATATCTGAAAGCTATGATTATATCTATGCTTATAGAAAGACAAACCAGAGTTCATTTTTTTGAACCATCTCCTTGCCCCATGAAGAGTTAATTCCCCTGTATTGATTTAGTTGGGTCTAGAGTTTCTTCAGAGGAACTATGATCTCATGGACATGGATATTCTTTCTGGTAACTTTAAAGGTCAAAATACATCCACACTTTTGTCTCCTATGCTACTCTTGACCTTGTTTTCCCATAGATTCTCAGACAATCTACTCAATGTGATTAATTCCTTCCTTTAGATTTGTGGTTCTGAACCTTTTTTAACGTCATGATCCCTTTTTTCAGGCTGAACCTGCCCATAGACATCTTCTCAGAATACCATTTTATAAAATAAAAATAAATAACTAA
>CM053598.1:12420574-12433106 GCA_028646575.1 Pseudocheirus occidentalis | reverse complement strand
ACCCCCACCCATATATATATATATATATGTATAAAATTTATAAGAAAACCAAAGATGAGTGAAAACAAAGATTTTTTTTCTGCTTCATTTTCATCAACTCCCTTAGATTCTTTTTTTTTTTTTGCTTTTTGGAGGGCAGTTGGGGTTAAGTGACTTGCCCAAGGTCACACGGATAGTTTTGTGTTAAGTGTCTGAGGCCAGATTTGAACTCAGGTACTCCTGACTCCAGGGCCGGTGCTCTACTCACTGCACCACCTAGCCGCCCCAACTCCCTTAGATTCTAAGGATCCATGGATCTCAGGTTAAGAATCCCTGTTTTCTCTTTCCCCCACCTCTCTCTCTCTCTCCCTGTCTCCATGTCTCTCTGTCTCTCTTTCTCACTGTCTCTGTCTGTCTGTCTCTCCCTCCCTCTCTTCCCCCCTCTCTTTCTCCCTGTCTCCCTGTCTCTGTCTGTCTCTTCCTTTCTCCCTCTCTCTCCATATATATATATATATATATATATGTATATATATATATGCATACACACATACACAAAACATACACATATGTACACACAGACACATACATGAACACACACACACATTGTATTTATTTCTTTTTTACTTTGTGGTACCAGGTAAGTGCTTGAGCTATCCTTCACTCTTGTTCCATGACTGGCTCATTTCTTTTCTGACCACGCCTTTTTATGAAGATATCATGCTATTCCTTGGACCATAGGTTAGTAAAGTAAGCATATTATATTCTATTTATATCAACGGTGAATCTCTGCATTACTTCCAGTTTTGATTATTCCAAGATTATGGTATTTCAAGATTCACAACAATGCAAGGACCTCAGAAGTAAATTTGCATTAAAAGACAGATTTTGTACATGATAGAATTCTGTATGTGATTATTGCAGCACCGTGCAATTTCTCAAATGCATTGCAATCTACGCTTCTATTCAATCATGGGCTCTCTTTGCTTATTTCAGTGACTGCACTAAATGTATATATTGAAAACTAATTCAACTAACTGGCCTCCCAACCATACTTCATAGTTTAGTCAGTGGGCATTTTTCATTCATTATTTTTTTTCTGTATGAATGACGAAGCCAGTTTCTTTGGAGAAACCATGGCTCTCACAGAGGAGACTGTAATATTCTCAGAAATAGTACAATCCACATAATATCATTCTCAAAAAGGAACATCTGGGAGACCTAATCATCTACAAGAACTCCATCTTCCACTGGATCCTGAATGTAACACCTTCCTTAAATATGTGTAGATATGACAGATAGTCATACCTTTGTGAAATATTTTGACTGTAACTATTAGGTGGGTTGTGAGCACTCTATCTAGCAATGAAGACTATGTATGGTCAGTGCCATTAAAATAATACTAGAGACCACCCAAATCACATACATTAATTTATAGTCACCAGTAATATTATATTTAAAATATTGTGACAAGCCATAGTTATTAAGATAATATTGTCTTGTCCTCTCATTCGTATTAGCAAGCACCCTAGCACACCCAGCACAGCCTGCCGGCACAGGTTCTTTGACCTGCTTTGCCAAAGGAAAGGCAGCTTTTATCTAAACTTTAATTACAGTTAAGTAGAGAATACAAGTAGAGGAATTAGCACAGAGATTCAACAGACAGGGTTCCTACTGTCTGAACAGAGTAATACAACCACCTATATACACCACCAGACTGGGAGAGAACAAACCTCTGAGTAGTTGGGGGGGTTTGTAAAAAATGGCTACTCGGAATCCCATCCAGGGAATCAAAAGGTCCTTCTCATAGGTGAACCCCCAAAGGAAAATCCAACCTCTCAGTATATAGAGTTTTCATCTAATGAGGAACCACAGCCCTCTTGACTCAGTGCTTAACTGGCTTAATGCTAAAAGGTGTGAAAGCCTTCCTACAAGTAAGCCCCCTGTAGGCAAGCTTCCCCCTTAGGCAAGTTCCTCCCCCAATGGGCTCTATATGACTCAGGATGTATCACAGCTATGAAAGGAACAGAATATCCATGATTGAAATACCATTTTAGAGATGAACATGGTTCCTGTCCCAAGGAAAAAGGGAACAGATGTGGTCACATAGGCCTATTAATGGGCAGGGAAGAGCTTCCTATTCCATTAACATTACATCATAAAAATAAAGAAGTGACCCTGGAAAAAAAGAAACTAGTTTCAAATTTTACCTCTTAAACTTACTGTGTGTGGCATTGGCTAAGTCACTTAACTTAGCTGGGCCTCAGTTTCCTCATCTGTAAAAGGAGGGGGTTGGATTATTAGATAGCCTGTGAGGTCCTGTTCGATTCTAGACTCATGACCCTCTTTTTGCGCCTAGCCTCTCTGAGTTAACTTGGTTATCTCTTTGGCAGTAATAACCTTGCCCATTGCTTATTATGGCCAGTTTCTTCCTGAGATTTCCTGGCCATCCATAGTTAGAAGGGAAGATGTAGTCCAGATTTTCATCTCTCCCCAACCTGTCCTTCTCTATGATGGAGTCATCAGCTTGGCTCTTAAAGGTTTTGGAACATTGAGTGGTTGGTTATGTGGTTTTTATTTTTTCTTCCATTTGTTACATTTGAAGACATATGGCAGAGTTAGTCATTGGCAGAGTAATCTGTAAATATGCCCAGTCTTTTATAGCAGGAAGTATTAAAAAAAAATTATTCTTTCTTCTGCCTTTAATATTCATATGCAAATTAGCTTGAATTGGTGACAGGTTGTAACAAATGAGAGAATGGGGAATTTGGCCAAATCCTGATCATTCCAGAGCTTATTAGACAGTCAGTGATATCCCAGGTTGCCGGGATCCACTCCCCCTTTTATCCCACAGATCACCCTTGAGGCACACTTCACTGCCCATTGGCAGGGGAAGAAGAGTCAGTTTTGTTGACTGTTAGTGAATCTGGGAGGAAGACAGAATGAATGCCAGAAAAAAGATATGGGGCTGGTGCCTATAAAGCACTTTGTCACCTTTAAAGCAGGATGGAGGAAAGACACTGGATTTGGAGTTCGATGGTCTGGACCCAAATCCTGGTTCTGCTCCCTGTAAGATGCTGGGCCAACTTCTTAAGCTCATTGGATCAGGTTTTCGTCCTCTAAGGTTCTATCTGGTCTAGATCTGCAACCTGTTTTGCCAATTATAATGATCATGACTATATTTTAAATTTACATTTTTTCCTTAAGATCCTCACAGTCATTCCTCCCCCCCCCCCAGTTTAATGGATGTTTGAGAGTTAATCTGTGTTTCAAAAGGAAGTGGTACTGGAGTTAGGAAATTAGGATTCAAATCCTACATTCAGTGCTTAGCATCTGTATAGACAAGCAGTCACTTAAGATCATTCATTTTCAGTTTGTACATCTCTAAAATGGGGTTAAGAATTCATGGCTACCTGTCTCAGAGGTTGCAGGAAAGTGTTTTGTGTGTCTTAAAATGCTATTTTCTTGTTGTTTTTTGGTCCTGACTCTTCATGACCTCAACTGGAGTTTTCTTCACAAAGATACTGGAGAGGTTTGACATTTCTTTCTCTAGTTCATTTTACAAATGAGGATACTGAGGCAAACATTGTGAAGTGACTTGTCCAGGATTACACAGCTGCTAACTTTCAGAGGCCAGATTTGAATTCAGGAAAAGGAGTCTTTTGGCTCCAGGCCAGGTGTTCTGTCCATTGTACCACCCAGCTGGCCCAAAATGCTATACATGGGTAAATCATCGTTGATATTGTCATCATTATGATGATATTATATAAGAGATTATTATCATCATCTACCTTGCTAAAATTTGCATTAATTAACTTTAGTTTAAGGAATTTCTTTAATTAATTAAGCTTATGGCACACTGCTCTCAGCATTAGTGAGTATCTAAGCTAGTAATTTGGAAAGTCTTCTAAGTGGTCAGATCATTATTAGGATTTTCAGTCAAGGCCTTTCTCCCCTGCTTTCTTCCTTCCCTTCTTAGTGGTCTTTCAAATTCTTATGAGTTTATAACTGTGTTATTGGCTTATATTTAAAGCCTCCAGGCTGAGGACTGATTCATTCAAGTAGTTAGATACATAATGGCCCATTCATTTCCAGTGGGGTCTGACTTTCCCCCACCTCATCCACTATATTCCCTTTCAACTCTCTGTATAGTTTTTTGATACCACGTAAGCCTATACTCCACCACCTGCTCCCTCTGGATGCCTCATTCCCTCTATCCCCCCTCTCCCCACCAGCCTCACCCTCTCTTTTTTCCTTCACTTCTCCTCCCACTCCTGCTCTTTCCCACCCTCTTTCCCTGCCTTCCTCTCTCTTCCTTTTTCCCTCCTTTTCCTCTGCCATCCTTTCCTTTTCCATCTATTCCTCGCCCTTCCTCTCACCTTCTCCTCCCTTCCTTTATCCTTCCTCTCAGGAAGAAAGACAAATAAAGATGACCTGGCACGAGGTACTTTTTATTTGGGGTCATTAACGTTCAACACCTTTTATTCTCACTAAGTTCATCCTCATGTTGACTGAAGGGTAATAGAGATGTGCAATATTGTGGCTGACCCGCCATGCAGGGAGCCCACATTCTAATGAAGTACCCCCTTGTATGTAAATAGGTGCTTTCCCATTACATACAGAGCACATGGAAAGTGACCGCAGAGGGAAAGGCTTCGGTAGATGGAGGGACTGGGAATCGGCTGCCTGCGGAAAGTGGCATTTGAGCTGAGCCTTGAAAAGAGGCAGGAGATACAGAAAGGGTGAGAGATACAGAAGGAGAGAGAGCATATCAAGCAGAGGTCAACTCATGCAAATACCCTGGAGGCAGGAGATGAGTGAGAGTTCAATGAGTGGGCCGGGACCATAGTGTGTTGGGAGAGGAGTGACACAAAGGAAGAGTGGAAAGATAGGGAAGCATCAGGCTGAGAAGAGATTTAAATACTAAACAAGACTAGCTTTGGCTCAAAGTTCTAGTTTCAGATTTTTGGGGGGGATCCTGATTCTGTCATTCAGAATTAGGACTCAATAGCTATCCTTCCTAGGTTTGTAGCATCTGCAGGTTCAATAAGTACAGCATCTTTGCCTTTATTTAAGTTATTGTTTAAAACGTTCAGTAGCTCAGAAGCAAGCCCAAGTCTCTGAAGCACCCTAGGGAAACCTCTTTCCATGCTGACATTGCTGTTGAGCCCATGAATGATGGCTTTAGGGCTAACTGTTCTTTTGGTTGTTGTCGAAGACATTGACAATGAGCGCTGACACTAATGAGATGAAAACACAATTTGGCTTTACATCTGAAAATAACAATGAACCAATGACTTCTAATGAATTCAGGAGTAAATTAAACCAACAAAGTCACGCTATCTCCCGCAGAGGAAAAGAGCATCCTCCAGAAATCCAAAAGAAGGAGTCAACATGATTTATTTCCAAGTAAAATCAGTTGTCAACCTCGGAACCAAAATTTTAAAATTCATTGTGAAAAGTCAACTATTTCATAAGCAAAAATTCCTTTCAGTGAAGAGAAGCCTCACATCAATAAGGGAAAAAGTAACTTTATGCATTGCCCTGAAGACCCACCATGATTCAGAAGATCACATCTGAATGTTCTCAATGGAAAAGCCAGAGAATCTCAGAGTTGGAAGGACCATGGAGCCCTGGATCGATAAGCAATCTCCTCTGTACAAACCCTGGGTAGTGATCCTCCAGCCTCTTCTTGGAGACCTCCAAGGAGGCAGAGGCAACTGTTTCCTAAGCTAAGCCACTTCACCTCAGGATAGCTTTAATGGCTATTTTTTTTACATTACTACTACATTGATGTCTCTGTAACTGTGTTGCCTTGGAGACCTCACTGGTTCATGGAATTTGAAGGTAGAAGTCTAGTGGGAAGAAACTGGTCAAATTCCTTTGAGATAACCCAAAGAAGTGAAGAAACAGGCACAGAATCACTGAGGTGGTCATTCTGTCTGACACTGATATAGGGTCTCAGCGCTGAAAAAGTACTTTATTCACAAACAACAAGTTTATATTAAGCATCAGTTATATATCAAGTACTTTTTTAGGCAGTGAGATGGCAGTCCTGTTGAACAGAGGACTGGGCCAGGAGTCAGGAAGGCTTGACTTGGAATTCTGCCTCAAACACTTACTGGGTGGCTGACTTGATTTCTACCTACCTCAGTTTCCTCATCTGTAAAAAGAAGTGGTTGTATTCAGTGAACTTTAAAGTCTCCTCCCATTCTAAATATATGGTCCTATAAGTACAAAAGGAAACCTTCACTAGCCTCAAGGACCTCACCACAGGCATAGTCATAATAAAATCTTGTCTTTCCGTAGCACTTTAAGATACCCTATATTAGCCTCACAACAACCCTAGGAAGCAGGTGCTCCTCTTATCCCCACTTTACAGATGAGGACCCTGAAGTAGACAGATGTGAAATGGCTTGGAGAAGGTCACACAGCTAGTGTCTGAGGCGAGCCTTCCTGACTCCAGCTCTGGCCCTCTATCCACTGCTCCACCTAGACGCCTTCTAGATCCCAGAGACCCGTTTTAAGGATGAGGACACTCACACCTCACAGACATTAAGTGACTTGCCTGTGGACAAACCCAGCCTCTTCCTGACTGTACTCCCCAGGCTCTAACCACTATGTGATGCTCTCTCAACAGCAGAAAGCATGTTTATAGAGATTCTTCTCTTTTGCCCCATCATGGAGCCCGGGGAATGTTGAGCTTCCCAAGGCTAAGCCAGCAGGATAATGCTCTGGCAAGCTTTGCTGCTGAGCTGGAATGGCTTCAAGTGTGTGTCTGGCTGAGGACTGGCCACGTGTCTGTGGTCTGAGGACTAGCCTAGTCACAGAATCAGAGACGTGGCCTTCCCCTGTCCTAACCAGGCTTACTTCAAGCCTATAGTCTTCAAGGGAGACTGTAGTCTGTGTGGGGAGGGGGCATCCGTTGAGACCTCCTCAAAGTAAGAGTTAGTGCTTTATTTAAATATTCCACTTCAGTTCAGTTCAACTAACATTTATGAGATGCTTACTATATGTCACGGTGGACAGAGTGCTGGGCATGGAGTCAGGAAGACCTGAGTTCAAGTCCTGCTTCAGACACTTACTGCGTCACTCTGGGCAAGTTGCTTAACCTGATTTGCCTCAGTTTCCTCATCTGCAAGATGAGTTAGAGAAGGAAACGGCAAACCACTCCAGTCTCTGCCCAGAAAAACTCAAAAGAGTCGACTAGGACTGAACCAACCAAACAACAACTTACTAGACACTTCCAGGAGTTGGTGATAGAATGAAAAATAAAAAAGAAAGCAGCCCCTCCCTTGGGAGCGATAACATACAGAGTGAGAGGCTCCTGCATCAGATTTCAGCTCTGCCACGTAAGTGACCTGGGTGACTTTGGACAAGCCTCTCACTGCTTCTGGTCCTCAGTCTCCTTCTCTGTAAAATGAAGGTCTGGAATAGAGGTCCTCTAAGTACCCCCCTTGCTCTGACTCAGTGATCCGGCGTCAATACAGTGTCTATAGGGTAACGCAAAGTCATTCCAAGAAGAAGGGAGTGTGGGCCAGAAGTCCAGAAAGGCCTCCTGTAAAAGGTGGGTCCTCAGCGGGGCTCAGGAGGAAGCTGCAGAATGGGATAGATGGATCCATCGCCCATCTCCTCATGTGCAATGTCACGGTACCAATTGTAGCTCTACCACATGTACTTTTCTTGGAGGGAACTCATCCCCTGAATCATTCAGGTCCTGCCATATTGTCCCATTCCCTCCCTCCCTCCCCCCCCCCCCCACCAAAGGAAGGAGGCTTAACTTGGAGCAGCTCTGCTACCCTGAGAGGGGCTGGATCAGGATCCTTGGGGATTGCTGAGAGGGAGGGGGACAGGGTCCCCCACAGCCACCCTCCCATGGCCTGGGCTTTGAGAACGGCAGCTGACAATGATTCCCACACAACAGCTGTGGTCACTGTACCACCGGCCTTTGAGACAGGAAGTAGAGCGGCTAAGCTCCTGACATTTTCATGATGCTATTTCCCCCCATTTTAGAAAGTGAAATAAGATTCCCAGCCTTTTTCGTGATGAAGTAGTTCAACACTCCTTCCTTCTTCATTTGCTCTCCTGGGGGAGAGGGAATGATTTAGGAAGAACTTCCGGCCATTTACAAACAATATCAATAAAATTTATTTTTAAAAACTGACTTCTAAAGTCTAGCTTCTTGTTGAATCCAAGACTTATGAATAAATACTATAAGGTTTTTAGGTATCAAATAAATGGTGTTTCCCATCACCCACCATTTGGAATCAGGATGAAGACTCCAACAAGGCTGGAGTTAAAATGAGGGGAGGGCATGCATGGAAGGTGCACAGGATGGGCAGATACAAATGTATTGCCAGCTGCCTTGTTACGTGAACAAATGATTAGTGTTTGTTGTTGTTCAGTCATGTCCAACTCTCTGTGGCCCCTTTGGGGTTTTCTTGGAAAAGATCCTAGAGTGGTTTGCCATTTTCTTCTCCAGCACATTTTACAGATGAGGAAACTGAGGCAAATAGAGTTAAGTGACTTGCCCAGGGTCACACAGCTGGTATTAGATCAGATTTGAACTCAGGTCTTCCTGGTTCCAGGTCTGGCATTCTATTCACTGCAGCACCACCCACCTGCCAAAAAGCATTTATGAAACACTTCTTGTGTATATAGCATTAGAGATAAACAGAAAAAAGTGAGACTGTCCTTGTCCCCTGGGGGCTCACACTCTAATTGGGGGAATAAGACACAGCAGAGAGCTCAGCTCCATGGGTGGATGAAATAACCCTGAAGTCCTGTAGGTGCATCAGATTAGCTGATCCTATGGGCCAGGAAGGACACTATATAGTCACTGATGTATGGAGACATGATGAATAAACATGCTTTCCTAGCGACTGGATTTCACCAATACAATTTACAATTGGACAAGCCTGCTCAGGTGCTTAATTTTGAATTTTAATTGAGAACTGAAGAGACTCTAATTCCCTAAATTAAGAAGGCAGCTTGACTGATCATCTACACCCATGTTAAATAGTCATAACATCCCACTTGCCCAGAGACAAATAAGCAATTTTTCCTGACTGATCATATCCATAATGTCGGAAAATACACCAAGAACAGTGTGAGCTATTTTATTAATGATAGGCATGTTCATCTTGAAAAGCAGGGCAAGAGGAATGTGTGTGTGTGTGCATGCGTGCGCATGTGTGTGCGTGTGTGTGTGTGAGAGAGAGACAGAGAGATGGAGAGAGACAGACAGACAGAGACAGAGATAGAGACAGAGAGAGACAGAGATAGAAACAGAGGGAGGGAGAGAGAGACAGAGAGAGAGACAGAGAGAGACAGACAGAGACAGAGATAGAGACAGAGAGAGACAGATAGAGAGAGACAGACCTAGAGACAGAGGGAGGGAGAGAGAGACAGAGAGAGACAGATAGAGAGAGACAGAGATAGAGACAGAGGGAGGGAGAGACAGAGAGAGAGACAGAGAGAGACAGACAGACAGAGACAGAAATAGAGACAGAGAGAGACAGAGACAAAGACAGAGCTAGAGACAGAGGGAGGGAGAGAGAGACAGAGAGAGACAGATAGAGAGAGACAGAGATAGAGACAGAGGGAGGGAGAGAGAGACAGAGAGAGACAGACAGACAGAGACAGAGATAGAGACAGAGAGAGACAGAGACAAAGACAGAGCTAGAGACAGAGGGAGGGAGAGAGAGACAGAGAGAAACAGACAGAGACAGAGATAGAGACAGAGAGAGACAGAGACAAAGACAGAGATAGAGACAGAGGGGGAGAGAGAGAGACAGAGAGAGAGAGGGAGAGAGAGGTGGGGAGAGAGGGAAAGGGAGAGAGGAAGAGAGGGAAAGGGATAGAGACAGGGAGAGAGAGAGGGAAGACTACTGAGGCATTAAATTAATAAGAAAGACAAATCCCAATAAACCAAAGCAAGGCCTTTGCCATCTGGGCCCTTTAAGTAAAATCATCTCCAGGGCCAAACATCACACAAACCACAAATATTGATCAAGGAACTGCTCCGGGGTCCAGTGACAACCATAAAACAGTGTCTGCCCATAATCAATCTGCCCACACAGAACATGTGTGTACTTACGCTTGTATGTACATGTACCACCTCTGACATACATGTGCATGTATTTATGTAGATATGAAATGACAAAAAAGGAAGCAGCCCTTGTCCTCACAGAGCTACAGCTCATCAGGGAGACAATCTGGGCTCACTCCCACACATGCAGACGATAGGGAGACATATTAGAGTTGGGGGAAATGGAGAAGGTTTCATGTAGAAGGTAACTTGTTGTTGTTCGGTCATTTCAGCCATGTCTGACTCTTCATGACCCAATTTGGTGTTTTCTTGGCAAAGATACTAGAGTGATTGGTCATCTCCTTCTCTAGCTCATTTTACTGATGAGGAAACTGAGGCAAACAAGGTTAAGTGACTTGCCCAGAGTCACCCAGCTAGTAGGGGTCTGAGGCTAGATTTGAACTCAACTCCTTCTGACTCAAGTAGCGGTGCTCTATCCATCGTGCCACCTAGCTGCCCTGTTAGCAGAAGGTGATACTGTAGCTAAATTTTGAAGGATATGAGGAAATCTAAGAGGTCAATGAGAGAAAATTGTATCATTCTTTCTTTTCATTTTGCTTCTGTAATCCCAGATCAATTCATTCGGACTGAGGGCAGCCTTACTGCTTGTAAGTTCAGCATTGCTGAGGATTCCCTAGTCTCATCTCAAGGCTGGGCTGCCAGTATTCCTGGTTGGGGCATCTCTTCAGAGGCAGATTTCCATTGGCTGAGTTGATAATGGCTCCTTGTATCTCAGGCCCAAATCAAGTTCCTCTTTGGCTAAGTGAAGAATCATTAGGGAAGCCAGCAGAGAGAGTAGTCATTGAATCATAGAAACTCCAGTTGGAAATTTAGCCACTGTCTAGTGACTAGTCCAACCCTTTCAATTTACAGAGGAGGATTCAGAATGACACTGGAAAGCCATCCCTGCCGTCCTACAGAGGACCAACCATCTCTGTGATGCTCTTTCGACTGTTTCAAAAATAAAACAGTTTCTCGTGTGAAGTGATCCTGAATCCTTTGAGATATGAGAGCACAGTGTTCTTTCTCAGCAGCGTGGCAATTCCTCTAAAACATGTCAAGTTATTTATAAGTATTTCCACTGGGGGCCACAAATGCATTGAGTTGCCAATAATAAAGCAGGACCTGTTTGTGCCAATGATGTTCAATCTGGATCAGGTTGCACCCTCCCCCCCGCCCCCTGGAGATTTCCTTTCAAGAGAACCAGGTGTTTTTGCTGTTTTGTTAAGAACATATCCCAGTTCATATATATACATGCACATTCATGCACATGTCTGGTGGTTTAATTAAATCATCAAGCTAATAGCTTGCTTGCAATTTAATGGAGATCTTACTATCTGAACAGAGCAAACGTTGCTATTCCAACTATCTCGTAGGATGTACTTGTGCCTACTGACATGAGCAGGGCCATTGATTTATGAGTGGAAGCACCGCAGGGCGGCGTCTGGTCCAACCCGTACACTTCACAGATGACAGCTTCCGACCCCAACATGAACAAATTCTCAGTTTTCCCACCATAGCATTCTGCATCCTTAATGTATATTTCTCTCCACACACATGTATACATACCCTAAATGTGTACATATCCGTACCTGTCTATAATTGTAAATTAGTTATATGTAAGAATACATGGAATCACAGGGTCAGAGATGTATAGCTGGAATGGATCTGGAGATGACCTGGTCCAATTATTTCATTTTATAGATCAGAAGATAAGGATCCACTTGTATGTATGTGTGTATGGATAATATTACAGTACATGTATGAACAGATAGGTAGATATGTGCACACACGTGCAAATGTGCACACATATACACATACATACACTTTCAACGGATCTAGCGTTTCTATACCCTTTAGGGTTTCCATAACTATTCATATGGATCTCCTTTTATCCTAATAAAAACTTGGGAGTAGATACTATTATGATCTCCATTTTACAAATGAGGAAAGTGAGGCAAACTGAGGCTAAGGGACTTGCCACAGCAAGCAAATGTCTGAGGCTCGATGGGAACCCAGGTCTCCCTGACTCAGCATCCAGTACTATTTCACCTAGCTTGTTCCATTACAGATCATACCAGCAATACAGAAAGCTGCTGGGGTCAGACAGGTTCCTTATCTGAAGTCAGAGGACACCTGACTCTGCCACTTATATCTGGATTACTTTGGATGAGTCATCGCATTCTTGGGGGTCTCAGTTTCCTTATATGTAAAAAAAAAGAAGGTTGGACCAGATGGTCTCTCTGGTCTCTCACAGCCCTGTATCTATGATCCTATGATTTATGACCCCAAAGTATAACAGCATGTGATGAATGGGGCCAATCACATAAAAAAGAACAAAACAAAGCAAACAAATGAACAAAAAGCCACTAAGCCCCTAAATCCCCAATATATTGTGTATTTTGAGTTCATTTACTACTTTCCCTTAAGGCGGAATGTAGAAACCAATGCACAGGTCTTTTACTC
>CM053598.1:12395923-12411550 GCA_028646575.1 Pseudocheirus occidentalis | reverse complement strand
TGGGTCATTCCTTTTGTTAATTGATTGATTGAATCTTAAAATGTGAAGCTGGTTTCTCCCTTAGGGAAACCAGCTGATTCTTCTCTTGTTCCTTTCTGTAATAAGATATAACATAGAGACTTTCCTTGTTCTGAAGATTGTATATAATAATGTGAATTGTTGAAACTGTGAACATTGTACTGAATAAAGATTTGTAATGGAATAAACAGAGTGTTCACTAATACTGTGTAATCCGAATCTTAAAAGCTGTTCACAGTAGCATTCTCTCAGGAATCTACTGCTGATTGGCTTTACGCTATGTCTCTCAAACTTTTTCTATGCCACATTTCTATCCTTTCATTGGTACACACATTCCCACTAATGTACTGTAGGAAAGCTAGTATATGTAAATGGAGAAACATTCTGGGCAATTTGGATGATGTTCTCTCGGTGCTGAAGTGCTGTTGGTAATTTACAGGAAGCCCACACAATGGCATGATTGTGGATTTGGTGTCCAGAATGCAAATATAAAGAAAATGTCTTCCTTTGTTTACCAGAGAAATGCGGCCTGTTGCAGAGATCTGTACCATTGGTCCTAGCTGAAAAAAATATCATTTCTTTGACATACACTGAAGAATGAATGGGAATGGGGGGATGTATCCTGCTCATTTCCACTAACATATTAATTCCCATGTCCTTCCATTTCCATCTTTGTGGTTATTGTGCCATTTCTTGATTTTTCTGCATACAGAGCTCAAAAGTCTCCATGGTATTTCCAGCTATAGAATTCAGATGATGGGGGAGAGGAGAGCTAGGGATGTCCTTGGCTTGAGGCAGAAGCTAAACATAAGCTAGTAAGAGTGGCTAAATATAAGGGTATTTGTAGCAGGATTCTGTGTCTCTAGTTGAACTTTGGAGTATGAAAAGCCCATAAGCAATGAGGAGCTCCAAAGAGAAAGAGGAGTAGAGAATGTCATTTGGAAAGTGGACAGAGAGGGCTAGTCATGCAGTGAGCATGATGGACAAAAGGCACAATGCTCAATGAGAAGTACTTCTCCCCATCTAGAGAAATCAAGGAAGATGTCTGGCATGTTGGGTGGACCCTTTGTACAAAACTTTTGGTATAAATATAGATGATGGTTACATTAGATGGGCGGCCACGGCTGGATGGTTTATGGTCTCTATAATTGGAAGAAACTCAAGAATTGATAAACCCATAGACATATTTGAGTATTCAAGTTTAATTTTATGTTACACGGTCTTACTCCAGTAAAACTTATTCAATAGGCAACGGAGCATAGTGGAGGAACTTATGTTTAATGTAGCAAATACCATGCTCAACTTATCTGGAAGACCTTGGTTTGCCTCTAGCACTTGTTAGCTGTGTGACCCCAGGCAAATAACTTAATCTCTCTGGTTCTTGGTTTGTTCATCTGGAAAATGGAGGCAATAAACCGCCTAGTATTTGGCTCACTGTTGTTGTAAAGGTCAAGTGAGATGATGACTTTCTGGACTTTGAACAGCCATTTCAGTGGTGACCATGTCTAAAACAGCTGTGGTGAGGCATTGACATGAGGCAAGGCGCCTCACTCCTTTGTCTGTGGGTCTGTACTGTCTCCTCCTACAGAATGTCACTGGGAACTTCTCAGGCTTTGCCTTGAGTATTTGGGGTTGAGCTCAGGACTAATTATTCCATTAATAAGGGCTTCTTGACGGATTAATTTAAATGACTGAGCATCCCCTGTGTTATATAAGGGATGCGTAAATCTTCAGAATCATTGCACGGACAGCAAAATCTTCTGACCAGGTTTCTTGTTGGAGCTGCTACAAAATGACTCCCTTTTCCTTCCTCCTTGAGCCACGTGCCAGCTTTTTCAGGATCATTCTTCAAACGCATCATCAGCATCACCTGGAAAGCTATCATTTGTATAATTCTCTTAAAGTCTGCAAAGCACTTTCCACGTATCATCATCTCTTTTCATCCTCATGGAAACCCTATGAGGAAGGTGTTATCATCACTCCCATTTTACAAATGAGGAAACTGAGGCGTGGAAAATTAAGTGACTTGTCCAAGGCCACAGAATCAGTCAGTATCAGAGGTAAGATTCCAATCCAGTCTCCCTGTATAAAATCAGTGCTCCAGGGCTACCAGGGAGACAAGTCCACCTAGCTGAAGCTGCAAGGCCCCCTGAGGGAGAGGGAGACCAGGCAGGTGCCAGGCAGGTCCAACCACCACCACCCTGCTCTTCATCTGCCTCAGTGGAGACAGCCCAGGACCCTGAGTCCAAGAGCCTCAGGAATAGCCGTGCTTCCAGCCCAGTGAGCTCAGCCAGCGTCCTGAGAAGCAGCCCCTCTGGGGATGCAGCCTGGCCACTGCTCCTGTGAAATCAGAAAAGAGAGTTCTCCCTATCTAAGTCTTCAGCCCTGCCAAATCCTATGATCTTTTCAGTGAAAATGACATTAAAGAAAAGTCACTCCCATCTGCTTTGCTGCTGTGCCCTAAGGACCATGGGACCTTTCCATCTGACTTGCAGCTGAAGCCTCCTGTGTTGTCTCCTCATTAAAACTGTATCTCCCTGAGGGCAGCGGCTGTCTGACTTCTCTGTGTGTGTCACCCCACTTAGCACTCTGCTTTGCACATAGTAGGCATTTAATAATGCTTCATTCATTAATTCATAGTGGCACTTTCTAGACTTCATTTAGATCTAGTACTTTTCTTTATCGTTGTTCCTCCTTCCATCTCCTCCAAATATGCATACACATGCTGCACACACACACACACACACACAACTTCTTTTATCTATTTTGGCTTGGACCTAATCTTTTATTAATGTGGAGAAGTGTGAAAATTCCCTCCACCAATGTTTATAGGAAATATCTACAATTTGTAGTCTTAGAGACTTGCCTGGGGCACAAAAAGGTTTAATGACTTATGCAGGGTTATACAATCATAGCCAGCATGTGTCCAAAGTAGGACTTGAACCCAGCTTTTCCTAACTCCAAGGCTGATGCTCAATCTCACATATTGTTTTCTCTGAAATATATGAATGAGAACATTTATTAGTGACTTACTATCTGTCAAGGAGTGTGTGAAGGGCTGGAGAACAAAAACAGAAAGAACGGTCAGTCCCTGTCCTCCAGGCGCTTCTGTTCTAATAGGAAGAAACAGCACATATGGGAGAGTATATGTACACCCCTCCCCCCCAAAAAAGGTCAGGTCAGCTAGATACACGCCTACACAGTGTGGCAGAGGGGAGAGCACTGCATGCAGAGCCCATAAGCCCACTGATCAAGTCTCACCATGATGCATATTTGCTTGGTGACCTTCTGCAAGTCACACTCACTTCCCTAAGAAACTCTCTAAGATGCCAACTGCAGGGTGCATGCCAAGTTGGGCCAGTAAAGGGAGCTCACCGGTGCCACGGAGCTCTCAGGTCCAATCTCCAGCCTTACGTCTCAGAGAAGGCAGTAGGGGCTGGTAATTCTCTGTCTCTTCTGTCTCTCTGTATTTCTGTTCCTCTCTGTCTCTGCCTTCTCCCCTTCTCATTTCCCCTCCTCCCCTACCTCTCTCCAGCTCTCTTTGTCTCTCCATTTCTGTCTCTCTTCCTCTCTATTTCTCTTGTCTCTCTCTGACATGCTGGCTGGACGTGACTGTTCCTCTTTGACCCTACTCACACTTCTGAAATTGTTTACCTCAGGTCATTCATTCTTCCCCCTACACAGAGACTAGTCTTTACGCCACAAAATACCTTTTTAACTCTGGTTTGTTAGCACCTGAGCTCTAAATATCTGAATCTGTTAGAATAATCAGTGCGTATATAATCCAAGGTCCACAATGCATTTCTTTCTTTCTGCCTTGGATTAGAATACTTTGCCTTGATTATACAGACCAAGAGTTGCTCTGCTTTAATCTAGTTGACTTCTTCCACACTGCTTTGGTGACCTGGAGCTGTCGTCAAAAACAGGACCAGGAGTACCCCCATCCTCATCTGTGACCAGCAGGCTCCTCATTTGTCTACCTTCTCTGGCATGTAAACTGAACATCCCAAGGACTTTCATAGTTCTAAAAGGGTGGAAAGCCCTCTTCAAAGTGGCAGAATTATGGGGCATGGTGGGGGAACATAAGACAGTATTTCCCACATATTTCGCCCAATTTGTTAGATCCTGAAGCTTTCTCCATTTGAGCTAGGTCTTGTTTTCTGTCTGAGCTTTCACTCAATTGACAAATAGACAGGTTCCTTACTTCTGGGGTCTATGATATCATTTTCAAAATAGAGAGAAATCATAAGTCATATTAATTGGAAAGTGGAAAGTTTTAGCTCTTTAAGGCCCAGCTGGGCCTGTAATGACTGACTCACCAGGGAAGTGTGTCTGTGAAAGCAAGCAAAGCCACTTAACTCTACCAGGAAGCTTGAGAACAATCTACAAAGCAGCCTTCAACCTTGGGGTCCGAGCTCTCCACTGTGGATTTTCAAGCAGTGTTAAAATCCTGCTGGAAGCCTGTCTTTGCACCACCTTTCCCACTAACAAAGGAAAAGACACTGCTTCCAGTGAACAGTAAGGTTCACTTTTCAGAATTAAATTGAAATCTGGTCTCAGTCTGGTGCCTTCTTATGAATAACGGCTGTGCCGAGTCTCACGATAGCTCTTCTACCTATACAAGGGAGAGGGAGACACCACTTCTTAAAGATTATGGCCAACTGGGGCACATTCATCTTCTGATGGGAGAAAAAACAGAAGCCTGGTTCTTCCCTCCTCTGAGACATTAGATAGCCAAATCACAGAGTCTTGGAATTGGAAGGGGCCTTGGCACTCATCCAGCCTAAATCGTACTCAGAAAAGTATCCCCATGACAATGCACTTGACAAGTGGTCCTCCAGACTCTGGGGAAGGCCATCAGGCAGGTGGAACTGACCAGCCCCCGGGAACAATGCGTTCTTAATCAAGCAGTCTCTCAGTTTTCTGGGTACATGTTGCTTTTCCACTGCAGAGAAATATAAGCTCATTAAGGCACAGGTACTGTGCCATTTGTCATCTGTATACCCCAGAGCCTTGTACTGTGCCTTGTAAATAGTAAGTGCTTAATAAACATTGCTAAAGAAGAATAATGAATTTTCACATCATTTATAAGTGTTGCATCTGGGAAAAGGCTATGAGGTAGGGGAAATATTCTAATTCTTAGATCCATACAACCTAGGATAATTTTTCTTTAAAATGTATTTTTTTTTACCATCCTCAATTCTTTGTCAAATATTCTGGGCTAAGTCTGATTCAGGTTAGCTACCTGGTAGCTTAGGTTACATGTTGGAAACAATGAGATAATTGTAGGGCATTCAATAGTTAAAAAGAGATTTCCTTATTTTGACAGGAGAAGGAAGAGTCGGCTTTGAATATCCCTTATATTGCCCTCATATTGATTCATTTGAGTGAAGTTCCCATGATGGGTGTTCATTGTGATCCCCCAGCCAAGTATCAGATCATACTTGGGGCTCCTGCTGGCTTCTGGGTATGCAGGTGACCAGGCAGTGACATAAACAATCTGAACGTTTAATCTTCTGAGCCAACTAAGACTTCGAGCTGGTCTTAATATCATTCAAGGAAAAACTCCCAGGCTGAATGGAGGTAGCACTTTGGCTATGGCTCCTACCACAAGTCCTGTAGAGGACACAAATTCAGTTTCTACTTCTACCACTTACTATATGTGGGACTTGGAAAAATCTCTCAATATTCCTAAACCTCAGTTTTCTCATCCACAAAGTAAGGTGGTTAAATCTGATGGCCCCTGAGGTCCCTTTAAAAAGAAGTTCTATGATCTTGTGATCAGCCCCAAGACCTTTTTACTCAGCAACCCTCTAATCCACCATCTTTGAGCTATATATTCTCTTTCTTACAGTTAGAAATTGTGACTGCACTATCAACCAATTCGATTATACAATCCAATAAGCATTTTTCAAGCATCTACTACATGTAGACCACTATGCCAACTGCTAGGAAAAACAGGACTACAATTAGCTCCTCTCTTCAAGGGGGCTTATGTTTTATCGAAAGGATAAGATCAATTAATCAATCAACAACCATTTCTTAAAAGAAACAGAAAAACATCAGTAAAAGAAAAACAGAAGAAAAGAAAAAATTTCAGATGGAAACGGTAACTAAGAGGGTATTTTTTCATTACTACCTAATTACATTAACTTTTTCTTTGTGTATTAGAAGGTTTGTGTCTGTTAATTTTAAAACTACTAATCAAAAAGAAATTAAAAAATGAAACACTATCAATTGTCTACTGTGTTTCAGGACATACACAGCAGATACAAATTTTCAAAGGTGAGACAGTGCCTGCCCACATGGGGCTCACATGCAAGAGGTTGGTGAGTTCCTTAAACATCATTTTGTCTAAAACACAAAAGCACCAAGGCTTGAGAGAGTATAAATGAACACATGAGAGGTATAAGTGAAAACCAAATGGAGAAGGAATTTGGGCTTCCCATCAAGCTATCCCCTGGGATTGGCTTCAACTATTTCTCTCCCTAGGACATCCCTGAATTCAAACCAGAAATGACAGTCTTTATAGCCATCTTTCCACTTCTCATACTTCTCTTTTTGGTTAACCAATTATAAAAGGACCTTTCTCAGACCCTTGCTCACTGGAGTTTACATCCTTGCAATGGACATTTAGAAAATCCTTTTCTTGGACTTTTTACATTTCCAGATTAATACTTCTTTGAACAATGTACCAATTTATAGAAATTTTCTTAAAATTATGAGCCTAAAACACAGAATCATAACTGATGCCAAAGTATACAGAACCATTTAATGTTCAGTGATAAGCCAGTCAATTCCCTTAATATTTCTCCATATTTCATTCTGCAAAATGAGATAAAAGAAAAGCTACTTAGGCTGGAGAAGAGGCTGAAGCTGACAAATGTCATATTAATCCCAACTGCCCCCAATTGATAAGCTACTTTGCTCCAAAGCATCTGGAAACCCTCAAAGAGCCTTTGTAGGATTGAGAGCTGGACAGAACCTAAGAGAATAGCTAGTTTAGTCCCTTATGGAGAAGACAAAAGGAATCCATGTCCAAAGAAGCTTTCACAACAGGTGAGAACAAACTGAAAAGACAGATCCCCCAGAGGGTGAAGGAAAGTCACAGGGCAGGTATGAGTAAGTCTTGACAGGAAGAAATGACAAAGGAGGATTGTGGTCAGTGACTTCATCAAAGAAATATATGTATGTTCATGTGCAGGGAGGTGGGTGGGGAGAGAAAATAAATTTTTGTTGATGTAGAAAAAGATGAAAAAACAATCGTATGAGGAATGGGGAAATAATCACAACTTGGACTGGTCCTATGGTAAGGAGGGCTGAACATGAATGAATAAGCCTTGTTCCAGCCACTTGTTATCCTTGAGATGCCCAAAGAAATCAAGGAAGGCCCTCACACTATTGTTGGGACCCCTTCTTGGGAACTCTCTGAAGGGCATGGGTAAGATTCACAGAGGGTGGGCAGGAGTGCACAGGTTAAACTGCGTCAGTGATCATGCCTACAGAGACATGAACACACGTTGGTTGGGACAATCAATTCCAAGGTCAGATAGTGGATAAGCATCCAAGCTGGGATGTGAACCTGAGTTCTCTGACTCCAAATCCACTCTTCTTACCACTATTCCATGCCATGTTTTCTGGAAGTGAAAATGGAAAAAATATATACAAAGAAGAAGACACAAGGGAGAGAAGAATGGGAAAGGAAACCTGGGAAGAAGAGTGTGGTCTGCTTCCAGAAAAGGAATGTAAAGCCTAGGGATTCAAGGTCATTGAGAAGGAGATAAAACATAGGCTGGAAAAAACAGGCTTCCACCAGGAAGCCAGCTGTGGTGCTACCAGTCAACTGCCCATGCCATGCCTCCATCTGCAATATCAACATAGGATCAGCTTGACAAAGACATTCTTGTGAGCTGGAATAGGTAGGTTGCTGCTGTGAGGCATCATTTAAGGGCCACTCCGAAAGTGCAAACATGTCTCATCTGCTATCTGACCATGACTAAAACGCCACTGTGGAAAAATCATTCCATTTGGTCTTTGACGCATGGCATAAGGCAAAGGTTTGTTACCATGGAAAAAAGACTGAATTTGGACATAGAAAAATTGGGTTTGAATTCAAGAATGGAACTTAAAACAAGTTGCTTTGCCTTTTTGGAGCTCAGTTTCCACATCTATAAAGGGGAATGCTTAAACTATATATTTTCTTATTTCCCTTTTACCTATGATGTTTTGAGTTCTTGATTAAAATAGAAATGTCCCTGGGAAAGGGACAATCAGTCCCCTCTTGACTGACACCTTGGTGAGGATTAATTACGGAGAGCACAACGATAAGAAATTGAAATGAAATCAAGTCTGGGTTGAATGAAAGAGGGATGGTTATTGAAAGAAGAGAGAGCAAACACGCCCCAAATGAATTCTTTGAGTTTGCTACGGGCTGGTGGGGAGTGTGGAAAATTGAATTAAGAATCAGGAAAAGGTTTTTGCCCTAAGTGGATTTGGCCACTGGCTATCTCAGCTCCATTTACAAACATCTCTGAGGAGTTCTTGGCATTCTGGGCCACCTTAGAGCCTGGAGCTGGTGGTCTGAGGAGTAGCAAAAATGAATTCTCCAAGTAAGAAAATTTATGATTTGAAGAGCAGATGTAGAAAGGACCAAGGGTCAATGTGCTCGTCTTGGTCCTTGCCCCACCCATCGCCATCAACACACTATTGACAATGACCATGACAATTCAAGCACTTTATTAGTACCTCGCCAATGCAGATTTTAGCTATTAGTACTTATTTCTTAGCCCCTTACTTGCTCCTTTAGGTCAACAACTGTGACTTATCTGCCTCTTTTTACTTACTTCTCTTTGTCCTATTTATGTGTGATGCTGAATAAGTAACTTTACCTCCCTGGGAATGAGTTTCCTCATCTATTAAATGAGGGACTTGGACTAGATGGTCTTTAATTTCCTTTTCTAAATCTATGATATTACCTTTTGATAGAAGGGATGGGGGGTCACCATATTTCCCTCTTTTTTGACATGAGTAATGGCATTATAGAATCTAATTCTATTATGTTCTAACTCTACTCTATCCATTATAAAATGTAATTTTCCATTTCAGTGCTACAAGAAAAGTTACTTCTAAACCCAATGTTTTGCTGTTCTTTATTTAATTCTTATGCAAGACCAATTAAAAGACGGAGGCTGCCCTGTCTTGGACATTCAAGGGCAATGAAAGACTATTCAATTAGATTGTCTCTGTCTCTCCTACCCAGAAACAAAATAAGACTACAGGGTTAGCAGCAGACAGGCATGAAACTATCACATCCATCACGAGTATATGTTTCCGATATACTATTGATAGCTGTGGGAAATGGCTCACATTAAGAAGTCCATTTACCCAATAAAGATCCATTTTGATGTGTGCCAAATCATGCTTCTTTCTACCCTGACTTGGCTTCTTAGAATGTATGGAGTAGAGCTGTTTACTGACATTGCCTAAATTATAATAAATTAACTTGTTTGGGCACTATAACCCTGCCTGAATCTTTACCCTCCACAGATCTTATAGTCTGCACACACTGAGTGCTTAAGAAATCCTTGGTGAATAGTGAATAAATGAGTGAGTAGATTTTAGGGGGCAGACAATAAAGAGCCTTTTTGAAAATCAAGTGACCTCGAAGGTCCCTTAGAGATGTTATATTTTGATGTCTGGGTTAAGTGTTCCTGGAGAGCTAGAATATGTGGGGAAGGAGGATTTTTGGAGGTCCAGGATAGCTGATTCATTAAAGACATTGATGATGGCACCTGTTTGCAAAGAAATTAGAACCATATCTTACCTACCCAGTGTCCATGTTCAAGAGTAAATCTCTGTGCAAAACCAGGGCTTGCTTCTGCCCCACAGCCCAGGATCTTCCAAGGAGCTTCAGAAGAACCTTTGTCCTATTTATGTTCTAAAGATATTTGATATTGATGCAAATCAGAGTTACAGAACTCCAGGATGTCAAAGCTGAAAGAGAGTTCAAAGGCCATGGAATCTAATCTGTACTTGACTTAGAACCTGCTATAAAACCTGCCAAGAAAAAAGTATCTAATTTCTACTTTTGGAGGAAACCCACTCTCTCCCTGATCATTTTAAAGGAGCTTATCGTTCAGCATTAGGAGATTTAGCTAAAGCAACAGGAAGGGAATAAGAGTAATTAGGAATTGTTGTAATTGATTAATTATTTTCAGTCGTGTCAGACTCTTCATGAACCCATTTGGGGTTTTCTTGGCAAAGATCCTGGAGTGGCTTACCATTTCCTCCTCCAACTCACTTTACACATGAGGAAACTGAGGTAATCACAGGTAAGTGACTGGCCCAGGGTCACACAGTTAATAAGTGTCTGAGGTCAGATTTAAACTCAGAAAGATGAGTCTTCCTGACTCTAGACTAGGCACTCTCTCCACTGAACCATCTAGTTCCCAATGAATAATAATGACAATATGTTTTTTAATGGAAGAAAAACAATCAGAAAAGAGAATAAAAATCAAAAGAACATTTTTGATGGAAATGAATATATTTGTAAAATAAATTAATTTCGGGCATCTAAACCTAATTCCATTTTAACCCTAATATCTTATTCTACAGCATCTTCATGGTATTAAGATGAAATAAGAGGCCCCTATATGTCGGGTGGATGTCCTGTGATAAACTGACAGGAATGCATGGAAAAGATTTGTACTGGGACAGACCACAGTCCTTATTGTTGGAAGGAATATTCCAATCCATGAGGTCTCCAAGCTGCTGGAGAACTTAAAGAGAGTTTTGTTTCAATCATATTTGATCATTGGTTTGATTGCTTATGTTTCAGAACCAGAACATCATGGCTTTGGAGCTGCAAGCGATCTTGAGGGTCATTTGGATTTAACAGGAATGGTTACACTAATATAGAATCTTAACACACACACACACACACACACATATACACACACCACTGGAATGTCTTTATTATGTTAGAAAATTTCTTATCTTGGTACCAGGATGACATTGAAGTACTGAGAAGAACAGCTTTTGATGTGCTGAAAAATCAGAGATTTTATACCAAATAAAACCATGTGGATCAATGAATAGCTCCCTGTGCCTTTGAAATAGGGGGGAAAGTCTCTCTGTAACTGATTACAAAAACAACATTTTTAAACATATTTCTAGGTTATCGACATCCAATATTGCATCTTTTAAAGTTACCTATTGACTGATTACATGAATGAGAAATGAATTTTTAGAGACAGATAGGCCCATCAGACTGGAATAATTTTGAGTGCTATTTGGGCAATTTATTCTTACTAATTTCAGAACCATTGCAGACACTTATCAGAGTCATAATTAAGTCACAAGAAAGACATCATGTCCTCTGAGAAGGCTCAGGCTAAAATAATCTCGGTGTTTCTCCTCTCAGTGAGGATTTTTTTTTTTTTGCTTTAGAAAAACATGATTAGTTACCACCATGTCCTTTCTTCATCCCCATGGAATGATGGAGCAGAAGGGCTGGCTTATGGAACATGGTACCTTGCTTGTAAATTTCAGGAAAAGCTACTTCCATTGACAGCCCTAATGGCTACCATCTGTTTGCGCTGGATTAAGCCCCCAATGCTCCTTTAATTGGCCATAAATTAAATACCATACAGCAGGCTTTTGACAGGATGTTGCAGTGCAGTTACTGAGAAAAAAAAATTCTTCAATTCCATTGCTTCTCAGTTCTATTTTAAAAGTAGAGAAGGACACTTCGGGATCCCATAGCCACCCATTCTCTTTTATGTTCCTTTCTGTATTTCTCGCCTACAACCAAGATCATTCAGACTTGAGAGCAGCACAGCTAACTCCAGGAGCAGCTCTGGATCCTAAGTCTTTGGTTTCTGAAAGAGCAGCAAAGCTTGGTATCTCTTCCTGGTTTTTTTTCCCCCAGGATTATCAAGAATATAGATTATAGTTTTAAAAATATAAAGGACATAAGACTTGATTTTCAGGCCCAACCCCCTCAGTTAATAGATGTGGAAACTGAATCCTACAGAGGTAATGTGAAATCTCTAGGGTTTTAAAGGGGAAAAATGGCAGGATTTAAATGTAGACCCTCTGACAACAAATCTAGACCTTCTGTCACATACACCACCTTCATTCAGATTCACAAAGATTACCAGCCAATTTATTAAGGGGCAGTGGTATAGCATGGACAATGAATTTAGAGTCAGAGGACCTAGATTCAAATACTATCTTTATTACACTGGATCTGAGTGATCTTGGGCAAGTCATTTAATGTCTTTGGGTCTCAACTTCCTCAACAATAAAATTAAGTGAAGGTTGAACTTTGAGGTCACTCCCAACTCTAAATTTATAATCCCATGATTCCAATATAGGTCTTCTGACAGTAATTTCAGAGTTCCTTGCTTCCTAGACAGAAGAAGGATCCTTTCGTTAGACATTAGTCAATGAAGTATATGATAGTGTTACCATCATGCAAGAGAAACTCTTGACATGTCAAGAGAGCTGGCAGCTCAACCATCATAGTCTTGGATGCAGTTACTCTTCCATAATTCCTACTGTGAGCCAGGGCTCACCACCACTGATAATTTGACAAAAATAGTCTCTTTCTTGGCAAGAATGAGCTCCTCTAACCCTAGTGACTGACCCCATTATCCAATCCCACTCTCCTTGTCATGTGCAGAATCGTCTGTGACTTGTCAATGTTGTGATTCTTTCCACCAAAGTCAGCATGTTCCACATGAGATGGAGGCATCAACTGATTGGTTTGATAAACTAATCCATACTAAGTTACTCCTGAGGAAATGAAAGATGGCGTACCCCCATAATCTGTACACCTGAAAGACGTCTTTTTAGAGACATACCTCTCCTATTTATTGTTTATTACATTCAAACAAAAGAAATGGACCTTTGCATGGATTTTCAAAATTTGAAAGGACCTTTGAGTTGAGCTGGTCCAACCCTTTTCCTAAGAAAGAATTCCTTCTATGTAATACCTGAAAAGTAGACACATGGGTGGTAGCTTCCTGACCTTTCCTGCTAAAATTCCCTAGCTGCTAGTATATTTGAAATCCCATTGACCTGGGAGGTCCTTGACAGCAGACACTTTTTTTGGCTTTTCTTGGTATCCCTAATGCTTATCATTATGCCTGATATATTGTGGGCATTTAATAAATTCTTGTTTATTGAGTGACTAGCTCCTGAGACAACCCATTGCCCTTTGGGATCGTACTCATTGTTAGGAAGTTTTCCCTAACATCAAGTCTCCATTGGCCTCTTCACAACTTTCCCCCATCTCACCTATCTTGTCCCTCACTTCTCCTCCCGAGGGCCAAGAAGAACAAGTCTAATTACTTAACCACCTGACAGCACTCCCAGTATGTGAGCAAAGACCTCATGTCCATCCCAAGTCTTCTCTTCCCTAGTCTAATCAAGGTCACTTCTTTTGCTCACTTCATATAACTTGGTTTTAAGACCCTGGGAATTTCAGGTCCAATAATGGTGGAAAATGGAGCCATGGAAATACAGATAAGGCAATGTTTTTCATTATGAGAACATTGAAGTGGCCCTGAAATCCATCAGTATTTAGGACCAGCCATATCTCCAGAATGTTGCTTTTGGGGGTCATGTGATCTTCTCAAATATAGACTACATTGGCCTGTAATTCATTGTACAACAGGGAGCTGAGATTAGTAGATAAAAGTATAATGGTGCTGAAATTGTTTAATTGGACTTCTAGCTTCTAGTTTCTCTCCTTTACAACATCTTCAACTCAGGTATAAAAAGAAATCTCCCCAAAGGCTGCCGAATCACGTAGCTCTGCTCAAGAAAGTTCAATGACTCTTTATTGGATTCAGGATGAGATGGAAGCTTATCAACTCATCAGCTTGGCTTTTCAAGCCTTTATGTAAGACTCCAGCCAAGCTTCTGGGATTCTAACTCCTCCTCACTCACTCTCCACTCCCCACTCCAGCCAACTGGCTTATGTGCTGTTCTCTGAACTTGGCACTCCAGCATTTCCCATCTTTGTACCTCTGCACAGGCTCTACCCCCTACCTGGAATTCTCTTCCACCCCATCTCCTCTCCATAGGATTTCCAGCTTCCTTTAAGGCCCAGCTTGGGAGCTCTCTTTGATGGGAATTCATTTTTGTTTTTTTCTGATCTTACTCCTCCCTCTTCGAGTGATTCTATTTCCACTTATCTGTGTATGAGCTATTTCCACACAGTAGAATATAAAGTCCTTGGGGATGGGGTTAGCTGATATTTTTTCTTTTTGTCATTATAGATACAATGACCAGCCCATGTCCTTGTATGTAGAAGGCACTTATTGGATTTGAATTGTACTCACGAGGGAAGGGAGAATCTAATGTAGTAATCCATTACTAAACTCTTTGCAAAAGTGAAAAGAGTTCTCACAGCAGGAAACAACTGATATCTGTCCATAAGATGTGACATGTTGGCATCAGTAGGCTCTCAGGTGCTTCTGCTGACAACATCCCCAAACCACGATACAAGAATGAAACAATGGACTTACTCTCTGTCGATCACCAGGCAGGTCACTGCTTCTGCTGCGATAACATTGGCAGTCCTCACGTCTTCCCTAAAAAGTAAAATAGGAATGAACATTTAATAAGGCAGTTTGTTTTGGTGAAAAACGCCTAATGAAAAATAGTCCCTTAATTAAGATGTTTGGATTTACCCCATCCTATAGTTGGATTTTGGATAAATCTGCAGCGTTCCATAAAGGGAAGAAAATTAGTCTTGGATTCAGGAAGACCTGGGGCAAGTTCTGCCCCTGACAAATGCTGGCTGTGTGACCATAGACTCTCTCCTTTACAACATCTTCAACTCAAGTATAAAAAGAAATCTCCCCAAAGGCTGTCTTAATGCCTTAGATCCTCAGAGAAATCTCTGTAACCATAAAGTGTAGACCAGGTGCTGATCTGAATTGGGAGAAAGCCTCTCTTCAATAAGAATTTCCCTCCAGATGAAAGGCACTCCATGTTCATCTGGGCCTCCTTCTTTTGTTATTATGGCATTTAAAAGGAAATAATGACCATGAGTTAGGTATGATCCAGGCACAGAGCTTTGTGCTGGGGAATGGGAGACATACCCAGTTTACATAAGATGATGGCCCTGTGCTCATGGATAAGACACAGATAAACTCTCTCCTCTCTCTGTCTCTCTCTGTCTCTCTGTCTCTCTGTCTCACTGTCTCTGTCTCTCTGTCTCTCTCTCTGTCTCTGTGTTTCTGTGTCTCTTTGTCTGTCTCTGTCTCTCTCTCACACACAAACACACGACAAAATTTCAGAGAATTATAAAGCAAAATGATTTATGAGCCCTAAGGAACACTTTTACCAGCCACAAAACAGGAAGGCTTCCTGGCAGAGGTGGTGCTTGACATGGACTTTATAAAAGAGCAAACAGGAGTTCAGCAGCCAGATAGGAGGGAATGAGGATGCTTTCATTTTAGGAAACAGTTTGGGCAAAGCACACACGTGTGGGAGCAATGTGACTACTTGGGGGTAGAGGTAAGTTACCTGAAATGGAGAGAGAGAGAGAGAGAGAGAGAGAGAGAGAGAGAGAGAGAGAGAGAGAGAGAGAGA
>CM053598.1:12316681-12395423 GCA_028646575.1 Pseudocheirus occidentalis | reverse complement strand
CCAAGATTAGGAGCAAAGGGGACAAAGTGGGCAAAAAATTGAAGTCAGAGGTTACATTTTTGAGAATGAAAGGTCATGACCTCAGCTTTAGGCAGATGAAGTTTGAAGGGTTGTTGTGACATCCAGGTGGAATCGTAGATCTAGAGAGGAAGGGAAGGACCCATTATATAATCCAATTTCGTCATTTTATAGATTAGGAAACTGGCACAGGGAAGTTACGTAATTTGCCCAGGGTCACTCAGCTGGCCTGCAAGTATCTGGGGGTAAGATTTGAACTCAGGTCTTTCTGACTCCAAGATTAGTTCACTGATCGACTTTTATTAGGTCTACTCTGTCTGTGGCCAGCACTTTGCTAGTTTCTAGGAATACAAATACATAAAGTAAACTATCCTTGTTCCCAATGAGCTTGTAATTGATGTCTTATTGGAGATACCAGGCCATGGCTGAGAAGGAGGGTCAGAGCTGGAAAGGGAGATCTGAGGATCATTCACACATTGGAAGATGATGCCATGGGAGTGAAGAGGGCCAGCATCACAAGGCTGGGGAGAGGTTAAAGACCAGGAAAAATAAAAATCAAAGAAAACATTGAGAAGAAGAGGATAGACCAGCATCTGCTGGGCACGAGAGCACACCCTTGTGTGTATGGGCTGGACTAGATGGGCTAGAGTTTCCTTCCAACTCTTGATGTCTGTGAAGCTCTGATTCCGAAATCTTTGAAGTTTATTAATTGAGGAGAGAAATCTTAGTAGGAACAGGTGAGGTGTGTGTGCGTGTGCGTGTGTGTGCACATATGTGTAGAGGGGTGGAGCAGTATTGCTGTAATCTACACTGCAGGATCACAGCAATTTAAAGTGGGAATACAATTTCTGTTCAGTGACATCTGAGCTGTTACAAATAGACCATACTTAAAAAAAGAAGTTATTTCTGTGTTCTCAGCCTAAAATCATCTTGCTTGGGTGTTCTATGCTCAGTCCTTAAAAATCTGCTTGGAAATATCTTTTTAGGAACTGTCAAAGATAAATCTGGTAACAATTTGCATGTTACGTTGGTAAGAAGCTACTCCTAATTTCCAAGTGTTTGCAATATACATTGGAACAAATGTTTATACCAAAGCTGCAGACATAACTGTGAAAAATGATCTTCTTTAAGTAGAGATAATCTTTGAATTAATTCAATTAATGCTATTTCCCCTAAGGATACTATCATTACATTAAAGTCTCAGGTTCACAGATCATATTTAATTTTGTTAAAATGTGCTTCTGACATCTGTTATCAAAGATTCACATTTCTCTATAGAAACCGTGGCCATGTAAGATTTTAGAAATCTTGCTATCACCACTGGGTGCTTTATCCACCCTGCAGAGCAATTCTCTCATGTTAGGCCTGGAGAAGGAAGATGCCTTGCTCAGAATCACCCATTTCAGAAGTAGCTGAGTTGGGACTGGCGCCATCTTGTTTGATCCTTATAACTACCATGGGAGGTCGGTGTTACTCCAGTTTCCATTTTACAGATGAGGAGACTGACTTAGAAGTAGACTGATGTTAAGTGACTTGCTAATGGACTCGAACTCAGGTCTTGTGGAATCCAGACCTAGCTGTCTGTCCCTTGTGTCACCAGCTGCACTGGTAGAGGTTAGAGAGTGTACTGGATACTAAATTTAGATCTAGAAGGAAGCTTGGAAGTCATCTTACAGATGACAAAACAGAGGCACACCTGGATACCACTGACCATCTTCTCCCACTGGATCCTCTCTCCTTCCTGTCTTTTCATGACACTGCTCTCTCCTGGTTTTCCTTCTACTTGTGAGACTGTGCCTCAGTCTTGTCTGCTGGATCATTAACTATGATTCACTGAGAGAGGATCCCAAGGGTTGTGTCCCTGATGCTCTTCTCTCTTTTCTCTACATGCTCACACAGTGTCCCATCAGCTTCATGGGTTTAAGAATCATCTTTATTCACATGACTTTCAGATCCACATATGCAGACCTAAGCTTTCTTCTGACCTCCATTCTCACATTGCCAACTGCTAATTGGACATCTTGAACTGGCTGGCTGGTCAGCAACTCAAACTCAACACATGCAGAGTAGACCTCCGTGTCTTTTCCCCAAAGCACAGCCTTCTTTGAACCTCCCTGTTCTCATGGAGGCATCATCCACCATGTTTCACTCTCCCTCTCCCAGGATATCCAGTTAATTGGATCTCTACGCCATCTCTCACATCTCCACGGTCCCACTCGGACCCTCATCACATCCTCCTTTCCTTATCACAATGCCCCTTGAGTTGGGTCCCATGCCTCAGCACGCTTTTCATTCTAGCCTGTTCTCCACACAGTGATTTTTCTAAAGCAGTCTGTCTATGTCACTCATTTTCCTCTCTCTCTCCACACACACACACACACACACACACACACACACACACACACACACACACACCACCACCACCACCACCACCAACACCACCAGCACAGTGACTCCCTAGGACCACAAGGACGCAATATAACATTCTTTATGTGGCACTTAAGGCTTGTATAACCTAGTCCCTCCCTACTTTTCCAGTCTCACACATTACTCCACATGACCTACCACATCTAGTCTCTATGCCTTTGAGCTGCTCGTCCCCAAACCACCAATACTTTCTTCCCCTCTGCTTGTTACAAGCTCTGGTGTTCTTCCAAACTCCTACCAG
Organism: Pseudocheirus occidentalis; assembly: GCA_028646575.1. Classification (NCBI taxonomy): domain Eukaryota; kingdom Metazoa; phylum Chordata; class Mammalia; order Diprotodontia; family Pseudocheiridae; genus Pseudocheirus; species Pseudocheirus occidentalis. The sequence continues at coordinate 12,392,737 of CM053598.1, read as the reverse complement.
GCACCACCCCTCACACATTGCTTTTCCTAACTCTTTAGCTTCTAGTGCCTGCTTCCTCCAGTTACCTTGCTTTCATTTTGTATGTAGAATGTCATTTTTATAATTAATTATACGCATAACTCACATTTACATAATACTTCAAAGTTTGCAAAGTGCTTCAAATGCATTATTTCATTTGTGCCTTGTACATTAGTACACATGTCGCATGCAATTATTTAAATTTAACATCTAAAAGCTTCCCAAATGATATATGTTTATATTACCTTAACAATGGTAGTCCAGTTGTACCAAAGAATGGCACATGCAGAAAATGCACTTCTTTTTAAAGTTGAAATATTATGTATTGTGGATTTATTTGTGTGTTTTATTTGTGCATTTAAACAAAGAAGCAATTCTGGAGAGTTGCTCTCTCTTCCTCCACCCCTCCTCCCCACCAGACTGAGGTACTGGGTCATCATGGAAGTGATTATTGAAGATTTTATAAAAGTAGTATTGGTAAACATGGAAATTTACAATATGAAATTGCCACAGAAATCTCTTATTTTCAAGCAACTCCTCTAGACCCTCTAAACACCAAAGTGCTCAGAATCACAAATAATGGACAAGTGCAGACAACAGCTCCTGGCTACAGCTGGGCTGCGCTCCATGCATTGGCCCTGTTGCAATCTTGCATTATAAATTAGATGTCTACCTTTGACCTCCTAAGAGGATCACCAATTGGATTATTGTGCATCCCTCGCCTTTATCATTTCAGAAGCAACTGGAGTTTGAGGGTATTAATAACCATTGCTCTCAGAAATATGCTACTAATCATTAATAATGCTAAGAATGATGTCCCAAATTCCCTAATTTAGTAATCAAAAGCGCTATTAGAGTTAGCAGGTTAGAGAATTCTGGAAATGATACAGAACACAAAAACCTCTTCAGAAGCTCTTTTTCTGAGTACTGACTCTGAGGATTCCTTAACGGCATCACTGTCGTCAGTGGAAGAGTCGTCATCACCATACCCCACGGTGGGGACATGACATGAGTCATCATCATCACTACACCCCACAGTGCCATCACTTTCAGAGTCTGAATAATCCATAGGCAGGTTCGTCTTCTTCACTCGAGCTCCTATCTTCCCTCTGCACAGCTACATTTCACCCTCTGGCCCAATGGTAGGATTTAACCCAGGTTACAACGACCTGACTTGGGAAAGGTCGCAGCTGCTCTGATCTCTCTGGGCCAGCTGGAATCACTGAGATAAAGGAACAGAGAACATGTGGCTGAGCCACCCCTCTGAACCCAGGCCATGAGAAGCGGCTGTCAGGGGTGTCCACTACCCCTGTCCAGGTCTGGAGCAGTGTGCCGGCTGTCACCATGGCTCCTAGCACTTCCTTTGGGCCAGTGCTGACCAGAACTGACATCTCTTAGGTTGCACGTGAGGTGAGACAACACGGAGCAGACAGAAGGCTGGACACAGTGTCAGGAGAAGTGGATTCTAGACTCCCACACCTGACAGCTGTGGGATCTCGGAGAACTCACTCGACATTTGGAACCTCAGCTCTAACATCCATAACCTGGCTTCATTCAAAAACATGAGTTCTAATCAGAGATTTTTCAGAGTGGTCTAAGGGGGAGGACTAAAGCAGGGCTTCTAAGCCCAGAGTTCATGGACCTTCAAAGGGTCTCTGCATAGAGTTCAGGGGTCTATGAACCGGGATGGGCAGAAGAGCGTCTTTATTTTCACTAAGCTGGTTTCCTGCGCAATGCTGTCTATTTTATTTTGTTCAATAATCATTCTGAAGAGGGGTCAGTATGATTCACCAGACTGCCAAAGGGGTCCTTGAAGAACACAGAGAAAAGGTTAAAATACCCCTGAGCTAGAGATAGTGGTTCTTTGGAGGTAGCCCCGAAGATTATACTTGGTCGATGTGAGCCCCAAGCCAGGCAGTGTGCATGTGTGCATGTGTGTGTGTGTGTGTGTGCACGTGCGTGCGTGTGTGTGTGTGTGTGTGTGTGTGTAGTGGGGGGGATCCCCGAGACAATGGGCTACATTTATTTCTTTATATTTTGCATTTGCTTTTCTGTGGATATATTGTTTCTTGATCATTCCTTGAGGGGAGAGACTGATTTCAGGTTTTCTTTGTACTCCTACTACTTAGCATTCTGCCTGGCACATAGTAGGTGTTATATAATTCACTAAACATTTATTAATTACCTACTGTACTTAGATACTAGCTATATGACCCTTGACAAGTCACTTTACCTTCTTTGACCAAGTTTCTTAATCTGTAAAATGAACTGGAGAATGAAATGGCAAACCACTCCAGTGTCTTTGCCAGGAAACCCCCAAATACGGCACGAAGAGTCAGACACTACTGAAATCAGAGTACTGTGCAAAGTGCAAGGGAAAGACCAGACTGAAGTGAGACATGGCTCTTGCTTTCATGAAGCTTATCGAGGAATAACTAGGAATAACTATATGACAAGACAGGACATTAGAAGGTGATGAAACAAAGAGCTTTTGGGGGGTCTGCTCAGGTCTAATCTCGCTGATTAGGGGATCAGGGAAGAAGGTGACCAAAATAAAGACAAATGTAAATATGTTGGGGAAAAATTGCTCATGGGCAGAGTGAGCCAATACAATAAAGACAGCAATGCTATGTAAATTAATTTACCAAATCAATATCACATCAATAAAACTACCAAAGGATTGCTTTGTAGAACTAGGAAAAAATGCTCTAAAATTCATATAATGGAGGGAGACTGGGGAAACAGAGAGACAGAGAAAGAAGGGGGGAGGAGGAAGGCTGACTAAAGATAGAGACAAAGAAGAGAGATCAATAAAAACAGAGGTAAAGATAAAATAGAGAAAGATAGAGAAAAAGAGCTAGAGGAGACAGAGTGAAATTGAGACTGAGAAACACAGGGAGACAAAGACAGAGAAAAACACACACACACACACACATACGGAATAAATGACATTACTCTGGCAACTGCATGAAAGCTAATTTGAAAGAGAAAGCTGATAGAGACAAAGGAAAGCTGGAAGAAAGCCGCTGAAATAGATCCAGAAGGTGGCAAGGATCTCCCAAAGGCTCTTGACTCCCTCCTCCATCACCTTTGATGTCTTTTGCATATATTCTGCTGTATATTTACTAATAATTCAATAAAATATTAATAAATTAATATTTATTATATAGAATATATACACTTATTCATGCAAATGTTATATCCCTAATAGAGTATGAATGAGAGAAGAGACAACTTCATTTTTATTATTGGATTCCCAGCATAGTATCTGACTCATAGTAGGTATTTTATAAGCACTTGACTGATGAGGGCATGTACCAGGATAGAGCCTGCGGGAATCAAGAAATAATGTTGAATGCAAATGGTACCCCAAGACAGAATCAAGTAGATTTGGTTCTAAAACTAGGAGATTGGATTAACTAATCTCTGAGGTACTTCCCATCTCTAAAATTCCAGGAGTGACCAAAGTTTTAAAGTGGTTCATCTTCAAACAAGTTCATCAGTTTCCCAATGTCCCCAACTGGAGTTTGGGGGAGAGTGGGCCAACTGGTTTGCCAAAGAGACCCCCATGATGAATGGGCCCATGTCTTACCTAACCTCTGCATCATCCCCTACAGAACAGCCCAGAGCTTAGCACACAAATATTGTTTCCTTGAATCAGTGAATAAAAAAAAGTAATGAATGAATAAAGGGAGGCAAAACCTTCCTTCCTAAAATGCAAAGGCAAAATCAGAAAAAAGAATGGAACTTTCATGATCAATATATGACAAGCTTCAAGGAAGCCTTTGAAAGGAGATAAGAGTGCTACTACGTGGTCATCATGTATGAGGACTGAGTGAGTATGTGGAGAAGTACTGATGGGGTTTCATTGCTAGAAACTGGGGACGTAGAATGTTGTGACATTTCAGATGAAAACTCACACATCTTTGCCTATATAACATTTGGTGCAATAGCCACTGTTAATAATTTCAAGTGTGAAAGTAAAAATGTATGTTAAACATCATTTAGACTTTCAATAGTTCTTAGTTCATTTTTTTCTTAATGCATTACATTAGGCTTGTTGGCTAAAGGTTAAATAACTGTAGAATCTTAGACATTAGATTCCAGCCCTGGAATTTTGGAATAGGCAGACCTGTTAAAGGCATCTAGTTCTTTATGTGTCAATCATCATGCCAACTGAAGAGGTAGAAGATGACAATGATTATTTTGCTGTTAATTTTTATATATCCCTGTACTGAAATCTAGGCAAGAGCAGGAGAGTCACAGATAAGCTCTGGGGTTGGAACATGCCATAGTTGGGGCAATTTTCATGCTGGTCTGGGAGCATCATTCTAAATGAACAGGAAGCTTCCTTGAGAAAATATCAACAGAAAACAGGGAGTCTAAGAAGATAAAGTTCAGTAAAGTCATTGAGTTTCCAGGCTTTGCCTGGAGCCACTGCTATGAGGTATAGTATCAGTGAAGTTCCAAGGTCCTTATAAAGCAAAAGACGGCCCTAGGTCAAGCTGGAGGGCTGTGAGAGGTCAAGCCAAGGAGTAGTGAGGAACAGAACCACAACGAATAAGAACAAACCCAATTCTTGCCCTATTGCTGGATGGTGAGTCAAGCAGAATGTGAAGGTCTTAATGAAAGATGGAACTACCAAAAAGGAGGGTTGTTGGGTCTTCTAACAAGGTGGGGGCATGATCCTGTTTCCTCCTTCTTGATCTAAATCTTCAAATTCTCAAAGAAATATGAAACTTGTAGGAACCAGCAACACTTTGGAAACCAGAGCGCTCAGCGCCAGCAAGATGAAGAATACGGGATTGAACTCCAAGTTCGTATTGAAATTTAGAATGAAGTCAAATTTCACCTTAAGGGGACAATGGCTGGACTCTAGCATCTCTTGAGCTCTTTCCCTCACCAGAGGAGTTTTAAACCCAGTGTGGGGCTATACTGTCATTGTTCTTTAATTATTTATCAGTACCAACCATCTTCTATTAGAATCTCGTTAAAATTGCTTGCATTCCCCAGACATCCCTGAACCAACTTTTTCCATTCTTTTATTTTTTTTAACCAAAGAATATTTAGCATTAAATTTATCTGAGAGGAAAAAAAAGAGTGATGCTGGATGGATCAGAACCTAACCAGTCCACAAGTACATTGCTATTAGTAGAAAACCCCGGTTGCTCTGTATTTGGACTTGTCTGAGTTATTTCTCTCCTATGCTCTTGGGAAGCTCATTGGGATAACCTCATCACCCTGAGTGATCTCCCCAGCCTTGGCGCTCCTGTTCCTCCCCTTCATCCCTTCATCACCACTCTCTGGCCCTTTGATTGAAGGGTGAGGTCATGAGCTCCAAATCTCTATTTAAGGAGAGAGCTCAGCTCGGACATCTCAGTTCTCACCTGGTTGCACTGCTGGGTGACTTCTCTATCTCCAACAATCATGCCTCACTGGTAGGTTCTTTCTCTCCCCTTCCTCCATTTTTTTTTTTTGCTTTTTGGAGGGGCAATTGGGGTTAAGCGACTTGCCCAAGGTCACATGGCTAGTTTTGGGTTAAGTGTCTAAGGTCAGATTTGAACTCAGGTCGTCCTGACTCCAGGGCCGGTGCTCTATTCATTGCACCACCTAGCCGCCCCCCTCCTCCACTTTGCAATTTCCTTTTGGATGTTGTCTTTCCCCTCCTGCCTTACATCATAAATTCCATGATGGAAGGGACTGTTTTTTGGTATTTGTATCTGCATTACTTACCCCAGTGCTGGCATTAATGGGTGCTTAATAAATCCCTATTGATTGGTTGACCCAAAGTTATTTGGGAAGTCTCTAGTGAAAATCTTCCTTACCACACCTCCCATCTCCCGTTTTATTTACCTCTGACCCATTTTTCCTACTGCTATCGGATTAGTTTTCTTTATGCCCAGATATGGTCTGTATAATGAATAAATGCACCTTCAAACCCCCTAGCTAGCATTCAAAGATTACTGGACTCACTTTTATTTTAACTTGTGTTATTCCCTCTCATTGGGGTGTTGCTCCAGAGAAATCAGCCTGTTCACAAGGTTATGCATGCTAAGGGACCAGTCAGTCAATGACACTTTGTTCAAGATGCTCTGCATGTGTGAAGCACATTCTTTCTCACCATTTCCACCTGTTCAGATCCTAGCCATCTTTTAAGTTCCAAATTCCACTTTCTCCAAAATGCTTTCTCCTGGTCATCCCTGGCCATCCTTTCAATATAAATGTATTTTCAGCTCCTTCTTGGAACTTCCTTCACACACTAATACTGTATTTTTTCTTCAAGGTTATTTCATGTGTCACATTTTATCTCTCTCTTCCCAACTAGGTGGTATCTGAGGGAGAACTTCCATGAGGGAAGGGATGACTTTGATAACTCTGGAGGAGTTATCAATAAGTGAGGCTGCCTCACTTATTGACATGCAAGTCATGACATGACCCTTGGGATGTCCTTATTTTTCCTTGAGACCAAAGGATGAATGGCAACAGGGCAGATTAGCACAGCCGGTGCAATTTACAATCTTAGAAAACTTTCTGGGGTATTGAGGGATTAAATGACTTCTGGGGTGATAGAGCCTGGGTGTGTTAAGAGGCAGGGCTGGAAATCAGGTTTTCCTAGCTCCCAGGTCAGTTCAAGATGTACAATATCATGCTGACTCTCAAGGAACTTTGGATACTCAGTTCTCCAATTCCTTTTGTTGAGCAGAAACCAAAATGCATTCTGGACTTAAGAGTAAAATTAGCATTCTAAGGCATGTTACAAAGCTGTTGGATGGAACACAGCTGAGATGGAAAGAAACAAAAGCAATTTCAGAAGACACACTGTGTAGACTCTAGAGATGCTGATGGGAATTCCCTTTGAGCATACAGCCCTCTGCACATCCTTAAATCATCAGTGTCCACAAAGAGAAATCTCGTCCTTCCCAATTTCTATCGTAGGTAATGTCCCCTAAGACATTACATTAGGTAGTTTTCACCACCAAATGCAGCCATGTTTGATTCACAGAGGAAAGAGATTCACCAGACAAGTCTTCTTTGTAGGGCACAAATGGCATTTATGCTGTCCATTGGCTTCAATTACAAAACCGTGTGGCCGAGCATCGCAAATGTACCAATCTGGCCTTGGCGAGGATTTTCCAAAGAAAGGGGAAAGCTTTGTGAGTTCCTTCCCTTTCTGGTCTTATTCCATTGCTGTTTTAAAAGGGCAAATTTAAAGGTTGAGCTGCTACTGGATTTTTCAGGGACTCCAAGGGACTGTTTGTAAGCTGCTAAGAATTATAACTGTAGGTGGTTTGTCTTTTTTTTTTTTTGGAGGGGCGAGTGTTTTTGGAATCTCATCCCTTCTTCTCTATGGGAAGCCTTAAGAATCACATTTAGCCCAGAGGCCCAGTTGCTCTCTCCAAGATTAATACCATATCCTCCCTTCACCAGATACTCTGGATCTACCCAGGGTATGATAAGTCTAATAATCAGTTTTATTTTGTGACAATTACGAATGGGATTTTGCAGAATCACTGAATTTCAGTCAGAAGGAATGCCGGGGTCATCACATTCAATCTCTATCAGAAAATGATCCCTTCTAAAATATGAAAACGTCAGTAAGGGAAAGGGAAGGAGAGGAAAGAATTCTGAATTTCCGGTCCCAGATCTTACTTCAAATCAAATGACTGCCACTCACTCCCTTAATGGTCTTGGGCAAATCACTTCACAAGTCTGCCTCAGTCTCTGTGCATGTAAAAGGCAAGGACTGGAATAAAGGATTTCAGTTTCCTTCCAGATCCAGGGCTTTAATCCTTTGACTTTAAGAGAAAAGAATAGGGGAAAGAGCACTATCTCTGCAATCAAATGATCTGGGTTCAAACCCTGCCTCTGATCCTCCCTACTGGTATGACTGAGAAAAGCACTTAATGTTTCTCAAATTAAACTCCCTCCTCTGTAAAGAGAGAGAATTAAACCAGATGAGCTCAAAGGTTCTAGATTCTTTGAGAAGGTTTTAGATTCTTTGGAATCAGAAGAGCTGGGCGCACATCCTACCAGTGACATTAACCAGCTGTGTGACGGTCGGTGAGGGCCTTAACCTCTCCAGGTCTCAGTTTCAGAAGAGGGGAGGACCACAGAATGCTTCTGTTCTACACCTATTATCTCTTACTCTATATAAACATTACACTACGTAGATTGGCAGTCCTGTTAGACTATAAGTATTGGCAGGCTGTAAGCTTCTTGAGAGCAGGGACGGTTGCTTCTGTCTTTGCTCCCTCCATGTTTACTGTGCACAAAGTCGCTGCACATTTGTGGAAGTGAACCAAGTCCTGGGCATATGGGCAGACAGTGCCCAGTGGAGAGACAAGGAGAAGGACACAGGCATCTTACTATCAGACCTTCTAGCCTGTGATTATAGGCTTACAGAGCTGGTGCAAGAAGGGACCACAGGGCCTTCATCTTACACCTAAGGAAACTGGGACCCAGGGAAAGACAGTGACTTATCCCAGGTCACATTGAGAGGAAGCGTCTGAAGTGGGGTCTGATAGTGCCATCTCCTATTGTTTCCCACTGCTAGCTTGTACTGATCTTGGAGGCCACTAAAAGCCCCAGATCTTTGTCAGACAAACTGCTGCTAGGCCATGGCTCTCCCAACTTAAAAACAACAAACATGTACACGAGTCCTTATTAAAATTCTCCTTATTTAGTGTATACCAATGTCCAAACCTTTACAGATTCTGGCTATCATCCAGAGTATTAAATGTCCATCCTGGCTTGGTGTTATAAGCCGGCTAATTAGTCATTGGTGAAAATGTTAAAGAGCATAGAGCCAAGAACTGATCCCTGGGGCACTTCCACATTAACATCAAACTCTTTGGTTCTAGCCATTCCGCTGGTTCTGAGCTGACCTCATTACACTATTGGCCAGCCCACAGCTCCCCATTTTCCCCTCATGAGAAGAACATTTGAAATTTGCCAGATGGGTTGCTAAAATTTAAATTCTCTGAGTTCCCATCTCCTCTTTGCCTCCTCACCCAAGTCTCCGTATTTCTTCTATTAATTTTAAAGCAAAATGTTTGAATACAGAATTTAAGCTGAAAGGAGAGGAACCGTGGTATAGAAGTTAACGAGCCAATCTTGGCATTCAGAGAACTTGGGTTCATGTCTCACTTCTGACAATTACCAGCTGTGTGACTGTGGGAAAATCATTTAATCTCAGCCCACTCCCTAGAACTTAGCGAATATATTGTCGATAGGTTGTGATCTCTAATGATGGAAGGTATTTTCACACAGGTAGTCCCCTCTGCCTAGATTAAAGCACAACTTCATACATTCACACATAATCTTAAGGAATTTTCAGTCTTTCATGAAATATGGCAATTCCATGTGCACTTTGATGCGTCATGTATATACCTAGTACTCATACAAATAAAACGCATGTAAATTTACATGCTATACATTTAGAGCGAATATTTACATATTTAGTCAGTCCTCACATTCTATATATTACACATGTATGTACATAGGCACTAAATATGTAAATATCACACATCAGATGAATATATACATATATGCTTTATGTCAATGTCGGCAGAATTTACATCTTTCTATTGGGTTATAAATTCCCTGGACAAAAAACAAAAGCCTCTTGTATGGCTTACAGTCCCCGGGGAACCTCATAGAGAGCTGTACTCCCAGGAGGCCCTCAGTCATTCTTCAGGGATTATGTTGACAGTATTTCCCATTACAAAAATGTCATATAAACCATGTCTGAGGTTGACTTCCTGATTGGAGAATCAAAATATCTCTATATCGTGCCCAGTGGACAGATTAAATTAGACGGGCAATTTCCTGTAATAGAGATATGGCCACACTGACTGCAGTGCTTCATTTTCCATTGGTTATTTTGCTTATAATAATCACTCACTTTTATACAGATTCTTCCCGGGTTTACAGCACAGTTTATGCCCATTCTCTCTCATTATCCTTTTAACCACCCTTCCAGGTAACGCCTACAAGTATAATTGCTCACACATTATAGAGGACGAAACAAACTCATAGGACTTTCCCAAGATCACACAGCTTTTAGGCGTGAAATGAGATTCTGATGCATCTCCATTTCCGCTACCCCTGCTGCCTCCGAAGGTGCAGACACATCCCTAGCCCAGAGACATGGCTTCCCATATGTAGTAGAGAGAGGATGGATTCCCAATCTGGTAGACTTTGGTTCAAATGTTATCTATATCACTTACGTCTCTGATCATGGGCAGGTGAATTAAGCTCATTGAGTCTGTAAGAGGGAATAACAATCAGCCAATAAGCATTTATTAAGCACCTGCTCTATACCAGATCACAGTATTGACCTCACAGAGTTCTTTTAAGGATCAAATGAGGTCAGTGATTTTACAAACCTTAAAACTCTATGTAAAAATGAGTTATGGTTATACTTGAAGTCATTGTATGGGCAGAAGAACTGAATTAGTTTCTCTGACTTCCTTCAAGGCTTAGCTCAAACCACATGCCTTGGTCCTTCCAGCTTTTAATTCCTTGCATTCTTGGATCAGCCTCCATCTATCTGTATATATTGTTGTTGTTATAGCATTACAGTCATGTCTGACTCTCCATGACTCCATTTGGGGTTTTCTTAGCAAGGATACTGGAGTGGCTTGCCATTTCATTCTCCAGTTCATTTTACAGATGAGGAAACTGAGGCAAACAAGGTTAAGTGACTCATCAGGGTCACATAGCTAGTATCTGAGGCTGGATTTGAACTCAGGTCTTTCTGACTCCATGTCCAGTATTCCATCCACTGTGCCACCTAGCAGCCACACACATCATATATGTATATCTATTTGTGAACTGTCTGTTAGAATGGGAACTCCTTGAGCACAGAACCTGTGTTTTTGTTTTCGCAGTACTGAGCACAATGCCCTGTATGTAGTCAGCCCTTAGTAAATGCTCTTGACTGACAATTCACATCTCACCTGATGATATTGTTCTGCAAGACCCAGTCTGTGGATTTTGGATCCCTCAAGAGCTACCAAATTATTGCAAGTTATTAGCAAAACCATATTCCAACCAAGTGATGCATTGATTGATCCCTGTTTAGCTCCAGCAAAACCTTCAATGTAACTCAATGTAACAAATCAGCATATACCTTTTGCAGCCTGGATAAATGGAGTCCCCCTCCTCTACGCATTACTGTTTTTCAAATAGACGTGGATGTAACTTACTAATGGGATACAAATTTATTTGAAGTATTGTGAATTTCAGACAACTTTCTGTCACAATTTTCTTAATCATTAGAACACTAATGGCACAACTACAATGATCTGGGGGTCTGAGAAATTGTTTGAATTAAAAGGGAGTAGATTCTTATATTCAGATTCTCATATTCTGCTCTATTCTCCCCTGGGCTTTTGAGCTCTTGAGGGCAAACATGAATTGTTACCAAAATCATTCCCTGTGTAACTTTTTTAAAAAGACTCATTTAATTTTTTTTAATACTAAATTCTCTCCCTCCTTCCAGCTCCTCCACCATCCATTGAGAAGTCAAGAAACATGATACCCATTACATATGTGAACTCATACAAAACATATTTGTACATTAGTTATGTTTCAAAAAAGGAGCAAGAGAAATAAAGAAAACCAAAAAAAATAATCTTCTTCAATCTGCACTTAGAGTTCATCAACTCTCCAGAGACAGATAGAATTTGTCATCATGAGTCCTTTGGAAGTGTGGAGCATTGTCTTGATCAGAGTAGTTAAGTCACTCATAATTGATCATTACACAATGTTGCTGTTACTGTGTTGAATGTTCTCCTGTTTCTGCTCATTTTACTTTGTATCAGTTCATGTAAGTCTTCCCAGGTTTTTCTGAAACCATTCTGATTTTCATTTCTTCTAGCCCAATAGTACTCCATCACATGGAACACGCCCTGTCATATACTACAACTTGTTTATCCATTCCCCAATTGAGGGGCAGCCCCTCAATTTCCAATTCTTTGCCACCACAAAAAGAGCTGCTATAAATATTTTTGTATGTGTAGATACTTCTTCCTTTTTCTTTGATCTCTTTGGAGTGTAGACCTAGTAGTGGTACGGCTGGGTCAAAGAGTATGTGAATTGTTTATTTTTTTATTTTTGCTCTTTGGGTTTAGTTCTAAATCATCCTTTAGAATAACTGGACAGTTCACAACTTCACCAACAACGCATTAGTGTCCCAATTATTTTTCCATATCATCTCCAGTATTTATCATTTTCTTTTTTTCTGTCATGTTAGTCCATCTGATAGGCCTACGGTGGCACCTCAGATTGTTTTAATATGTAATTCCCTAATCCATAGTGATTTAGAACATTTTTAACATAATGATTAATAGCTTTGATTTCTTCTCCTGAAAACTGCCTGCTCATATCCTTTGAACATTTATCACTTGTAGCACTGGATAACTTTAAATAAATGGAGTAGTGATATGGCTTAATTCATTATCAATTTTTAATGATCTTAGGATCATAGCTTTAGAACTAGAATGGTACTTCATTAACCCCATTATTTTTCAAATGGGGAAACTGAGGTCTAGAGAGTTTAAAGAATCAAGGTTGTATAGGTAATAAGTTGCAGAGCTGAGATTTGAACCCATCCTCTGACTTCAAAACCACTTGGACTCTGTAGTGAGCAATCTTCCATGACTGGTTCATTCTTTTGCCCTTTAAGGCCCTGGCCACCATGTTCTCAGTCTACATCATGATCAATTTCACCCCTTCTTGAAGACTGTCCTTCACTTCTTCTGTGTATTTGGGGCCTTCTTACCACATATTGTTAAATTTCTGTCCATCTCCCCTTAGGTTTCAAATTCAAATCATCCTGTACCAGGGTCAGATGATGAAGCAAGGGTATAACTCTAGATTTGGCCCCACTCTCATCCCCACACATGGGACTACATGATCATTCCTAGTCAGACCCAGGAATCTTTGGGTGGACATTGAAGGCAGCCTAGAATATTATTAGATTTTAAACCAAGGAAGGATATAAGCTAAAGAAGGAGACAGACAAGGAGAATGAAGAGAGATCAATGTCTTAGAAGCTGGTGGAAAAGAGATAGTATAGAGAGCAATGGTTCTCAACCTTCCTAATGCTGCAACACTTTAATACAGTTCCTTATGTTGTGGTGACCCCCCAAGCATAAAATTATTTTTGTTGCTACTTCATAACTGTAATTTTGCTACTGTTATGAATCATAATGTAAATATGTTATATGCAGGATGTATTTTCATTGTTACAAATTGAACGTGAACCACAGGTTGAGAATTGCTGGTATAGGGAGAGAGAGTGGTCAGCATCCATGCATTCCATGGAAAAGCCCAGTCTAGAGCTATTTCAAACTTCCATTCTAAATCTGAATTTAGTTCTTCCTTACCCCAACAACAGCTAATGCATTTTTTACATTTACTATATTTAACAATATTTTTGCCCTCTGTGTTAATTCACAAGCCCTGCTTTCCACAGAATTTTAATATCTTTGGTAATCTCCAGTATTTGATTAATCCTTTACCCTTTGCCACTATGCCCATTTCATAGATGTCAAGGAACTAGCTCCATGGTTATATCATATGCATTTTGTATAGGAATCAGCAGGTCATAGCCAGAGTCATTAGATTGAAAGCTAGAAGAGACTTTTAAAATTCTCTCCAACAAGCCAGTCATTTAACAAACAGGGAACCAATCAGTTCACACATCTTAATCATGATTCATCCAGATCCTCACTTGACTGATCACTGACTGTTCCATCTTGTGATTTTGTCTTTGAGGGAAATGTGGAAGATTGTGATGGAAATAGCTTAAGAGAGCCTGTGGAGCTGAGTCTAAATCAAGGCCATCTGAGTCTCCCACAGAGGAAGAAATGGCAGCTGACCCTCTGAATATTAAAATGGATTATAAAGCACATTCAAGTAACTCTATTATTTAGAAAATCAGTTGAAGAAATTAACAGAATTGAAGGTGATATTCTCAGAATTATGATGGGAATAAAGAGTACAAGGTGGTAGAAAAGCTTCAGAGACAGGAACATTGACAATGATTTGCAAATTGTGATTAAGAAGGCAATGTTGATGGGCTCATGTTTGGAGGCAGCGATACCTCATAATTAGAATTACTAGATATCTTAATTAATATCTTAACATCCTATCAAGTTGTCATAATTAGTGGGTTAGGGCACTGTATTATCTTATTTATTCATCACTCAATGTGCTGTTTTGTTCCATTTCCAATCAAGAAATCTTTTTTTTATAATTGCAAAAGTAGTTGGCATCTGCAAGAACAAATTTTGAAAGACTTAAGTCTTTTAAGTGGAAGTACATAATCTATTCCCTGCCTGTCCTTGGGAATACAGTGCTTCAATTTCTTCATTGTTATTGTTGTTGAGTTGTATCAATTGTGTCTGGCTCTTGGTCACCCCATCTGGGGTTTTCTTGGCAAAGATACTGGAGAGGTTTGCTGTTTCCTTCTTCAGCTCATTTTATGGATGAGGAAACTGAGGCAAAAATTTAAGTGACTTGCCCAGGGTCATATAGCTAGTAAGTATCTGAGGTCAGATTTGTCCTGAAGATAGAGCCCTACCCTCTATCCAATGCAACACCACTTAGCTGCCCAAATATAGCATTGTCATCCATTTATGAAGCAACAATTTAACAGGGCTTTTAATTATGAGACATCTGCACTATGGAACCTACAACCACCAATATTACTTCCTCCCTTCTTGGTCCTAGTCTGTAACAAGCCAACCTGGTCATGTTAATTAGACAGCCATCGTCAACATCACCATTCCCCACACTCATTTCCTACCATTTGCCACATGTCATACAATACACCTCAATTTCATTTTCAAAGCCAGACTACTACTTCCAGATCTTCTAGATCTTCCAGATCTTCTAGATCTTCCAGATCTTCTTTGATCGATTGTCCTCCCTCTTCTGCCCCTTTAGTGAGGGGGCCCTCCAAGGATCTCTCCTCATCCTTCTTTGATTCTTGTTTTCTGTTCCTGAGCTCATCTATTCCCATCGATTCAATTATCTTCTTGGTACGTGACTCTGAGATTTATATGCACTCATCCCCTAAGGGACACTTCCTCCACGAAGCCTTCTCTGCCCCTCCACCTGTTAGTGTCTCCTGAAATTACTTTGTATTTATTTTTATTTATTTTGAATTTATTTTGCTAATATTTTATGTAGACTTGGATGTGTCTGTGTTGCTTTCCCCCATAGACTCTAACCTCTTTGAGGGCAGGCACTTCAGTTTTGCCTCAGTATCCCCAGTACCTGCCAATGTTTGTTTGTTTTTTATCAATTGATTATCTATTGGCTACATATCTGTCACCTACAACTAAATGTGACCAAAGCCGCACTAATGATCTCTGCTGATGGTGCCAGATTTATCTTAGTCCATAGGCTGGGAAGATATGTCATCACATCCCTTCCTTTACCCTTGCCCTCCCTACCCACATGCCCCATCCAGAGCCCATTGACTGTCTAGTTCTACAGGGTCTTCATCTTTCACAATTGTCATGTCAATCTCCTTCTACTCCTGTGACCACCACCACAGTTTAGGCCCTAATAATTTCTCAACTGAATTATTATAATCTTCCATGAACTGCTCTCTCTGCCTCTAACTTCTCTTCTCCCTAGTTGGTCTTTTGCAGAGCTGCCAAAATCGTTTTGCATTTAAACTCTCGCCCCCAAACTATCAGGGGCTCCCTACTGCTGGTAGGACAAAATTCCAAGTCCTCGGTGTGGCTCTTAAGGTCACCTATATTGTGGCCCCATTCAGCCTTATTTTCCACAATCTATAATCCAGTCAGATTGGACCTCTAATGATCCAGGAATCTTCATTTGTCATCTCCGGTGTCTAAGCTTTTGTGTCTGCTGTCTCCTGTTCCCAACCTTTCTCTGAAATCGACTCAACTGGCCCTGTTAGATCCCTTTACTTCAGATGTCTGCTCTCTAAGACCCTCCAGTCTTTACCCAAAAGATGCTGTTTTCATTCCTTAAGTCTTCCCATAGCACTTTATCAGAACACACAGACACACACACACACACGTGCACACACATGCACGCACACAAGCACACACAAAACACATATAAATACACACACACGTGTGTGCACACACATATAAACACACACACATGCACACACACATATAAGTACGCCCACATACGGTTCATATCCTCCCATGCCTACCCCTATCAGATTGCAAAGTCTTTGAACACAGGGATTTATTTGTCCTCTGTATCCTCAGGACTGGGTGTAGGGCCTTACATGTAGTAGACAGTTAATAATTATTTGGTGAATTGAATTGATCTATATTGGGAAGAAATATTCCAAAGCAATTGCACCCCCCCAAAAAAACATGCTCAGTAAGCCTACTAATATCAATTTGAATGCCCCCTGTATTCACATAAAAAGTGACCTTTGAAAACAATGATCTTTTTTCTCTCCCTATACCAGCTTCCCTGGGAAATGTCAGCAAAGTCATTAAGGGTCTCTAAGCTACTAGTTTCAACTGTAGCCCAGTTGGAAACTGCCTCTTGGCCTCTACGTTTCAACAGCCATTGGATACCCTGTCTGCTTTACGGTCATAGGTATTAGGTTGAAAGGTTCTGCTTTGGTAGCAAGAGCTCTTCTCTGACTGGAGGTTACACCAGGGACAACAGTGACATCTTATCTAAGTGCCAAGGACTCTTTCCACACTACTCATCGTGTCCAATGGAACTTTCACTGTAGTCTCCAAGAATGACTATTTTTATCCCGAGAAAGTCTAAGATTAGAACAGGATTAAAACACCTCTACAAACATACCCACAACACAAACAAGATCATCTGTCAGCCCCTCACTTCCTAAACCTTTTTAAATCCTCTCTCAGGGTCAAAGGCAGTCCTGGGATTAAAGCTTGAAAAAAGCCTAGCCCTCACTCGGAGAGATTCAAGGCGGCCAAACACAGTATCCAAGCTCTTGTAATCTACAGGCCCCATCATCCAAAGTCAGTGTGCTCCCATGATGCCTGTAACTTCAAACCAAGGGACCAAAAAGCCTACAGCAAAGCAGTGTAGGCAATGTTAGCACTCTCGATGTGGAATCGCTTTGTGGAGAATGTATCAGTACCACCAGTTTCCTTCCCACCTCACCCCCCTGCATCTTGCCAGTGAACAGGGGCTGAGCTGAGTGCCTATCCTGTGTCTGTATGATTTCTAGGACAAACTGGAGCTTTCCCTTAGGGATGGATGGATATCCCCCCATATATGAAAGACTAAGTGGAAGAGGGATTAGCCTTAAGGATAGAACCGGGAGCCTTGGGTAGAAGGCACCAAAAGACAAGCTCAAGACTTGATGTAAAGAACAGCTTCTAAACAACTCGTGGTATGGGCTGTGTTGGAAGTGAGTAAACAAACCCTCTATCACTAAAGCTCTTCAATGTTCTGTTTGTTGACCATGCGTGGAGGCAGCTGGATAGAGCACTGGACTTGTATCAGGAAGCCCTGAGTTCAAATCCACTCTCACATCCTAACTACCGTGTAACCCCAGACAATTCATGTTCACTGCTTGCCTCAGTTTCTTCAACTGTAAAATGGGCATAATAATAAATAATAGCACCTACTTCCCAGGATGATGGGGTTCAAATAAGCTCCTATTTGTAAAGCGTATATCACAGAGCCTGACAAAAGAAGAACTGGATAAATCCTTATTTCCTTCTTCTATCTCTCTCTTCCTTCCTTCCTTCCTTCCTTCCTTCCTTCCTTCCTTCCTTTCTTCCTTCCTTCCACTTCACACACATAAATTTTCTAATGTATTTTGTCAAACTGAATTACTGAGTTGATCCTATCTCTGCCCATGTGGGCCTCATCTGTAAATGGGACTTTGCTTAGCAGACCTTCCATGAAATTCTCTTCCCTTAAAAAAAAAAAAGCATCAGACTATTATTAAAGCCACTCAGTGTTTCCAAGCCCAAAAGCCTGTCCCAGAAGGAAAAGGAAATTAGATGCCGTAATATGTTCAGCTCCAAATGACAGCTCTCAATATTGATCAGTATTCTGCCACATGGACCATGGATTTCAATGACAGTTCTAATAACTATAACATCATTTTATTGGCACATCATAAAAATAACACTACCTGCTTTACTCCCTTATTTATTTATAGTGCTATGAAGGAGAAAGTATTGGTCATATTCCATATGATGAAGCAAAATGTGTTCTGCTTAGGGATGAAAAGATCTTTGGACCTGTTTCTATGTATACAATGCTTAGACGACTTTGATAGATCATTGATCATGGAGGAAACTAGGGCAGACGACCAGAACGCACATCTATGGTATTCTGTGCTGTAGTATGATATGGGCAATGCCAGGAGCTGGCACTTCTCCCAATGATACACCATCAACCCTGTAAAGGCTTGATATGACCACAGAAGGGACATCTATAAATACATTTTATTTTATTTTTTCCAAAATTTTAATTTAGACTTAAATTCTAGAACATAATAGAGAAAAGAGACAAAAACGTATCATAAAAAAATATTGGAACTTAAATACATAATTAGAAAGAAAAAAAACTTTCTGTGTGCATAGCAGAACATAAGAGAGAGAACTCCTAGTATGTAACAATAAATTTTCATTTCAAGAGAGCCTGTAGGATAAATATTGACAATTGGCCATCTTTTCTTTGCTTCCCTGTGAGTTTTCTTTTGTTCTCTGCAGTGCACTTTTAAATTTCGTTCTTTTTCCACTTCCCCACACCCTGAAGGCCACAATAAAGTTTAGATATGCCTATCTATAGGTATAGATATATATGTACACATACGCATACATACATACATACATATATACATACATATATCTACATCTACTTTCCCAAACAAAATCCACTCCTGATCTTTGTTTTTATGTATGTGCATATCCCTTGTTTCCTGTCTCTCCTGCCTCCTCTACTTTACTTTTACCCACTACCTTGCCCTCCTATGACTTGCCTGCTCCCCTCCAAGGATCCCTACCCTACCCTCCAATTCCCATAAATCTTAACACCCTTCAATACCCCTATCGTATGTACTCCCTCACCCTCCCCTCTAAAGATCACTCCTTTGTCCTCTCCCCCCTCCCTATTCCCCTACCATTTATTTCTTCTGAATTTAGAAGACTTTTATACTCTTCTAAATATGTATGTATCATTCCCTCTTAAACCCAATCTCTATGAAATAGGTTACCAGAACTACCAGCCCTCCTTCCCCATCTAGGTCCTGCATATCCGTCTTCCTCTTATACCTTATTTGTAGCTGTTCCTGAATGGCTTCACTTTTAAAGTTCATATTATACTCAGGTTTACCCCAATCTATACATACATCTTAGCAGCTCATTATATCTTCCTAATGTTTAGAAATCAGAGGCTATGCACCTGTGTGGATAGAATGCTGCATTTGGAATTAGGAAGCCATGGGTTCAGATTCTGCTTTGATATATCTGAGCTCGGTGATCACAACTCTCTTCACCTCTCTGAGACTCAGACAACTACCAAATCCTTAGGTGAGGTCATATGGCTTAGTAGATAAAACGCTGGAGCCAGGTAGACCTGAGTTCAAAGACAGCCTCACCTATTTACTAGTTGTATCACTATACTCAAGACCCTTAGTCTCTCCGAGTCTCACTTCCTGCTCCTGTAAAATGGGTATAATCATAGATTTAGACCTAGAAGGAATTTTAGCAGCCAAGGCCAACCAGACCAATCCCCCTTTTTTATAGAACAAGAACTAAGGCCCAGAAGGACTCAGTGACTTGCTCAAGGTCAAACAGATGCTAATTAGCAGAGGCAGGACTTGAATCCAGGTCCCTTGATTCCCACCCCATCTCTTAGAACAACTACTTCAAAGAGTTGTTGTAAAGAGCAAATGACATAAGGTGACTCATTGTAATCTTTAACACGCTATCTTGAAGACTGGGATGGCAATCTACTAACGTGACGGATAGGTTTCAATATGCTTGGGTGGAGACAGTTTTCACACCGACAAGCTCATATGTCCCTGATGGATTTTACCCATATATTAAGAGTCTACTGCCACAAATACTATGCATCTTGAGGTAATGTTAGATCATTGAAAGCTTTGCTGGCAAAGCCTGATCACTGGTAGCATCTATCAAATAATGAAGAATTCAAGAATGGATCTGGCAATGGACCACATGCCTTAGTCCAAGGTCTAGAATAGCTAAGCCCACAGAGGCTCCTCAACAGGCTGACCACCAGGGGATGATTTTTTTCCAATAATTCAGTCACAAAGACTAATAGAGAAGTTGTAATCTACACTGCTGGATGGGGTGTTGATAGTTTGAAATGATGAAACCAGAGATCCTTGTATGTTACTATTTTAAACCTGAATTTAATACCAATATTATGGAATTCTAACCCTTACATGGCATTAATCAATCTGTCAATCAGCAAGTATTTCTTAGGCATTATGTCCTAGGCACTTTGTTTAGGACTAAGGATAGATACAAGGAAGGGTAAGAACATGGCCCCTGTCCTCAGGGAGCTCACACTCTAACTCCTATTGACACCAAGACCTCAGCAGTTCCATGCTACATTCCTGGTGATCATGAGACATTTGGTCAGTGTGTGGTTTCAAAGACTTCAAGTGACTTGCTTGAGAGCTAGTGTGTGTCTTGAGATAGTGTCTGATGCCAGATATCAATATATTGGAGTAGAGATTGGGTCTGAGGCACTCCCAGGCATTAGTGGTTATATTGCTGATGGGGGTCTCATGGAAATCAGTACATGTCCTTTCTCTTAAATAGCAAGCACTGCCTGAGTAAACCTCTAAATACTTTTCAGTCTCTTTCAGTCTCTTATTCTAGACCTTGAGTCCCAGGATAGAGGAAAAGCTGAAAAGATTAAAAGATTAGTGAAAAAGCAATGTTCTCTGAAAAACTAAACCAAACAAAACCAAAACCAAAAAAGAAACAAAATGTCCTGATCCCACACATGGCACTGGAAATATGTGGGAACGTTATGGATATGGGCAAAGTGATTTCCCCAATGGCTTCTGTGCTCAATAGGTTCAGTTAGAAATGTCATCACTCACCCATAAACTGGTTTGAGAATTCAAGAATGTAGCATTAACATTTTAGATTTCATTAAAATCTAGTCCTTGACTTTTTGCTAAGTAACTGAATGGAGAGCACTGCAGGATGGGGGACAATGGCTTAGCTATTCCCTCCCTTCATATTAGATCTTCCTTTCATACAGGCAGTTCTCACAACAAAGTCCTAGGATCAAAGATTAAAGCTGGATGGGGCCTTATACGAGAAGGAAACAGGGAACAAGAAGATAAGTGACTTGCCTGAGGTCGCATGGGTTCTGTTCAATGTAGAATTTGAACACCTTTATTTCAGATGTGAAGAAGTAAAGGTCCAAAGAGCTTAACTAACTTTCACAAGGAGATATGCATGTGTATGTATATACACATATGCATACACATATGTATGTGTATATAGGCAAATATGTACTGTGTAACTTTCCCAAGGTTACACACATATGTATGTATTTGTCTATGTGTATGTATGTATGTATGTATGTATGTATGTATGTAACTTTCCTAAGGTTTGATAGATAGATATAGATATATTTATAGATATAGATATGGATATAGATATAGATATAGGCATAGATATAGATATAGATATTGATAGATATAGACACATCATTGTGGAAAATATGATGGATTCAGCCCAAAGAGCTTGGAAAAGTTGCATAACCTCTCTTGGCCTCAGTTTCCTCATCTGTAAAATGAGAGGATTGTTTAAGATGACCTTTAAGACCCTTCGGAGTCTCTGATCCTCTGACATAAGTGGTAGAGTCAGGATTTGAACCTAGGTCATCATCTCCACGCTCTTCCCACTTCACCCAATGAACAAGCATTGATTTAGCAGTTGTAATGTTGCCAGTCATTGTTCTAGGTACTGAGAATAAAAGTAAGAAATTAAAATGTTTGGTCTTTCTCTCAAGAGAGGGAGTTGACCATAGTTATGTGCAAAGTAGGAAGTTTTACTTGTTTATTACAAAGAGTAGTCATGAAATGACTCCCTTATTAGGATAAGAGCAGGCAAGAGATTTGTGTCAAAGACTCCACAGACCTCCAGGAAATGGTAATCACTGTTGGAAGCCTCACATATGAAAGGGGATTTTTAGCTGAAATGTGAGTCTAATACTTTTGGGCTTATGTCTTTATGTCGATGGTTTAGATAATTTAAGAACTCCAAAGTAACTAGTTTGCTCAATATTCATTCAGGCAAGATTAAGTACTGAGGTGACTGGAGCATGTGTTAGCCCTGGGAGAGATGCCAATCTCAGATAAGTCCAGGCCTTCAAGGAGCCTGGCAGACTCAGAGCTTACAATTCTTTACCTCAGTTTACTTGTTTAAAGGTAGGATGCCAAAAAGAAGAGCTTTTTTTCTGCAGCTTCAAAGGATTGACATCTTTAATTATGTAACTTAGGCTTTGTAACCCTATCACCACAAAAAGCTAAAGGCAGGGCTGATAGGAGATTTAATTGCAAATCTCATCAAATGGGAATTAAAAAACACTTTATTTTCCAGGTAGTGTTTTCTTTTAGATTTTATCATAGAAGAGGCTGGAGGAATGCTGAGTTACAAATATTGGCAGAAACTTGAGAACTGAGTTAGAGAAAGGCAGATCCATGAGTGGCTGGGAGTATAAATGGCACTTTGTCCCAAGGTGCCAACCACAAGGAAGCAAGTCCTCCTGGGCAACACACTCCTTTTCCATGGCTCACTTCAGTCCTCTGCTGGTTCATGCTGGTTGATGGTGGGGCATGGACTTCTCTATGCTGTCTTGCTAAGGGGTTTCATCAGTTCTTCTGTGGTTTAGTTATCTCTCTGCAGATAATTCTCAAAATCCAAAGCTCTCTTATGACCTCCTGTCTTATATCACCAACAGACTACTGGACATGTCCTGTAGACATCTCAGATCTAATACATCAAAACCAACTCATTCTCTTCCCCCCTCCCATTACTTCCCTATTACTGCCAAGGGCACCTCTCTCTCTCATTAGCCCATGTTTGAAATTGTGATGTCATCCTTGCCTGCTCACTTAATGCTTACCCCATATTTTAAATCATTCACCATATCCCATCATTTCTATCTGGATTTCTGGATCTCCTGGATACATCCTCTTCTTTGATATTGCCACCATCCTGGTTCACTCCCTCATTACCTTACATGCCTTAGACTGCTGGTTTCTTCCAAGAAGAAACTCAAATTTCTTCCAACTTGTCCATCCTTCCCTTAGTGTCAAAGTGATCATCCTAAAGCATGTATCTGACCATATCACTACCTTATTAAATAAACTCCAGTGGCTCCTGAATCAAATGCATTGATTTCAAAAGTTTTAGCATAGTTTTAGATTATTAAAGCTTCAAATGGCACTACGATTTTTGGGACAACCTGTATAAATTCCCTGCTTTTTCAAATACTTCACCCCCTGGACTCTCACTAACTTTCCAGTCTCCTCACACTTCAGTCCCCTACACATACTCTATGACCCAGTGACAATGGAGTTCTGGCTCTTCCTTGCCCAGGACATTCCATCTCCTGACTCTAAGACTTATTTTTACTGGCTGTGCCCCATGTCTAGAATGCTTTCCTTCTTCCCCTTTGTCTCCTGGCTTCCTTCAAGACTTAGCTCAGATTCCACCTTCTTCGGCTTTCTCACTCCCTACCCCCAACACTGGCATTGCCTTCCCTCTGAGATTACCTCCCATCAATATTGTAACTACTTAATATGAACATAATTGATTTCATCATCTTTCCTACATTAGTTTGGAAGCTCCTTGAGGGCAGGGGCTATCTTTTGCCTTTCTTTGTATCACACAGTGCCTGACAAATACTAAATGTTTAATAAATGCTTGTTGACAGGCTTAGGAGCACAGCTGCCTGGTGGGGTCCTCTTACAGTGTGTGGCCATCTCCCAACCCACCATTTTCCCATCCCCTACATGTGAGGCATCTCAAATCCTTCCCTTACTCTTACCCCGCCAACCCAGGGCTCCAGTACTCCATTGTCCCTCTTTCATATCCCTTCCATACTTGTGGGGACACCGACTGGGACTCTCCTTATCTAAGTGCAACTCTCCCCTATATCTAACCCACTCCCTAAATCAAATCAACTTCCAAAGGTGAAAATGAAGATGCCATATTCCTCAGCCAAGGAGTAGAGCAGTTTCCTTGGTGTAAATGGAAGGGGAAACGCCAATCATCATTCCTGCTGGTTTCCCATACTGTAATTCACACTGTGTCGCTATCCAGCACACATGCTTTGTCAATAACCATTCCATACTCCCATCACAGCCAAAGAGTCATTTGTCGGCATCAGGTCCATTTCCTAGCTTTTGATGAATAAAAAACAATGTGGATTCCAAAAAGAATGCATTTTTATTTTAGGATTCTTACACACGGTCCTAATTTACTCTCAAATTCCACACAAAGATCATCAACCTGCCACAGTAATCAGTGAATTTGACAAAAGAGAACAGATATCATCTTTAAAAGAGAATTAGGGAGGGGAACATCCAGTCCAGTTTATTAGCTATTAAGGAGAAAACATGGTTTTCCTGTCTAGAGCTTTAACTACAATGGAGTAACCATGGCTGAAATGGAAGAGACCAAGAAATGAATGCCTGTAATAATTTCTTCAGAAAGCATGATTTCATTACTTACCATACTAGTGTCATGAGAGGCCATATGATGTTGATAGGGAGCTGGTCTTGGAATCAGGAGTCTTGGGTTCAATTTCAGACTCTCATACATATTGGCCAGGTGACCCTCAACTTGGAAAGATAGCACTGGTCTACATTATTGTAAATAATTTTCTCATCTGCAAATATTTTTTGCACTGATGATATTCTAGGTCCAATGAATCAGTGTACAATATATATAGAAAATCTTAAAGAAATATTTATTGAACATTGATTGGGAGCAGTTTGGATGTGCGAGCATGGCACCCATATTTGTTCACTGCTGTAACGAGGGTAGGAGAGTGGGAGGTTTGTACCACAGCAGTGGAATTTAGAGGGCATAAGGAATCAATACATATATTCCTCCAGTAGCCTAAAAGCACCTAGTTGTCAATGTATTAAGCTTATTAGTTAAAGTAGGAAGGTACAGATCATAGGCATAGTGACTAACTCCCTTCTGCGAGGCTCTAGGCTAGGTAATTCCTGCCCCCACACAACTTTACTTGTCATAATTACTTGTTACATTAGTTTCACATCCTGAATAATAGGGTGGATTTGAAGGCACTTAGTCTTGCTACTTGCCACCAAATGCATTTTATTCTGCTAGCCTGAAGCACTAAATTGCTACTTATGGGTTTACATTTGTTGGGTTGGAATATTTGGTTGTATTCTAAAAACAAATAAGTGATTTTTTAAAAATTCCAGTAAATCTTATTCTAGGCCATTCTAGATTCTCAGAAAAACAACAAAAAAGCAGATGAAACACTGATTTCTTGGCCTGAGAACTTTTTCCCCCTTTACTGTTGAAGAAACTAGGAAATGAATTACTTCCTGTTTCCTAATGAGATGATATGTCTTTGACCTATTTTGTTTAAAAGGTGCTTTTGGAAGCACGGTCTAAGTGTTAAGTGAGAAATAAAATAGTAACTCATCCTGTTTCTAAGGAAAAAGCCACACTTGGTTTTTTATGGGAAAGTGGAAAGAGAATATGAGGACTGAGAAGGCCAGAGTAATATTCTCGGCCTCAGCAGTGAACCAGCTGCCTGAACTTCCACAGGCAATTTAATCTCTCAGAGCCTATGTCCTCCTATGATTATAGATCCTATTACTAGGGATCTTTCATGTTTATAAAACATGTTTATAACTACCTTATGAGGCGAGTCCCGGAGATGCTGACTGACTTGTCCAAATTTACACAGATAGTAGGTGATAGTGATGAGGTGTAGGCTCTGGGACCCCCCCCTTGAGCTCCTTGAATCTTTGATGTTCAAGCTCTATGAAAGTAAACCTTCCCAGGGAAGACATTTGCCTGAGGTCATGGGCCTTCAGTTGTGGCTCAGCTCAAGTCTTTATTCCTCCTTTGTTCCAATAGTTTCCCACCCTTAATATTCCTGTTCCCATCCTTGAACTGGCCGGGCCTGCCATTGTCTATGGTCTCCAGGTAGCCTCCAGTAACTTCCCACCCTTAACTATTCATTACTGGAGTCTGACCTCATTTTGACTCCTGAAGACCCTCCCTACTAGAGTCTGATCTCATTAACTCTGCCTGAAGTTCCTCCCCAAATTCATTACTGGAGTCTGACTTCATTGACTCTTCCTGAAGACCCTCCCCAGGCTCCTCCTCTGAACCACCCCTAGATTCCTCTGTATATAAGACCCCATCTTCCCTCCATCTTTGTGAGAGCACCATAGAATGACCTGGCATAGACTGGCTCCTTAAGAGTCTACCCCATATGGCGAACTTGAACTTTCAATAAACTTTACTTTTTCTTTGTCTGAGAAGACTTGAGTGTAATTCTTTCAGCAAGACCCAGCGTGTTGGTATTTTGGGGTCTCGGGCAGCCCTCAACCTCTTTGGGCAGCCTCTTCAATAGGGACAGGATCAGAAACCAGGTCTTGTGATTCTCGAGTCCAAACTCTGTCCACGGTGCCAGACTGCCTCTTTTCTCCGTGCTCAAAGGGTTGGACAATCCGATGAGATGATACAGGAGAACATTCTCTTAGGTAAGTAAGGCAGTGCAAAGAGTGTCGGAATGAAGCTGAGAGAACATGGCCCCCAGTCGTGGTTGTCTGGCCTCACACAAGTCCATTAACCTCATCTGACTTCAGTTTGATTCTGCACAAAACGAGGTGGTTGGACTAGATGGCCTCAAAGGTCACTTCTAGCCCTGAATCTTTGAGACCTTGTATCACAAGCCCCCCAGCACACCCAGGGCAGCTGCTGGCACAGGTTCTTAGGTCTGCTTTTCTAAAGGAACACAACTCAACATGGGTTAACGGTCTTACTTTAATCAAACATATATCATTTACCTAGTTCAGGGAGAAAAGTCAGCACCCTGAACTTCAGAGATTGCAAGCAGAAGTTATAAGTGACAAAGATAAGCAGACAGGGCTTCCAGCCTTCTGACCATTACATCCATACCTAGTCAGTTACCAGAGAGGGAAGCATCAGCATCTGGGTTGTCAAAGCCAGGGGGGCTCAGTGGCTTCCCAGAGTCTCATCTGGCCAAATCACACAACTCTTCTCAAAGTGAGCCCCAAAGCAAAGCCTCACAACAGCAGTATATATAGCCTTCTCCTAGGTCAGAGAATGTCACAGCCCTCTTGACCCACTGCCCAATCACAAAGTAATAAGGCACGGGCATTACTGAAGAACAAACCTCACTCCACAGGCTCCCTGTGACCACATTCAGCCTATTAGGGGACAGAGTATACTTTCAAATCAGGGAAGATTCTCAGAGCCACTTAAGCCTATCAAAGGTCCTAGGGGCAGGGAACATCTTCAGATTCCCATAACAGACTTCTAAAGATACAAGTTTCTCCCTTCAAGGGATCAAAGGTTTTATATTTGAACCTGATTTGAAACAATTGCAAGGGATCCAAAAAGCTTGGCAGAAGAGACTTTACTTACTTCTTCCAACCCCTAAGATGTTATTAGAAAAGATTCTTAAGTCCTTTGCCCAGGCCACTCACATTGTTCTATTAGGAACTAGAAACTGGAGACTCTCAATTAACTTCAGGATAGAGTTATGTTTTATCTGAATTCAGTCTGTAAAATCTCTGCTGGAGTAAGTGTGGAGTCATATAACTTTACTGGAGGAGAAGACCTTTGACTCCATGAAGTCCAACCCATTCACTTTCCAGAGAAGGAAGGTGTGTGGTTACAGAGTATTTTGGTTTGTTTTTCACAATATATTTTTCACATTGATATTTTTACAGATTCCACATGCCCAGGGTTCATCAAACACCAAGATCTCTGAAGAATTCAAATTACTGATTGCCCAAAGGGACATGAAGCGTGTGACTGTTATGAGTTACCTGAAATGCATTTCCAACAAAGAAATATGAGTGAGAAGCAAAATAAAAGAGAATATAAAGGAGATAGATAGGTCCAACATGATGAAATGGACAATTCATGTGATGAGAACAAGGGATCATTGGAAAATGATTAGTGTACTCCAAGGGTACATGTGAAATGTTAACAGACCCACAGAAGAGCACATACAAAAACCACATAGAAGATGGTTGAATAAATTATTGTTCATGCATGTAATCGAATATAATTACTATAACGTAAGAAATGATGAGTGTGATGAATACAGAAAAGCATGAAAGGATATATATCAACTGATGCAGAGGGAAGCCAATAGATCCAAGAAAACAGAAAACAGTGGCTACAATATGTAAATGGAACAACAACAACAAAAAAATCAGAAGTGCATGTTGTTACATTACAAAGACAGTCCACAGGAAAGAGAGGAAGCAAATGTGTTAGAGAGAAAAAGCAAACAACCCTTCCCCCCTCAAAAAAAATTGATAATCACACAAAAATAATTAAAAATAAATTTAAAAGGGATAGTTTATTCTGGGGGTGTGGATGAATCAATTCATCAACCAAAACTTTACAAATCAATGGGACATGGGTTTAGAGTCATTAAAACCTGTTCTGATTACTCTTAAAATGCATGAGTATTATTCATAAACAAAATAAATAATGACTTTAAACTGAAAAGTTTTGGACTAAGGAAAAAAGAACCTACTTTCTGGTCCACCATTAAATAGCTCTGTGAAATTGATATTTGTCATATGGTCTGGACTTCGATTTCTTCATCTGAAAAGATTGATTTGGACTAAATAATCTCCAAAGTACTGACAATGTCTAAAATGTTGATTTAATAAGTCTGTGTTACTTAATAAGTGCATACACTCAAAAATGTCCTCCTTCATATTCTTCTGCTTTGACTTTAGCCATTAATTGCTGAAAGGTCTTTGGAAGGCATTTCTTCCATCATAGTAGCTGTGACTGGGTTGAGTAATTTATCATTTATTAGATTTCTAAAATTACACACGTCGCTGAACCCACCTCTGAGCAAACATAAAGAGTCAACAATTCAGTGAGGGAAATACATCAAAATAGGCAACCAGCATAGGAGAGAACAGCATGGAAAGTAAAGATAAAAGGAGCAGCCCTCGTTTAGCTAGCTCTTTTCTTCAGAGCAGGCCAGCAAGAAAAGGCATGATATATAATTAATTACAATTTCAGTCTGAGGCTATAATTAATTTGATTAAAGTAATAGTTTGGATTCTTTTTAAAAAGTCAGGATGGAAATGACTTTTATAATGAATAAATCAATTTGTGTTATATTTAAAAAACTACTTTTTCTGTCTAACACAAACACTTAGTATGACTTTGTAATCCTAGAACTCACTGGTAACCCTCCTGATTTCAGGGCTTTCACTCTTTTAATTAATTGGTAATTATTCTGTATGTGGCTTGCTTTGAATGTATTTGCTTGCATGTTATCCCCCCCATATAAGCTCCTTGAGGGCAGGGACTGCCTTTTGCCTCTTTTTGTCTCACCAGTGTGTAGCAGAGTACCTGGCATACCATAGGTGTTTAATAAATGCTTATTGATTGATTGACTGTAGATTATAAATTCTCTGAAGGTAGAAATTTTCCTTTTTTGAATCTCCAGCATAAGTATCATTTCTGACATGTATGAAGTATTTGTTGAATTGGATGTGTGGTGAAATAGAAGGGAAACTAAAGTAAACAGGTCCTGGGACCTGGGTTCAAATCCCTGTTTTGCCCCTTCCAACCTGATTGAATGTGAGCAGAATATTTACCTTTCTGTGCCTCAGTTTCCTGAGCTGTAAAAGGAGGGGCTTGGTCTTGATGACCTTGAGGTCCTTTACAGCTCTATAGGCTCTGGCTCTAAAGGCTCACCCTTTCTCAGTCTAGATCCCTTGGGGGGGACAGTCTGATGAGGCCTGGGAACCCAGTTTTGTAATAATGTTTTTAAATGCATGAAATGAAATACAGAGGGATGAATGAAATACATGAAATAAAATACAAATCACAAGGGAAACCAATGATATTGATTACAACCAGGAAGATATTAGGGCAGCTAGGTGGTGAAGTGGATAGAGCTTGGGCTTGGAGGCAGGAAGATCTGAATTCAAATCCAGCCTCAGACATATATTAATTATATGAACCAGGATAAGTCACCTAATGAATATTTGATCAGGTAGTTGATCAAAGTCAACTGCGAGTCACGTCATCATCTCCCTGATGCCGCTGTGGTCCTCTTTGAGAATGAAGGACAAACATAACACTTAGCTCTGTTTTCCTCAGTTCCCTCAACTAGAAAATGAATCAGAGAAGGGAATGGCAAATCACTCCAGTATCTTTGCCGAAGAAAACCCCAAAGGGGGTTACAGAGAATCAGACAGGACTGAAATAACTGAACAAAATGAAATGTTAAAAATAAAATACATAGCCCAGGTTAAGAAACTCTGCATAAAGCTGCATTCACTCACCCATTCAGGCATACAGTTTTCACCCTTCCATTATGCTATAAAAATTAAGAATGATGCATTTGAACTCATTGATCTTTTTCAATTACCGTTAAGTCTGCTGAGTATACACAAATAGACTAGGTGCTATGAATTGAATTTTGTCTTTGTTTCTAGCCATAGACCCGAACAAAACCACAATAAATAATTTTTGGTGCCTGGAACAAGAGAGTAGCTTGAAACCAGGCCCAAGACCAGTAGTTCACATAGTATGCCCTTAAAATAACTTTGTAATTCATGATGTAAAATAGAGTTAGGGCTTGGATATTCAACATCATCAGTGCAAGGAAACTTCCAGATAAGGAAATTCTTTCTCCAGTGGAAACTGGTGCTATCTCTTCAATTTAAGGGTCACATGGAAAATATATGTGAGAGTCTGAAATTGGACCAGACTTCCTGATTCTAAGACCAGCTCCCTATCGACATCATATGGCCTCTCATGACACTAATATGACGAGTAATGAAATCATGCTTTCTGAAAGAATTATTACAGGCATTCATTTCTTGGACTCTTCAATTTCAGCCATGGTTACTCCATTGTAGTTAAAGCTCTAGACTAGAAAACCATGTTTTCTCCATAATGGCTGATAAATTAGACTTGATGCTTCTCTCCCTAATTACCTTTTAAAGATGATTTCTGTTCTCTTTTATCAAATTCATTGATTACTGTGACAGGTTGATGAGCCTTGTGTGGGATTTGAGAGTAAATTAGAAGTGTTTAAGAATCCTAAAATAAAAACACATTCCTTTTAGAACCCATACTTTTTAAAAATTATTATTCAGAAGCTAGGAAATGGACATGATGGTGGTAGATATATTTTTGGCTTTGATATGACTATGGAAAGGTTATTAACAGAGTGCATGTGCTGGATGGTGTGACACAAAGTGAATTACAATATGGGATACCAGCAGGAATGATGAATGGCGTATCCCCTTCCATTTGCACCAAGGAATCCGCTCTACTCATTGACTGAGGAATATGGCATCTTCATCTTGGCCTTCCAGCCAGAGCTCACATAGTTTGCCCTTCTGTCCTTTCAGTGCCTAAGTATTTAAGGGAATAGAGAGAAAGGTCTTGTCCTCAAGGGGCTTACAGTCACGTGTGTGGTCAACATCTTCTAGGTATTGGTGTCATGGATCAAAACCTGCGCAGTCCACACTAGTTTTGGCTGTTGAGAAGTAAAGGCTATTTCTAGCAAGACATGAAATTCATCTTGTTTCTGTGTCACAGGAAGTAGCTATCTAGATTCTACAATATTCATTTTATCTAAAAGAATTAGAAGGAGAGAAATAGTGTTATTGGTAAGGGAACTTCACTACTGGGGAGGATCCTAGATCTTGAATCAGAAGGAGGAAGGGGAAGAGCAGGGGATAAACATTTATTAAGCACCTCCTGTATGCCAGTCAGAGGCAGCTAGGTAGCTCAGTGGATAGAATGATGCCTGAAATCAGGACGGCTTGGGTTCAAATCCAGCCTCAGACATTTAATGTCTGTATGACCCTGGGCAAGTCACTTAACCTCTGTTTACCTCATTTTCCTAAAGTTTAAAATGATCTAGAGAAGGAAATGGCAAACCACTCTTTAAGATGAAAATATCCTGGATAGTGTTGATGTGCTCTGACCCTCGAGGTCACAAAGACTTGGATGCAAATGATTGGCTGAAAAATAACATAAGCACATTACATCATTGGATTCTCACAACAACCCTGGGGGGCAGGAGTTATTATTATGCTTACTTTGTAGCTGAGGAAACTGAGCTAGATGGGTTAAGTGACTTGCCCAGGGTCATACTATTAGTAGGTGTCTGAGGCTGAATTTGAACTCCAGTCATCCTGACTCTAGGCCCAGTGGTCTATCCCTGGCATTTTAGAGGGGTTAAGTAACTGGCTCAAGGTCACCCCAGCAGTAAGTGGCAGAGACAGGATTTAAGTTCAGTTACCCTGACTCCAAATTCAACATTCTTTACACTATAGTGCTCTAGTCAGAGGCTGTAGTATATTGAGGATGCTATTGTTCATCCTTCGTTTTCAAAGAGGACCAATGACATTATGGGGTGGTATTTTGACTCATGCATGAGCTGGGTTTAAGTGAGGCAGAGATGCCCAAAGTCATCAGCCTCACTTTTTCTTCCAGAGTCATTGAAGTCCGATGGCAGGACAAAAGTCAAGATGGCTGGCGATGGCCTGGGATGCAGTGGATGACCTTGGTGTCTTTGATTCCTCACCAAGCTCTAAGCACTCCATAGCCCTGGCTTCAGTTGCCTTCAAGGTCATTAGAACAAAATGTACTCATCCAATCAGTTTGTCCATTCAACTGGGGGAAGTCTTCACATGCCTGTGGGAGAGAACTCTCCCTAACTCACCAACTTATTTGAAGCTCATCAGTTACCCCAGTTTAATCCATCTGATGAGATGGTTTTTTTGGATGTAGCCACTGCAAATGCCACAGATTCTTGGAGCCACAGATTGAAGATGATGTCCCACCTTTAAGGAGATCTTATATCATAAATGGGAGTTTGTGAATCAGAAAGAGATCAAATCTACAGCATGGACACTGAAGTGAACAGCTCCAATTCACGTGTCCCTTGATTAATTCTAGGTCTTCTGATGCAAAGAAATTCAATGCAAATTGAGCACCTGTCTCCAGAGTGTGGAAAATATTACAAGCATATTAGTAGTATTTGAATTTTATACTGTTGTCAAATTAAGGCAGGAAGGTAACGGCAAACAAATATGTATGTGTATTTAGATTACTTTTCAAAGCTGTTTATCATGAAGACTGTGTTGGCATAAATACCCTGACAAGGAATCTGAAAATTAAGATAAGGAGAAGCATTCTCATAAATATGAATGAAGTTTATATGACTATCCCCAAATGGTGCATGTTTGCATATATCCATCAACTACGCTGAAGAGAGATTGCAGAAGGAATTGTTTAGACAATCACTAATATGCACGTTCTGGGCCATCAAGAGAGAACATATGAAATGAAAGAGAATTGAGAAAGATATTAAAAATGCCAGCTCCTCCTGGCCGCACTTCTCACTGAAGAAATCCAAGGCTACCAACTTGTTGGGGGGTAAATTCCTAGTTAGGACTAAAGTGGTTATCAATTAAGACATCAAATAGAATCCAAATGAAGCAGAGACAATCGTGGGATATTGCCTGTACTTTATCAGCAACTTCTCTCTCCAAACCATATGGACCAATTATCTCTGGGAAATGCCTTAATTTTTTAATATCATTTCCTTTAAGGTAAACTGACTAGTTGAGAGACATCTTAGTGCTATGGAGAAGTCAGGCAAGGCCTGAGTTTGAATTTTGCCAATGATAGTTACTAGCTGTATGTTTTTGGGTAAATGATATACTCTCGTCTCATCTGTAAAATGAGAATGATATTATTTATAGTACCTATGTTAGAAGGCTATTGTGAAAATCTTCTGAGCCATGTATGTGAAACTCTTTTTAGACCTTAAAGCCCTTCATAAATGAGAGTTTGTTACTTTCACTCTATCCATGGTGTGTGTGTGGGGGTGTGTGTGTGTGAATTTAGAATTGCTTTTTATATAATGTAGAAATAACACTCTTTGTGGATTCCTATCCTTGAAAAACTGGAAGCTCACTATAGGCAGAGATTAGCTCCTTCAGGCTTTGTTTTTATAACCCTGGTGCCTAGCACAGAGTGTGGCCAATAGTAGACAGCTAATAAACATTTGAAAATTATTTGCTGCATAGGGATAGAACCTAAAAATTCTGGTCCAACAAGCTTCATTCAGTTCTTTGGTGATTTCCTGTCTTCTGATACTTTAATGGAGGTGGATACTCCCCCAAGATGGCAACCCACCAGCTCATTCCCTCCCCACCTGGGTGACTCTGACTCATGCCCTGGGTTCATTTCTTTGCTCTCCCAAGAAGTTAATAGAGGACACGAGCTGTCCATCAGCTGTGCCTTGTTTGCCACACGCACAGGCAACAACCCCCTTTTCTACTCTTCCAGCTCTCTCTGAGACTCACTCTTCTTGGGTCATTCTTTCTTGGACAAGGGTTGTGGCCCCTTTCCTCCCACCATGGCCTCTTCACTGCCCTGTGGGGCAGCCTTCTTCAGAGGTCGCAGCTCTCTATAACACAGAACCACATGACACCTTTTGAATGACGTTGATATTGTTCTGTGTAGAGAAGGAAGGAATTGGAAAAGTCATGGCTAGCTTAGGATTTATTATTTGCTTTCTCTCCCTCAGTTCTGCTGCTTCCTGTTTATGTGACATTGGGCTGGTCACTTCTCTCAGCTTCCTCATCAGTCAGATGAGGAGGACTGGGAGAGATGACACTGAAGGTCGGCTGCAACTCTAATCTGGGATGCTCCAGGTACTTTTATTGGGGTGCGGTCAGAAGGAGAGTTCAGACCTCTTGGCTATCAGTCTAGTGATGTTCCCATTATACCCTGAAGGGGAATAGGTTGCTGCAAAAAACAATGCATCTCCAAAAGGCAGAGTTTGGCCTATGCTCACTGTCTCTCACCAGCAGCCTTTCAGGAAGAGTTTTACAGAAAATAATGTGACTATTTGCCAGCCAAAGAACATCGAGGGGCAGCTAGGAGGCTCAGTGCATTGAGCCTGGAGTCAGGAAGAATTATCTTCTTGAGTTCAAATCCAGTCTCAGTCACTTATTAGCTGTGTGATCCTAGATGAGTCACTTAACCCTGTTTGCCTCAGTTTCTTCATCTGTAAAATGAGCTAGAGAAGGAAATGACAAACCACTCCAATATCTTTGTCAAGAAAACCTGGACTGGGATCACAAAGGATCAAAAACATCTGAAAAACAACTAAGCTAAATGAACACCTAGAATGTTGTCCCGTTAACAATAAAGGAAATTCAAAAGATGTAAATACTGGATAGGAAGAGGGATTGGAGCTCTGCTTCTCTGGAAAGAAGGAACTCCCTATACCAATGAAGATCTACACCTTCTCTGGGACTGGTAGTCTTAGCTGCAATAGAGTAACGAGAGGCTGGCTCACTTTCCTGGGGTCACACAGCCAGGGCCCATGAAGGCATGACCCGAGCCCATGACCTAGACCCCAAAGCTATCTCTCTATCTACTCTGTCATGTTTCCTCTTAGAGTTTTCAGGAAAACAAAGGTAAATCTGAATAATTTATATGTTTCAGGCATTTCTATAACATAGATGCAGCCGCCCTTGGACTAGATTATTAAAAAATAACTATATTCAGCCTCTAACTTTCCCTTCTCCTTTTTGAATTCCCAGAGCATTTATTTATTGTGTGATATTACAACAGACAATACAAGCTTTTCATGTTATTTTCCAATTTTTATACGTGTACAAAATGTAAATTCTATGGGATAAGGGTAATTCCATGGGTCACATACAAAAATCTGCTTCACTCTCGAATCACCTCTCATAGGCCTCGATTCTGCAATTGGAAGGTAAGCTCCATGAGGGCAGGGGCTGCTCATAATATCTTTGATATGCTTATTTTTTACATACCTGATAGGCAGACACATTGACTCCCTAACAGAATGTAAGCTCCTTGTGGTGAGGAATTAAGCAGTTTTGTTTTTGTATCCTGAAAACCCAGATGAGCGCTTGAGTAAGAACCGGTGAATTGAAATCATGTTAGTGAAGGTACGTGGCAACTCCAAACTGTTACTAAGGAGGAGTATGGCTGGAAAATGGGACATGGCCCCTCCTTTACCACAGAGATGCTAAGTAAAAGCTTGTTGATTTTGTTGTTGTTCAGTCAGGTATGGCTCTTTATGAGAGATAGTAGAGTGGTTTACTATGTCCTTCTCCAGCTTATTTTACAGATAAGGAAATTGAGGCAAACAGGGTTAAGTGACTTGCCCAGGGTAACACAGCTAGTAATTTCTAATGCTCAATTTGAACTCAGTTCTAATGCCTCCCTGCCTAGCATTATCCAGCTAAGTGTTCCCCCAAATGATTAATTCCACTTTTGTATACACTTCCATTGCCTCAGAGAGTTCCAGGCATACAAAAATGCTAACAATGACAACAGTGACATGGTCCCCTCCTACAAACAGCTACCCCCCAAAAATCAGCACAGCACAGTGGAAGGTGCCTAGATTTGGAGCTAAAAGACACAAGTTCAAATCCCAAGTATGCCAGTTTGCTCCTAAAGTATAGACCTGATTCGGCCATTTCTGTGTTCTAAGTCTTCAGTAACTTCTCACTGACTCCAGGCTAAAATCAAAGCACAGCTGAACAATTAAGATAGTCGTGCAGCATTTATGAAGTACTTACTGTGCTCTAGTCACTGTGCTAAACACATACAAACAAAAGGAAAGCCAGTCCCTGTTCTCAGGGTGCTTAAAGTCTAATCAGGGAAGGCCACACAAAGGGAGAGGAAAGAAGGGGCTATGGGGAGTGGGCACCTGTCATAAAAATTGTGGCATTAAGGGCTGAGAGTCAGAAGACTAATGAAGGATGGCTGCCCCAAGCCCTTTGCCAAAATGGAGGCCTTGGGAGTAGCCCACCAATGAGAGAAGGGGACTGCTACAGCAGATGGATGTTATGAGGTAAGGAGGGCCTAGGACTGCTGAGGGAAGGTCCAGGGGGAGAGGGCAGCTGAGGCATGGTATTGAATTTGGGAGAGTCAGAGTCAGAGCCAGGAGGAGAATGAAAGGTCATCACAGAAAAGCATCAGAGGCCCTCACTATTTCAGCCTTAACTCGCCTTTCCAGTCTTGCTTCACATTGTTCTGCTCCACGCTCCATGTGCTGCCAGTCTGGCTAACTAGATCTCCCAGCCCATCATTTCTTCTTCTCCCTCACCATAGTCCTACAAGTTGTGCTTGGAATTTGCTCCCTCCACAACTTGGTCTCTCTCAAATTCTCTCTAACTTCAAAGACTCAGTTCAAGTGCTATTTCCTCCAGAAGTCTTCCTACGTCTCTCCAGTTATAAAGGATCTCTTTGGACCTCCCTATAGTAGACTGGAAGCATCTTCAGGGCAGGCAATGGCTCATTTTTAAAAAATTGTGGGCACCTAGCAAAGAGCTTGTCTTATGTATTGAAATGAGGTTGATGAGACCAGACGACAATCCTGTTACTAAAAATGTAGCTAGACAATGGAGGTTTGCTTCTTTCTTCACCATAAATCATCAAAGATCAGGATTTATAAGCCAGATGTATGAAACTCACTCTTTATTGGATAATTAATTACCTTCGGAACATATTGACACTTAACCTTG
This sequence comes from Pseudocheirus occidentalis, assembly GCA_028646575.1. Classification (NCBI taxonomy): domain Eukaryota; kingdom Metazoa; phylum Chordata; class Mammalia; order Diprotodontia; family Pseudocheiridae; genus Pseudocheirus; species Pseudocheirus occidentalis. The sequence goes on along the minus strand of CM053598.1, from coordinate 12,354,879 downwards.
TTAAGACATCAAAGAATTTGACTAGAAGGGAACAAAGTCCTATTATTGGAGAATCAATTAGTTTGCAGAACATGTTAATAAACTGAGTTTTGTCTAATTAAATACCATGAAAAAAGTCTCAGATGAGAGGGTAGCTAATGGAAACAGATGCTGGGCTGATTAACTTCTCCTGAATCAGGCAGTCGGGTTAAGAAAATTTGCTTTTGTCCTGAATTTGTTATAAAATCTGCCACAGAGTCAGGATGTTTTCTGAGTAAACCAAGAGAGGATAGGTTTGAAGTGGAGGGGTCCTTAATGGTCATCTGGGCCAGTCCCATCCTTCTGTAGATGAGGACGTGGAATCCCAGAGAGAGTAAGTGACTTGCCCAGTTTCACACAGGTTCTGACTATAAGAGTCAGGTTCTGAACCTTGGCTTTCCACTGGACCATGTTGCCTCATCAACAAGGACAATGAACAATTATTAAGCAAATGGAGGAATGTGAAAAGAATATAATGCCGTCAAATGAGTCATAAAATACTGAGCAAATGTTAGCTAGAATTTGAAGGGAAGTATTCTATAGAAATAACTTCTAGAAATTCTCCACTAAGGAGTCATTACTTTCCAAAAGACTTAAATCAAAGAAAAGGGTTGCTATATTGCCCAGCTGAGGGGAAGATGGTATCAAGCCAAAATAAAATGTCCTCATTACTTTCTGTCTCTAGATTGGATTCCAGGATTTTAAAAAGTCCCCCATGATCTAAATCTGGGAAAGACCCCAGAGGAGCTAGTCCAAATCTTTTATTTTACTTATGAGGAAACTGAAGCCCCTGGATGTTAAGTTACTTGCTCAAGGTCACACAAATAAGTATCAGAGATGAAATTTGAACTCATGTCCTTGGACTCTAGAACCTCTAGACCCCATACTTCCTCCAATGTGGTGGGTACTAGACATACAAAGGAACAAGAATGAGCTGATCTTGTCACATCCCAGATGTTTCCATCTTCAACTTTGGCCAAAATAGACATGAACACATATAGGAAGCCCTTCCAGATCTCTCAAGCACTAGTTCCTTTCCTCCTAGACTACTTTGTTTTTAATTACATCATGTTTCTTTATATTTGTTCTCCATATACTTATGCTTTCAAATCAATATATGTACTAATTTTCTTTTCTATCAGAACATAAGCTTCTTGTGAAGTGGTATGACTTCACTTTTTTGTCTTTCAATGTCCAGTGTCTATCACAGTGCCTGGTATATGTTAGGTGCTCACTAATTGCTTATTTATTGATTGGTTGTTGCAAAGTGTGAATGTGTGAATGTATCTAACTAAAGGGATTATTTAATATCTCAGCAGCATGGGGAAATACCATGGTGTCAAATCCCTTCCTCCATATGACTTAGAATATAGGTCCTAGGGAGTTGTTCCAGGTGCATGGACATTAAGTGACTTGCTCTGAGTGTCAGAGACAGGGCATGAAAGCAGGTTTTTATCAACTCTAATATGACATACCAAGTTTCCTCATAGGTCTACGTATAAAATGTCTAATCAGAAAAGAGAGTGGGGCAACCATACAGCCAGAGGGAACACATTGAAAGGCAAGCTTCTAAAAGATGTTAAAAGACAAGGAAAGAAGTTTGTCATGTTGCATAGCCTCCCTTTGGGACCGTCATGGGAGCGCGTGGAAAAGATCCATACCAGATGAGAAGGAAGCGATGGGCTGCCATCTGCATTCTTGGTCATGAGACCTATATAGGTGCCTGCCACAAAATCATACAAGTAAATATATATGTCTTCATAAAGCAAAGAGGGGAGAGAGGGAAGAGGGGAGGACAGAAGTATGTTGACCCTAGATTAGCATCTTTCTGATGGACTGATCAGGGTCAAATGAGCGGTTCTATAGCCCTATAGGACATAGCATAGTTCAATATTGACATATATAACAAGGGGTCAATACTTCTTTAATGTATGGATTAATGAATGACTTCTTAGTTTTTGGAAACTGATGATTTAAGTTGAGTAAATGGATCAAATATATCGGAAAAATCTAAGTAAACAGAACAATTCATTTAATTGAACAAGTAAAGAATACATCTATTATTTAAATAACTAAATAAACAAAAAGTCTTGCAAGAATTTATGCCCTGAAGGAACACTGGCTAACCTTTCATTGGCAGTCTTACACACCAAGAAGGTCGTTTACGCCTTGGAAGCTAGGGCTTGGAAATCCTGGCAATAATATGAAGGCAGTAGGTTTGCTCTGTATAAACCCCCAAATATAAGGTACTCAGGAAAAAAAAAGCTACTTTGGAAATTAGCACTAGTAAAACATCAGAGAAATTATTCTATGTGAAATGAAAATTGAATGTTCAAGCCCAAAATATAATATTCAATTAAATGAACACCTTTTAAAGCACAGACTTGTCTCAGGACACTGCTCTACGGACTGGGGATGCAAAGACAAAAACAAAAAGACAATTCCTCCCCTCAAGGAGCTTACATCCTACTTTGGGGGAGTTGGGCAGTGGTAGTTCTAGGGACTTAGAGAAATACAAAATTATGCATGGAGTTCAGAAAGCAGGTGAAAAGAAGCTATTGGGCCCATTGTAGAGGAGGCATGGAATAGTCTCTCAGCCCCCTTCCCAGGCTGCCTGGCAAGTGGGATGTTAAGCCAATAAGCATTTAATAAGGTCATGCCATGAGCCAGACGCCATACTAAGAGCTGGAACATCCAGCTGTCTACCTAGAGAGGAGAACACAATGGGGACCTGGAGAAACTGCTGAGTGTGTTAACAGCCCCTTAGCATTGGACAGTATGTTGCATATGCAATCCTGGAGGATCCTCACAACAACCCTTGGGCTCAAGAAGACCCACATATACCTTCTGCCTCTGGTCAGGCTGGGGTTCAAGTACCACCTCTGACACATACTGCCTGTGTAGTTACCATAGAAAAATCACTCAAACTCAATGTCCTCAGGTAATTCTCTGATACTGTAAGATTCAAAGCAGATCTGCATTGATACTGGGAGGTTTTTTGTTTTTGTTTTTTTTTTTTTTTGCTTTGTTTCGTTTGTTTTATTTTTCCAAAGGAGCTCCTGGCCATCCTTCCCTCTAGTCCCCAAATATAACAATCAATACCCTGATGAGATGGGTGTTTTTTCTTATTCCTGTTTTGTGCCTTATGAATTTTTATGAAACTCAGAACTAAACTTCCATCAAATACAAGCCCAGCACAGGTATAATAAATCAACTGGATATTGACAACACTATGACTGAAGGACATGGCAGCTAGGTAATGGATAGGTGAAGGTGGATCGAACACCAAGTCTGGAGTCAGGAAGACTCATCTTCCAGCATTCAAATCCAGCCTCAGACACTTACTAGCTGGGTGACCCTGGGCAAGTCACTTAACCCTGTTAGCCCCAGTTTCCTCATCTGTAAAGTGAGCTGTAAAGTGAGCTGGAGAAGGAAATGGCCAACCCCTCCAGTATCTTTGCCAAGAAAACCCCAAATGAGGTCAAGGAGAGTCAGACAAGCCTGAGACAGCTGAACAACCTTTCTTTCATTTGTTCACTAGTCTCATACTTGAACACAGAGGGTCCCTCAACCTCTATTTTGCCCATTTTCTAGGGTCCTTCGCTGTCCACTGATTTATCAAAGCTCTCAGTCAATGTCTGAACTGCTCCAGTAGAAGCTTCCCTTTACTTCATCCAGAGAACTTTCTTAAATCTTACTGGGCAGCCCTTTCTTATTGTCTCCACCCAACACCAGCTGACAAAGATCTCAAAACCACCTGTTTATTTCAGCAACAGGATATGGATCGGCCAGTGAGCCTGTTCTCTACTACTCAAAGTGAAGGGGAGAATTGTGGCAAATATTTGGATGATTGAGGACAACAAAGAACAAACAATTATCTTTCTCAGACACATCCACTTTCTAGATACAAACGTGGGTTTTTTTTCCTTGAGTCCTCAGAAGCTTTTGGGGCCTCCCCTAGATCAGAGTTTTCCTTGGGGGTTTATGAACTTAAAAAAAATGACAGGTGTATTTCAATCTAATTGACCTCCTTTCTAATCCTGTGAATTAAAAAAATATGTTATGCATCTAAAACTGTTCTGGAAAGGGGTCTAGAGGTTTCAACAGACAGCCAAAGGGGTTGAGTACATGGAATATGGCTGAGGACTTCTGTTAACACATTGTCCCTCCTTGGACAATCCCATTATTACTTATCAGTTTAGATTCTGTATCCTGCCATTTTAATGTCTTTTCCTTGAGGGAACGGAATTCTTTCTTTCTTTTTGTCTTTTTATGCCTGGTGCCTAGCATGTTGCCTGGCACAGAATGTAATAAATATTTCATTGGCATTAGATTGAAAGGCCTTAATTTTTCCAGAAATGTAACTTATTGTTATTAATAAAGACCCCAATTATTCTCCATTTCCCATTGCCTATGGAGGTCTAACCTCAGGCCAGAGCTGTTCATCAGATGGGGCTGGGATCTCTGTAAATTGCTCAGGAATAGAACCACTCAGGGTTGTCATTCAATTTCCCAACTTTGCTTCAAGAATCTGCTTTTCTTTTTCATGTCGATTGGTTTAAAAATTTCTGTCTTAGCATAAAATATTGATGGCAGAACAACTGTTCTCCTCAGGCAGCTTCAGACAGATGGAACTGACTCAGCCTCTAAATCATTTTGTCCAGCATGGAGAAAGAAAAAAAGATAACTCTGGAAAGTTAACAAAGTGGTAAGGACCATTTTCCTTGAGAATAATTTATGAATCTCACTTTGAAAAGGTGGAAATGGAGAAATAAAGGAGAAAAAAATATTTTAGGAAGCATTGATGTTTGTTTCACAATTTCATGTAAACTGTTAAATACCCAGAAACACATAGAAGTTATGATGTACAGACAGCTATAGAGGAGTGCAGAAGGGACCAGATCTAGAAGTCATGTGCCCAGGATGGGATATTTAATCTTCTGCTTAGTACATGTTTGACCTTGAAATTTTTTCTTCATTTATCTAAGACTCATCTTTCTCATCTGTAAAATGGGCAATGATAAATATTGCTTGCTTCACAGGGTAGTAGGAAGGAAGGAACTTGGTGAAATAAATTTGTGTCTTCAGTCCCTACTTTCATTCCTGGTATATGGTACTCAATAAGTGTTTGGCCAATTGCATTAAACTAAATTTGTAACTACAGTCATAGTCTGAAGGAATGAACTTTTTCATTAAAGGGAGCTGAAACTTTCTTCTTCCACTTTTCTACTAGCTGGTTGTTTTTAGTTTGTTTGGAAACAAAGTCAGCCTTTTCCACTTTCTGGTTTTATTGGTTACCCTTTCTTTAGAGAGAGTGAATTTAAATTATCAGGTAATACTTAAACCCTGTCCTTGAGGCAAGAAGCCCCTGATTCCAGGCTTAAACCAAAGGGTCAGTTTGAGAACACCCTGGATTCTCCCAGGATGCTCAGTCTCTCTCTGAGTTACTTCACCACAATATGATATCATGGAGTCCTTTTTTTCCTTAAGAATATTCAAAGCCTCTTTTGGACAGTGGAGATAAGCAAGTTCAGCGTATTGATAGGAACTAGACTGATTTTCGAATAGTCTGTAATGGTAAAAAAAAATTAAAATAAATTCTATGTTTGGTCTAATTGTTCTGCAGCCTAACCTACCCTGACAAGTACTTTATGTATACTAGAGCTGACGTGCAAAGATGTTCATCCAGAATAAAAAAAAAGTAATTCTAGTTACCCTCCCACCCCCACCTCCCACCCCAGGTGCATGTGGACAAAAATGAAATTATTCTGGCCTTTGGATATGAGGTGATATTACTGGGAGAGGACTTGCTGGCCATTGTCAAGCACTCAGAAGACCATCCTGTGGAAGGAGGATCCATCTGGCAGAAGCTTTGCCCCAGAGGGCAGGACTTGGAACATGGGGTGAAAAAAGAAAAGAGAAAAAGCTGAAGCTTGAGGTAAGGAAACCCTAAGTCTGGATGAACTGTCCCTGAGAGGAAGGGGGTGCTTCCAGAGGTGCTGGCTTCCCCCTTAGAGGTCTACAAGCAGAGTCTGGTGGACCGTGGGTCATATTGGACCTGTTCAGTGAGGGAGAGGAAGAGGCAGTTTCTAAGGGTAATGTCATGTCCCTGGTTCCCTGCTTCTACTAGACTGTGATTTGTTGACCCACAATGGCCCTGGTAGAAAGCGTGCTTTGTAGTTTTGGTATTTTGTGTTTTATTTTTCCCCTAGCAGTAGTGATAGATGTAGCCTGAGTCATCCACACTCTCCTCGCCTCCCACCCCCACCACAGCTGCCTTGTAGCCAACAGTAAACAAAAGTACAATTATACTTTACTTTTCAAACAAATCACACCATTTACACGCTGGAGGACTGGCTTGCCATATGCTTGCATTTTCTTTTTCCTCTTCCCCTAAGAAGGGAAAGGAACTGCAAATAGAGGGGAAAAGTGCTATTTCACTGTGTTTACATCTCAAAAACATGATGCCACTTCATAATTCTGATTGCATTTTAAGTGGGTCAAATAATATAAGTGGGTAGGTTAGTGAAAACAAGATGGCGAGGTGTTAAGGAAGCAGAACAGGGGTAGATGGAGAAGCAGAGGCATGGCACTGAGGCAGCTGTCTGCTCTCTTTCTCTGGCGTCCCTCTGGCCTTGAGGAGGAGCAGTCCTGAAGGGGGACTGCAAGAGAATGGATAAAAGGTTCAGAAGATGGGGCTGAGGGAGTCCAGGGGGACTGGCTCTGGAGACCAGGCTGAGAATCCCAGATAGTTCTGAATAGAACAGATTCTGAGGGTGACAAACAGAAGTGGGAGGCTCAAGATCATCTCAAAGCTAGCCTAGAAAGAAAGAATGTCTTTGACAGAATGACCCCACATGGACGCTATGCTGAGGTCCTCAGGGATTCTTCTTAGGATCCAGGGAGGTTTAGGATAAATAAAGGTATGGATTAGCTCAAGGGTTCAATTCTTCAGCAGCAGATGGAAGAAGCAGGAGGGACTTTGGGGGCTCTATTAAGTACCTCTAATAATAATCTGGGGATGAGAGAATTTAAGGCTTTAAGTTAGGAGCCTTGCTGAATCTCTGGGGCCCTGCCTTGTTGCTTGGGTCTCCTGGGTGGATTCTATAGAACCAATGTATAAATTGAAAACTCACAATGATGCTGAGATTCTTGCAGATGAGGAAAGCAAAGCCTAGAAACATTAAATGACTTGCTAAAGGTTGGATGGGTTAAGTAGCACCTTGTCCATCTGTGACTTCAACCTAAATCTTCTGACATCAGATCCAGAGCTTGGTATCTGATTCTATGCTGCTTCTCTCCTGATTCCCAGATCATGGCAGCATGGTGAAGGGATCTTGGAGTAAGCTGATGTGGGTTTGTTTCTAGCTCTCATCCTTACCATCTGTGTGATTTTTGAACATGTGTGGGGTCCCACTTCTAGACATCAATATTTTTATTTTTAAGAAAATAAGGAGATTGGTCTAGATGATCTCAAAGGTTGAAAAGAGGCTTGTTCAAGATTCCTTTCAATACTGACAGCATCATAATCAACACTTGACACCTTCTGGGTGTCCAATGACTTCCTATGCCTTAAACTATGTTATCATAAAAGTTACGTGTGCTGAATGGAGGCTGTGGCTTTCTGCTCATTAGTGAAGGCATGATCTTTCTCTAGACAAAATTTACCCCAAGATGGCAGAGCTTCCTTTTTAGAAGAGAGGAGAAAGAACCTTGCATCCTAGGAAGAAGGCACATCAATAGAAACATTTGATTTGCTTTCACAAGAAATGGTAAGTCTGGTTTGGGAAAAATCTGATGAAGTTTCTTTTTAGACCTTGCTTCATTCCTACTGGCTCCAGGAACCCTGACCTCTGGATTTCTGTCCTCCCCCAACCTGAAGAGCCATTCATCCTTCCCCCAGCTCCCTGGGGGCAGCGGCCTCATGGCTCTCTGTTCCCTTGTGTCTCTTTGGTCAGTATTTCTTACTTCTTCTGAAGGGCAGAGGGCAGGAGCTGCTCTCTGGGCAAAGGTAGTTAGGATTCAGTGGGAGAGAGAAGCCACATTTTTCTACTCTTTCCTCTCTTTTCCTCTTTCTCCTTCTGCTAAGAGCTGGCAGCGTCACAGTCCATATGGGCCTGTGGGACTTTAATTAGTTGCTGATCCCCTCCCCCTTCTTTCTAGGAATAATTATATATCTTATAAAAAAGGATTTCTGTTATGGTGTTTTTCTTCATCACTAATTGCCTATTGGATATTTTAAACTACTTGTCCCAGGGACATTTCAAATTTAAAGTCTAAAGTCTAAAATGGAACTTACTATCTTTCCCCACAAACTTTCCCATCTTTCGAATGTCTAAGGCATCACTGCCATTTTTTTTTTCTAGTGACCTAGGACTGTGACTTTAGCATTATGCTCCACTCCTGACTCTTCCTTGCTTCAAGTATCCAATCAGTTGTCAGATCTTGACATTTTCCTCTAAGGTCTCTTGGATCTGACCCCTTGCTCCCACTGCCACAAGTAGCCTCTCACCCCCAACACCTTATGTCCAGTCTTCTTCCCACCTGGCCTAGATTACTGTGATACCCCCTTGAGCAGCCTTCCTGCTTTCCGCATCCTCTTGTCCATCCTTCGTAGAGCTACCCAAGGGAATTTCTTAAGGACCCAGCTGACTCCCTACTTAACCTTACCAGTTCCCCATTGCTTCTATTAAACCTAAACTTCCATGTTTATCTTATGAATCGCCCTATGGCCTGGCCCCAACCTAGCTTTCCAGACTCAGACTTTCCTCCCTTTCTCGCACTCTGGGCTCGGCCACACTGGTCTCCTCTCTTTTCTTCCACACAAGTTCCTCTCTCATCTCCTACTGTTGCATTGGCTCTCTACCATGCCTGGAATGCATTTTCACCTCACCCTACCTCCCTTAATCCCTCCCTTCCTTTATCACTCATCTTTTACAGGAAAGCTTTCCTGATCCAAGGGACATCCAGGTGGTACAGTAGCTAGAGAGCTGAGCCTGCAGCCAGGAAGATCTGAGTTCAGATTTGGCCTTAGCTGTGTGGCCCTGGGTAAATCACTTAACCTCTGCCTCAGTTTCCTTATCTGTAAAGTGGGTATAATAGCAGCACCCACCCTCAGAGTTGTGAGGATCTGATGAGGTCATGTTTTATAAAGCACTTACTTAGTAAGTGGGACATAAATCCTTATCCCTTTCCCTTCTTTGCCCTAAATGAGACAATGTGTGAGGCATTTAGCATCGTTCCTTTAACCCAGCAGGCACTTCACGAATGCTCCTCCTTTCATTCCCGATTTTCCCCTCTAACCACTTGTGGCCTCCGGGCCAAACTACCTTGTATTTAACATGCGTGTGCCACTACAGACAAAGCTGTTCATTTTACACTGACGCGGTTTGCGTTTATATGTGTAATTGCTGTCTCCTTCATTATAACGTAAGCTCCCTGAGAGCAGCCACTGTTTCCCGCTTGCTACTTGTACCTTTGTACTTAGGACACACAGTAGGTGCTTTGTAAATAATTTTTATGATTGATTTTGGGTAGATTTAGACGTTCTTCATTATTCAGTTATTACTCCTTATAGTCCACAGGCTTTGGAATCAGCTCAAAGTGGTATTTTTCATTATTGATCTGACCACATGGCTGACAGTCATTTTTTTAAATCGCTTTCTTGAGCCAACTTAAGGTTCTGGTTTATAGAGTTCTACTTTACATTCTCTACCTAATATTTTGAATATGTGGTGACTATCAGCCCTTTGCCAAATGGGGAGTAAAAGTGATTCATCTGGATAAGGGTGGGCAGAAGGGTTGGGGATTATCTTCCCCAAGAATTCCCTGATTCCTAGCAGATCATATAACATGGTCTGGCTGAGTGGATGTCATGAAGCATTTTTACAAATAATCTGTCAGTCAGCAGTGGCATCAGAATGCTGGTAGGTACAAGAAGAATAATTCCACATCTCTGGGAGCCTGCTGGATCCCTGACTTGGAGCAGCCAATGATGAGTTCTGAAACCACCATGCTTCCATCATCCCTGTGACCTCTTCCCCTAAGCTGCCAAATGGCCTTGCATTCTGCTGTGCGCTTAACATTCGGGGCCCCAGCTAAACTCCTGACCTTTCACTGATGTCTCATTACTGAACCTCTTAGTCACACTGCACAAAGATCTAAGGTTCCAAATGAGTCAAACACGTAATGTTAATAAGAGATTGAAATATGCTTATTGGAGGAACATTTCTGCATCTTCAACACCAGACTGATAGCTTTGTCTATTAAATGCCTACCTAGGAACCGCCCTTCATTTAACGGCATCTATTTGTCACTGTGGCCCATTGACATTGTTCATTAAAACCATGGTACAAATCAGAGCATTTAGAAAATGTAACTGGTGAGGTCTCGAAGAAACAGGACCCAGGCCAAGATAGCTTTCATCGGACCTCAGGGGACATAGTACAATCCATACCCAACCAAGAACATTGGCACAAAGTCAAGACAAGTATCCATTGGTCACCACTGGGCAACAATGCTAGGCCAAGAATCCAAGCAGGAATCTGTGAATCCATGAAACCAACGAGTACAAGATAGTCTGGGCCATCTTGAGGGAGTGGGCAGTAGGCCTCCTTTCTTCATTCCTTGTCTGTAACTCAGTTCTCCATTCATGACAGCATACCCTTCCTTCTCTCTTCCATATCCTGCCTTAATTCATGTCGTCACCAAAATCCCAGTAGCATAAAATAAAGGGGGTGATTGTTTCATTTAAGTTATTGTATACCCACTGGCTTGCAAAATGCCCAGCACACACATCAAATAAGCACTTGTTGAACTGAATCTAGACACAGTGTGGTATAATGGCTTGTCTATGGTATTGGATCTGGAAAACCTGGGTTATCCAGACTGCCACAGATACTTGCAAGCTTTGTCACCCTGGGGAAGTCCCATAAACTCCTTGTAAAATAAGGAGTTAGATTCAATGACCTCAAAGGTACTTTTCAACTATAAATCTATAATATTATGAATTGAATCTTTGGTGACCTAAAAATTGATTCAATCCAATTACATATATATATATATATACATACATACATACATACATACATATATACACACATACATACATATATATGTATATATCTTTATGTGTAAATGTGTGTATATATCTATAGCTATATCTATATCTATATATCTATATATCTATATCTATATCTATACATGTATTTAAGGGAAGGTGCTGAAAGAGGTGTTAACTAAGGCAGGGAAATTGGGGTTTTGCTCCAGTGCATTGAAATTTAGAGGTGTCTGCCAGTAGCACAGAAACAAATTATTTAAGTAGCTAGCTAAGAGTAATAATTAAGTAACATCAGTATCTTCCAGGTCCTCCCTTAGTTCTGCCTCCAGGTATCTGCAAGCCATCCAAGCTCCTCTCTCACCCAGCTGCTTTTTGTTCCACTTGCCTTGGGAACAGAAATTGTTAATCACAGCTCTGGATGCCAAATGAGGTAAAGGCCTAGTCTCTCCTTCCACAGTTTATAATATAGTGAAGGAAAGGATGCCCCCTCCAACTACAGAGCACACACAGTACAGGAGAGGAGACAAGAGATGGGGAGGTCCCAAAGAGTTTGGAGCCCCAGGTTTCTGTGGTTTGTTTTAAACCAAGCTTATTGAGTGGTTTTGGAAAGTTTAAATAATTCATTTCCAGTATTCTTTTTTATTTCTCTTTGTTGTTCTCCTTAAGGAACTCTGGTAGATGAAGAAAATTAGGTTTTCCATTATCCAAGCTGTGCTGCGTCTCAACCACCTTTGTTCTGCCCAGCGGTGAGGGCCAGAAGGATGACTGATCATCCCTGGTCTTTGCCAGTAGCGTCATTGTTTTGGCCAGACCTTGGTTGAAGGCGGGTGAGAGAAGCTGGCAGAATGGGGAATTATTCTGAGTTTAGGCAGGCATCTGCAGCCTAAATGAGAATGCCTGAACACAGGGTATAAGACTTTTCACTTGTAAATTCTGGCACTCACAGTACAGTACACATGACCCTTCTTCCAGCAAGAAGAGAAAACAAGATGGCGCATCAGATGGCACATAGTAGGTGCTTAGATTTATTGAATAGATTGGAACCCGGCTTGCCTTTGACTCTGGGCACCAGCTCTCTCTGCTCTACCATGGTAGTGCACAGTCATACCATAGTCATTTTACCACTAGGTGGCACCGTTTGGGGTTTTCTTGGCAAAGATACAAGAGCAGTTTGCCATTTCCTTCTCCAGCTCATTTGAAAGATGAAGAAACTGAGGTAAATTGGGTTAAGTGACTCGCCCAGGGTCACACAGCTAGGAAGTGTCTGAGGCCAGATTTGAACTCAGGGAGATGAGTCTTCCTGGCTGCAGGCTCGGCGCTCTGCCCACTGTGATACCTGACTGCTCCTACTCTAACATACTGCCTCATCAGTTTGTTATTCTAAAAAGGTGTCTGATGTTCAGTGTTCTAGCTCTTGGACCCAGAACATTAACAAGAGAGTGTATGAAATGATGAAATCGATGTATTAAGTATAGATACCGCGTGTGAAACATTGATGGACTGAGAGGAGCCGATTCAAATTCTTTCTCAGACTCTGAGATGACTTCATCCCCTGCTGCCTCATGTATAAAACAGGGCTAACCACAGCACCTCCCTCCCAAAGCTTTGTGAGGACGGAGATGAAATAATGAATATAATGATGAACCTTAATGCTCTTTACAAATACTAGCTATCAGCCACTAAGCATGGAAAAAAAGGGTTTTGAAACTGATAGCTAGTGGTGGCTAGGCGGCACAGTGAATAGGGCATCCGCCCCGGAGTCAGGAGGACCTGAGCTCAAATCCAGCCTCAGACAGTTACCCTTTGGTATTTTGCAGTGTCAAGAGAAAATGAGGCAGGTCCCTAGTGGACTTTCTGTGCCAAATGTATTGGCAGGACACGGGCAAGAGTCCCCCAGTTGAACAGGAGTGGACGGATTGTCATCTGCATCATTGAAGGGAAAATCCATATTGAATAGAACATAATCCACCATAGCACTGAAATGAGAAGCTGATTGCTTAACAAAAAGCCCCTCACCCCCCCCCCCCCCCGCCCAGTCCGTCTTCAACTTGCTACTATTCCCTGTGACTCCAGAAGGGCAAGGATGAAGAGGACCTGGGTGATGTCATTGGAAGAAGGGATTCCCAGGTGAGGAAACTCCCTCTACTAGTGCTGAATGGCATATTCTTCACAATGTATAGTCTTAGAGAGTCGCCTAGAGCAGTAAGAAGTTAAGTAACTGGCCCAGGGTCACACACTCTGGATTTCTGTATTTGAACCACTGGTTCACTACTCTACCACACCTTTTCTATAACAATCATCTTGGTTTCTTTTCCATTCCAAATGATACACTAAAGCCTAGGAACAATCTAGTTTGCAGAGAAAACATTTTCCCTCTCCCAAATCTCACGGGCCTCATTAAAGTTACTTCTGTTTAAAAAGTAAATAAATGAGCAAAGGAATCTGTGGGCATTAATGCCATTATTATGTAGCAGAAAAAAAGAAAGGAAGTTTACTTCTTGTAATAACATCTAAAATTTCTGTAATTTAAGGTCTGCAAACTTTAAGGTTGGCAAAATGCTTCACATACGGCTCTCATTTGCTAAAACAACACTGTGAGGTGGGTACTATTACCTTCCCCATTTACAGATGAGGAAGTCAAGGTTGAGATGAGTTAAGTGACTTATCCAAGATCACCTGGCTAGGAGGTCTCTGAGGTAGACCTAAAACTCCTGTCTTCCTGACTCAAGTCCGAGACTTTACTATGTGACCTAGCTGTCTCCTTTTTGTGAATGAAGAGAAAAAAAGAATATTTAAAGGCTGATTTAGTCAGATCTCCTCTGTCGCCCATCCCTTCATCGTATGGGGGTGCTCTGAATTCAGTGGCGATTCAGCTTGGTAGGAAGTGAAAGCCGCCGCTCTGTTGCATTAACTCCTTATGGCAACTCACGGCAGGGCGTGACTGTGAGACGAGAAGGCGTGAGAGATAGAGGGAAAAACAACAAATCCATTGTTGTAGCACACTAGACTCGGGGACCTGTCTACCCTATGTTACAAACTCCATCAACTTGTGAACCGTCTGGTGAAAGTATTCTAGAAGTATTCATTAGCAACAGGAAATTCCGTTTCCCACATGATGACGTATTCCATATCTAGAGCCCGACCACACCCCAGTTTCTTCTTAGGAATCTCTTGGACTTTTGAGATGAAAAGAAAAATGGGGGAAAGGAGGAAGAAAGGAACAGGAAGGGAGTGAAAGAAGAGGGAGGGGGTTTTTCTTCCCCAGCATGAAAGGAAGATCTGGGCTGACCACATGGCCTCCAGACTGTCTCTATTTACCCTCTCTGTGGGCTGACCCTACTGTCCTCATGATGCTTCTAAGGTTTTCAGACGCTACTGATTCAGATTCCTCAGATGCTGGATGTAGCTGCCTGTCAAGTTAGCACCATGTCAATGCTTCTTGGCTAATTTTGGCTAGATGGAATGTCATGAAATCTCATGGTACCCAATGGAATTGAGAGTGAGACGCTGTCCATCTAGAACAACAGGGCACGCTATGCATAATGGCTCAGCTTCTGGAACATACCAGTGCCTTTGTAGAATGCTAGAACATGAGGGCAATAAGCTGGAGATTCAAAGAATTACTCTATTCAAAATTCATTTAATTCAAATGTTTCCAATACTCCCCCCAACTCTTCTTGTGCTTTTAAAAAGGACATGTACAATATTTTTCTCAAGGTGATCTATTTCCTCCCTTTCCCTGTGGTTACTGTGGGAAAAAAACCCAGAGAAATAAAACTAAGCTACTCTTTTTACTGAAATGAATAGTGTTATTTAATAACTGATCCCATTTCTTCAACTATTCTTATGAAACCATCAGAGGCTCTGTCTTGGAAAGAATGAATGATGCTCCCATTTGCAGGGTTTGATTTCATATCAGCTCATGGCCATCAGGAGGTATTTACTGGAACATATCACCCTGTATCTTTACACACTCTAAATATTAGTGGTGAATTATTTACTTGAAAAATTGAGAAATCATATAATGATATATCGTATGGTACAGTAAAGTTTTACTGTGCAGCAGCTGTTTCTAGAATAGTTATGAACCTCGTTTATGAGTATGAACACATTCTTGACTCATCCTTGGTGATTCTTTGTTTAGAGTGTTTGCCACCTGTTCATGTCTACCTTGTAACAATCGTGTGTGTGTGTGTGTGTGTGTGTGTACATTGGTGTGAATATGTGAAAGATGAGTACTTTAATCAGTAAGATGAAACAAGTACTTAGTACTTCTAGTATGAGACTTCTCTCCATCAATACAACTTTTCTATGAATTAATAGATAAATTCTAGCAATTACTGATAATCTTAGATAAGTTAAGCGACCTACCAGGGTGGGGAAGGGAGGAAGGAAGGAAGGAAGGAAGGGAGGAAGGAAGGAAGATAGGAAGGAAGGAAGGGAGGAAGGAAGGAAGGAATGAAGGGAAGAAGGAAGGAAGGAAGGAAGGAAAGAAGAAAGGAAGGAAGGACGGAAGGAAGGGAGGAAGGAAGGAAGATAGGAAGGAAGGAAGGAAGAGAGGAAGGAAGGAAGGAAGGGAGAAAGGAAAGAAAAGAAAGGAGGGAGACTGGTTTAAATCTCACTCTGATATTTGCTGCTTGTGTGACCTTAGATATGCTACTTTGCCCCTATGGTCCTCAATCTTCCTGCCTGTAAAAAGAAGGGGTTGGATTAGATGGCCACTAAGGTCCCATTTACCTCAGAGTGTATGATCATCTGACCATGGGTTACACATACCGCTCAATGGTGCAGTAGATAGAACACTGGGCCTGGAGTCAGAAAGACCAGAGTTCAAATCTGTCCCCAGACACTTACTAGATGTGTGACTCTGGGCAAGTCACTTAACCCTTGCCTGCATAAAAGCAGAGAAGTAAATGTCAAACCCCTCCAGTATCTTTGCCAAGAAAAGCCCAAATGTGGCTATGAAGAATCAGACGTGACTGAACAACAACAGAAACCAAACACAAAGCTAACTCTTCCTGTTTCCACTTGATTTACCGTATTTGGCTGCCCCTATACACACACAATTGTCTCTACCAAAACAAAGAAAAAGAAAAGTAAAGAAACCACACAAAATTTTGAAGTCAACAGATATTACGTACTTGTATCCAGCGTAACAATCAGATGCTGCAAATGGATTAACTGTCAATAAAACGTGCACATCTAAGAATGTTCATTTCTTCAGACTTAGAGGGCTTACTTTAATTGTTCAGATGTTCATATCTATGTTGTAGAAATGAAATGGCTTTTATCCAGTTCTCCAGCGGTAAGAAAGCTTACGACTGCCTATTTAAATAAAGCGTATATCAGTTATTCAGGCATCTGTAATGTACTTCTAATTATCTTCTAATGGACTCCTTGTAAAGAGGGTTTTATGAGGAAATCCTATTAAAAGCAGTCTTTTTATTTTCTCCTGGAACACCAAAAAGGTTTTGTTAAGGGAATTTCTATCTGCAAGTTTCTTTATAGTCCAGCAATATCAAACAGGGTTTTCATTATTATGCATTTTATGTAAACATGTATTTGAAATGCAAAATGGCTATTTGAAATTCAGCCCAGACACAAGACAAGAGACCAGCAACAAAAGATCTCTGTCTGAGTGTCCACTGATCCTCCCACCCCAGCACGCATTCAGCAGCTCTTTCTATGAAGAGCAATATTTACGAATGTCACTGGACTGTAACATATTCTTTTTGCTCAGGATTAACACAAAATAAATCTACATCTAATTTCCTAGGCAATTTCACATCCATCCAAGAAGTCTTGAGGCAAAACACGTTGGTTAGGTCTGTGCAGCCACTGAAGAAATGTATTTTGTTTTCCACTTGCTGCTCATAAATCTCATACTTGAGCCTGTCAGGCAGTCCTTGCCTCACAACAACAGAAAGTGGGGATTTTACATAATCAATTGCAACTAATCATTTTTGACAAAAAAGGAGGGGAAAAGCCAAGGAAGTAGGTTGGTGCTCTTTCTCTCTCTCTCTCTCTCTTTCCCCCACTAAGAACTTCCTTAGAATTGATTCATTTGTGCCTAGATAAAGTGAAAAAGGTTACTTTTTCTCATCTTCCAATTCAGTTCACTCATTGCATGTTTATTAAGCACTGGGGTACACCCCAAAGAGGAGGAAATTTAGTCAGAGACAGGTTCTGGCTTCAAATGCTGGTTCTGACACTTTCTATTTCAGTCATTTTTCTTAACCTCTTTGGGTGCCGGTTTTTTAATAAAATGAGGGAGTTGGAGAAAATAGATGCTGAGGTCCCTTCATGGTCTTAACACATGAACCTAAGCCCACTAAGATGGAGGTCTCCTGCAATGCGATACAAATATAAAGACCAAACATAAAGGAAAACATGTCTTTACCTTCAAGAAGTTTATAGTTCCCACATTTGGGGACAGGAGAAACATGGCTTATAGGATAACACAAAGTTATGGCTGATGGATGAGGTAAAGGACAAATCCAGATGAATAAAATACTTTGGGCTGGGGGAATCTGAGAAGGGGGGGATAGCACCAGGTCTGAGCCATAAAGAAAGAGAAAGATTCTGAGAGGTAGAAATGGCGAGGGAACACGTACTTCTGGCACGGAGGAAAGACCAAGCAAATCCAGAGAGGTCAGAAGCAACAGAACAGCTTTGAATAATTTAAGCAGCAGAGTCAGAATGAGGCATCATACTATAGGCAGTGGAATGTAAAGGAAACTCTGCTGGATGATGATGATGGTGAAGAAGAAGATGATGATGATCATAATGAGGAGGAGGAGGATGGAAAGAAAAAGGCAGGTCACGTATGAGAAAAAAAGGATCAACGATGGACCGATTGTGGGTTTCCTTGGTATCCACAGATAGCAGGAGATCTAGAAAAAGTCCTTCAGGGTGGTGGAAGGAACCTCTGAAGCAGATCTGTAGGAGAACTTAGAGCAGAATCATATGGAATGGGCTACAATCTGCATCATTGGAGGGAACACACATGATTAATTATTGATCTCAAAGCATTTTCCTCATAATGACTCCATGAGGCAGTTTGTGAGGACCAGTGAGGTAGCCTGTATAAAGACCTTCACAAATGTTAAAGGGCCTATATAAATGGCAACTAGCATCATCCTAAGTAATGGTGTAGACATTTGGTAAAGGAGTTTAAATCTGTTGTCTCATTCAATCAATTGAGAACCTGCTCAGTGCCAATCAATCAACAGATATTTATTAAGTATCTCCTATGTCCTATAGGAGACATTGCCATGCATTGTCTTAGTTGCTTTGGGGGATGGACCTTCTCCAATCTGTGATTTCATCAGTGTAGAGAGTATCCCACCAGGAATCCTTCCTCTGAGGCAGGTCAGAGGTTCCTCTCTAATTTATAGTGTTAGTCATCTGTGGCCTAGAGAGATCAAGTGACTTATCAACAGTGGTCCAGCTACTATGTGTCAGGGGAAGGATTTTCCCTTCCATCTTCCTGCCTTCAAAGCTGGCCCTCTACCTATTGTACATGACAATTGACAATTGTCATCATGTAGGAGGCTTAAATATGGATAAGACCTGGCTCCCTTCTCTGGAGGACCTCGTGGTCTAAGAGTGTGACTCGTACATTTTCTCTCACTTGCTTTTGTTGGCAGGCATTTCACTCAGAAAGAGATGGGCTTTATTTTTCTAGAGGAAGATTGATTACTGATCATCAGGTGAGCAGTGAGGGAGAAATGCTCCCTGCAGACCTTTGCTCTGGGCACAGGGAGGGAGGCTGTTCCTGGTTCTCAGCTCCTGGTCTCCTGTGACTTGGGATCAGAGAAATGAGGATGTTACCAGAAACCAAGAAGAGAAGAACGTAATAACTCACACAAACAATATTTAAAGCTGTGCTTTCTAAAAGGAGTGCCTTAAAGGATGATCATCCTTACCCAGAATGGTTCAAGTGCTTCTTCCACTGACCTGATCACATCTCCCTGTCTGATCACACTTGAGAAGCCGCTATAGCATTCTTCTTGTAACAACCCCACGGGCCAGGAGTGTCAGGGAGCCCATAAGACCGATGAGAAAAGGGAGGCTCAGAGAGTTAGGGACTTGACTTGTACCACCCAGTTGGGAAGTACCTGCTTTCCTGGGAAAGGGTATGAAGTGTAGGAATGTCTAGGCTCACTCTCTCTACTTTACTACTGCAGGCCCTCAACATCTGCCAAGTGAGTTTACTTATAAGTGTTCAGTGTAGTGATACCTGGGTTCTCTCTCCTCTTTCTCCATCCCTGGCTCCTTGTATTTTCCACATACATTTAAAAAAAACCATCAAGAAAACGATTATGCCAATGTAAGTCGCCCTATCTACTCATTGTCTTCTTTTGAAACGTTGAACAGTTAGAGTTTACAGACTCATTGAATCGATGCCTAGTATATGCAGGCCTCTGTGTAGGCTATGGAAGTGAAGAAGTCAGTGTTGCCACAGTCAGCTGGACAACCATGAAATCAAAAATCTAGAGCTGGAAGAGACTTTAGAGATCACCTTCTCTGGAGACAGATGGAGAAACCGAGGCCCAGACAGGTGGAGAGACTTTTCTAAAGTCACTATTCCAGTCCTAAGTACAAGAACTGGGAGGTGAAGGGGGTCCTCAGATTCCACCAGAGAGGTCAGACCCATCACCTGTAAAACTCCTTAGGATCATGGGGTGGCTAGATGGTGCAGTGAATAGAACACTGGTCCTGGAGTCAGGAGGCCCTGAGTTCAAATCCGGCCTCAGACACTTGACACTTACTAGCTGTGTGACCTTGGGCAAGTCACTTCCCTCAATTGCCCTGCCCTCACCCCTCCAAAAAGCAAAAATTAAAAAAAAAACCAACTCCTCAGGGTCTACACTAGACACTGACCCAGACTCAAATTGTTTAGCAAAGAATGTTATTCAACAAAATAAATAAAAATACAACATAGATAATGTTCACCAGTGGTTCCCTGAGTCAATATCCAGGCCCCAGGGGTTAGTTTCTGTCTGAGTGTGGCCTTTCTGCTCTACTCAGGACTAATTGGAAAAGAAAAGTAGGAGCCATTTCTGTGACCCTGGGGCACCACTGTCCACTCTGTCCTTCAGAGAGTTCCTGTGCTGTTGTTCAGACGTTTCATTGTAGTTGATTTTTGTGACCCTATTTGGGGTTTTCTTGGCAGAGATACTGGGGTGGTTTGCCATTTCTTTCTCCAGCTCATTTGACATATAAGGCAACTGAGGAAAATATAAATTAAGCGATTTGCCCAGGGTCACACAGTTAGTGAGTGTCTGAGGCTGAATTTGAACTCAGGACAATGAGTCTTCAGGACCCTAAGCCCAGTGCTCTGTACACTATGGTGCCACCCAGTGGCCCCAATCTTCCTGTAAGTAGTTCATGAAAGCAGAGCTAGCACAGGTTTCTGGGCCCATGTTGCTAAAGCGATCCATCTCAATGCATCATGCACTGTATTGGTGGGAAGGAGATGAAGGTGCCTCTGCATTCTCTGTCTTGCAGCCATAGACGTGGACAGGCACAGCATCATCAAGCTCCTCCCTCCTTCACTGGAGGGGAGTCTGGATAGCCCTGCCCAGAAGGATGCACCAGCACACCTCCAGCCTTCCCCTGCACTGTCTCCATGCTCCTACCAATGCCCTTCTGGGAGTCTTTACTTGATGGCTTTCCTCATGCATTTCTGTTTATTGTCCTTCTCATTTCCCATTAGAACACCGTGGTTCTTTAGGGTAGAAACTGGTAATTGTCTTTCTATCCTTAGTACTTGGCACATGCTAAGGATTGATTGATTAATTGATTGATTGATTGATTGAGTTGAGTGTGGGGGGAGGACACGGAATCTCTGGCACTTAGGTGCAAGGTTATAGCAAGGCACTCATGCTCCTTGCCCATACAGTGAGCTCTGAAGTATGGGCATGGGTTTAGAAACCCTGACCGGAAAGCTACTGGGCTCTGCTTTTCAAAGTTTTCTATGGACAACCTTAGGGTGGAAGATGATCTGGTGCCTTTGGCAGGCTTCTTCACCTAGCTACTGTCTTCCTGCCCCACAGAGAAGTTCCTCTGGTTTGGTGATTGTGGTAGGACTTAAATAGGCCTATTCACTGAATGGGCGTTACCTCACTCTAAGTGAGTGTTATGTGAAAAGGTCTGAGCCTAAAAGGACCAGGGTCTCCCATTGCATCTTGGGCCATCTATAGCTGTCCTGATGAATATCTGGCTACCAGACCCAGATGGCTCTGGCAGAGAAAGTGAGACTGGTAACCTCGCACAGCCCTCTCTCCCTCAAATCAAAGTCAACTGAGAGTCATGTCATCATCTCCCTGATACCATGGTCCACTTCAACAAACACAGCAATCAGGACCTATCTTCAAACCACTTATCGTCTAGCAATGGATAATAAAGAAGTTACATGCCAGCTTGATGGGCAGCTGCCTCACTGTCTCAGTAGGTCACAATGACCACCCCTCACTTGTCTTCCAATTGTCAAAAGTGTTTTATTTCCCGACATCATATGGGAATGACCTCCTTATCAATGTTCACCACATAAGCAACATAAGCACCTCCTATATGGGCAATTGGCAAATGCTTGTGTGCTGAACAAGGTGTGAATGGATGGGCACCATGAGAGCACATCTGAAGAAACAGCATCATCCCGAGATGCCTTTCATCCAAAATGTTGACCAGTCTTTATCACCACTTAAAAGAGGCAGAAAAATTAAAGCAAGCCAAAAAAAAAAAAACCAAACTAGTCCCAACAATGTTGGGCTTGGAATTAGAAAACTGGGTCAGAGTCCCAGCTCTGGCACTTACTAGTTGTATGACTTAAGGCAGGTCACTAAACTTCTCTGGGGGGCAATTTCCTAATCTATATAATAGGCACAGAAATGCTTGCATTGTCTACTTCATGATGGGTGACAAGATACAGATAAGAGCCAGGGAGACCTGAGCCACGGGCCTCATCTGATACATGTCAGCTATGGCACCCTGAACATACCACTTGACTTTGGTGCCCTCCTTCCTCCCTATTCTTTCTCCCTCTGCCTCTGTCTCTTTCTCTGTCTCTCTGCCTCTGTCTCTCTGTCTGTCTGTCTCTCCCAGTTAGCCTAGTACCTAGCACATATTAGGTTTTTAATAAATTCTACTTGACTGGTTCCATCAAAAAATTAGGATCCCATAGCTAGTTAGATTCTATAGGCTCCTATAAACAGAGCTAAAAGGGTCCTGAAGGGTTATCTAAAGCAACCTCCCAACCTATTAATGAACAAAGATCCAGAGTCACATAGCTATTCAGTGTCGGAGGCACATGGCAGGCCCTTGAGAAATATAAAGATTGGTTTGGGTCTTGTTTCAGACATTTGCCAGCTACACGACCCTTGACAAGTAGCTTAACTGCCTCAGTCTCCCCATCTGTAAAACTGTATGATAATAATCCCTATTGCCTCCCCAACAGGCTGTTGTGAAGAACAATTGAAACGATATATTTAAAGTGCTTTGCAAACCAGTAAGCACTTTTAAAAGGTTACCTCTTATTAATGGGTCATTAACAGGAAGATTAGCTTTCACTAGAACAGTTTAATAATTCCTGTTTTCAAGAAGAATTCTAAACTTCCCTTATTTTTTTTCCTTTTCCTGCAGCACCTGGAGGATTTTACATGGATGGAGTGACAGGCTTGGTAAATGAGAATGTGGAACGCTGTTGCTTTGTTCTTTTCCTCAATTTCACCGTGAAAAGTGACCTGATGCTTGTAACTGCAGGGGATGGGGAACCAGTTTAAAGAAAAGTGCTCCGACATTCCAATGCTTGCCCTAACCACTGAGGAAATGTGAAGC
This sequence comes from Pseudocheirus occidentalis, assembly GCA_028646575.1. Lineage (NCBI taxonomy): Eukaryota > Metazoa > Chordata > Mammalia > Diprotodontia > Pseudocheiridae > Pseudocheirus > Pseudocheirus occidentalis. The sequence goes on along the minus strand of CM053598.1, from coordinate 12,331,961 downwards.
CTTTTAAATGATCATTCAAGTGCTTGTTGCCCAAGTCTCATCTCTAATAGAAAAAAAAATACTTTTCTAATAGAAAAAAAAATACTTTTTCTCAATCCCCATGAACTCAAAACGTTTTTAAGGCAGTAGCTGTCACCACCATCACCTTTGTATTCAGTGAAGCTGATGGAACAGATAATCCTGATGGTCCATGGGATAAAACAAACTCCCTGTCTCAGCAACCCATTAAGTTACTGATTCTGAACCTGTTCTACACGCCAAGGCTGGCATTCAGATCATATGTCTGGGCTCACTTTGCTCCCTTGAAAATGATGGTCTTTCAGGCCCCTTCCAGCCCCAGAGCTATGCTCCCATAATGCTTTACCCTTAGGGGACTCAGACCCAGTGGGACTGGAGAGAAAAAGAAGACACATTTTAGGGGGAGGTTATGATAGCTACTTTCAAATATCTGAAGGACTGGCCCTCGGAAGATGGATTAGACTCATTCTCATTGTCCCCAGAGGACAAAATCATGAACAATGGTGGAAGCTACAGAGAGACAGGTTTTATCTTTGTATGAGGAAGAACCTCCCAACAATTAGAATCCCCAAAGGTAGAAGAGCTATTAGAGTTCTCCTGGCCCACCCTTGATTTTACCGTGAAGGAAACTGAGGCTTAGAGACATTTCCCTGATAAAAGTAGTAAGTTGTGGAGCCAGGATTTGAGCCCAAAGCCCGAGATCTTCCCACTGTGGACTACCTCTTCTGTGATAGGAGCTGTCTCAGAGGAGAGAGGCTGCCATACAAGGTAATGGGTGTCTTTAACCAAGATTGGACAGTCTTTTGTGTAAGGATCATAGTTACCTAGACCTAGACACAGGGCAGGTCCCACTCCTTCATTTCACAGAAGAGTAAAGGAAGGCACTGAGAGGGTAAGTGACTTTCCAAAAGCTCACAGGCAGCAAACATCAGAGGCAGGATTTGAATCCATGCTCTCTGACTTCAAAATCAGCATTCCACCTGACACCCTGTTGGATCAGGGATGACCAGGGAAGGTTTGGGCTCAATCGGGTTCAAAACTCCCATTCATCTGTAAAATTCTTCACTTCCACTGCTCAGATTTCCCCTTTATTATTTTCTTCCCCTGGAGGAAACACTTCTACCCTATTTTGTAATATATATGGAAATGGCCTTGGCAATAAACACAGCAATAATATGGTCACAATGATCACTTTTCCAAAAGTACAAGCCAGGTGTGTAAGTCGACACCAGTGCTGGGCTCTCTTAGACTAAAAATAACAGGTAAAGTTCCATTCACTGTGCAGAAAATTAACACCAGTGGTCCCTCCCTCAGTGGGAGCTGTGAACCCAATTCCCCATTTTGAGTCTATAAAAGTACTTCTGGACATCTTGAAAGGGCTTTCAAAAAGCTTTTTCCTGAGAAATACACATTTTATTTGTGGAAAAACTATAATTTGAAATATTAGGTCCTGAATAAAGAGGGATCAGTCACCATAAAATTCAAACTGCATAGATGCTCGAAAAAGTCCATGAGGCTTCAGGTAATATGAAGTTTCAGGCTGTCCAGATAGAAACCAGAAATGAAATAGAAGTGGAATGAGGAAACTTCAGGTCTTTTCTTCTGTTAGAGCAATGATGCTCGGGAAAAATATAATAATGGAACATGAAGACAAAGGCCAAAGCGGGGACAAGGGTTTCAGTTCACAAGATCATAGGTTTGGAAGGAACCTCAGAGGGTATGTAATCTAACACTCCCATTTCTACAGAGAAGACAATTGAGGCATGAAGTTAAGTGACTTGTCCTGAGGAAAGTGAGGGACAGAGGCAAGATTTGAAATCAGGTCCTCTGACTTTAGAGACATGGCTTTGGTATCAGAGGGTCTGGGTTTAAATCCCGATTCTGACCGTGGAAAGTCACAACTTTTCTTGACCTCAGTAGCTTCATCTGTAAAATGAGAGCACTGGGCTAAATGAAATCTTCTTAACCTGGCCTCTGTGAAGTTATTTAAAAGCATTTGGACAACTATAGTTCAATGTAAATTGTTTTCCTTTTTAATACTATGCATTTAAAATGGTCTGCTGAGAAGGGGTCCGTAGGCTTTATCCAAGAAGTTCATGTCACAAAAACACTAAGTACTTAATCTAGAAGGTTATTTCCAGTTGTAAATCTATGGTCCTGTGATCCCAAATTATAAGCCAGGACTTCAAAACGTTAGTGAAAAACCAAAACCTGGGAATGGTAGAGACAGCATCATATAAACTAGCAACCTCTTGAAAGCGTATATACAATGTTAAGAATTTTTCTAAGGATTAATATGTGTGCATAGTCTACCCATGTCAGGCACTTGGTGCCTAGCATCCATAGTCAGGAAAGGAGGGCTAACTTGGGATGTGTTCAGCAGGAGCACAAGAGTCCTGGGCATGGCTACACCAACTCTGGCTCAGCTCTTACAGACAATATCCAAAGAAGAGATTTCTGTGAAGAAGGAGCCAAACATTCCCTAGCTGCCAACCAGGTACCACAGGGCAGGCAAGTCAACCTTGAAGCTACGAGACACTGAATCAGAGGTGCCAGGTTAGTCAAATTACCACCACCACCTTGACCACCATCTACCTTCAGATTGTAATGGAGAAAGCCCCAGGACCTTGTACCCAAGAGCCTTGAGAATAGTCATGCTTGTTCTTTTTATGGTGACAAAAAATTGGAAATTGAGGGGATGCATGCCAGTTGCGAAATGACTGAACAAGTTGTGGTATATTATTGTGATGAAATACTATTGTGTTTTAAGAAATGCTGAGGGCTTGGGTTCAGGAAAAACTGAAGGCTTATATGAACTGATACAAAGTGAAGGGAGCAGAAAAAGGAGAAAATTGTATTCTGTAGTAGCAATATTGTAATGATGACCAATTGTGTGTGTGTATATGTGTGTGTGAGAAAGAGAGAGGAGGGAGGGAGAAAGGGAGAGAAGGAGGGAGGGAGAGAGAGAGAGAGAAAGAGAGAGAGAGAGAGAGAGAGAGAGAGAGAGAGAAGAGGGAGGAACGAGGATGGAGAGAGGGAGAGAGGGAGAGGAGAGAATAATTTTGTTTCTAGTCTGGTGCCCTTAGCTATCTACCTGAGAATCAGCCCCTGTTGAGATGTAACTTGGCCATACGGGTCTTGGAAGAGCTGTAGCCACAGCTACTGAAAATTCAGAAAAGAAAATTCTCCTCATCCAAGTCCTTGGTTCAACATCAGTAAATGGTATAATTTTTATCAGTGGAAATGACATTAAGGAGCAGGCATTCACCTCTTCTTTTCCACGACACCCTAAGGATCGTAAGACCTCTCCTTCTAACCTACAGTCGAAGCTTTGCACATGTGTTGTCTCCCCTTAGCACAAAGCTTTGCACATAGTAAGCATTTAATTTTTTCATTCATTTATTCATTCATTGCTTCATCATTTCAGGAAACATGGTCCCATGTGAAAGAGGACAGGGCTGGATGTGAATGAAGAGACCACAGAAAGACAAAACCAAAGGCACAATGCCTTGGCAATGTTTACTTCCAGGAGGGAAGTTGCTGGATAAAAGGATGCCTGATGGGATCCCTCTCCCAGACCCATTTTCCTTACAGTTCTTTCTCTGAACTATCCTTTGACCTAATCCTTCTTTGCCTCCTTTTATACTTATCTTGGTGTGTCATATTCGCCCAGTAGAATTTCATGTCCTGGGGGGGGGGCTTATCATTTTCACCACCCACATAGGGGGTGGATGCTAACAGAACATTTGTCTCAGGACCATGTTGTAGAGGATCCCTCATGTCTGGCAAGGGTTTGTTGGTTTTTCTTAAATTAATTTTGAACTCAGGAAATAAAACAAGCATTTCTATAACACGGTAGAATAGAAAAAATGATAATTGCACATGAAACTGCAAGTCTATTATGTATAACTTGCTATTCCTTTTAAATATATAATGAAGCTATCATACAACTTTCTTTTTTTCCTTTTCTTTCCTCTTTCTATTCACCCTAGAGATGGCTACTATTATACACAATTATACATGTTTATATAAAACCATTCTTTACATACTTCTATTCATTCCTTTTCTGGATGCAGACGGTGTCTTCTTCATAGGCCCTTTGGAGTTGATTTATATGTACATAATAGCCAAAATGACTTAGTCACTCACCGTTTTTCTTGAGACATGATGCTGTTACTGTGTACAACATTCTCTTGGTTCTGCTTGTTTTGCTCTTCATTATTTCATACAAGCATATCCATGTTATTCTAAGAGCATTGACTTCATCATTTCTTATGGCAGTGTAATATTCCATCACAATCATATACTACAATATGTTCGGTCATTCCCCAACTGATTTGCAGCCCTGCAATTCCCAGTTCTTCTCCACCACAAAGAGAGATACCATAAATATTTTAGCACATATAGGTTCTTTTCCTTTTTCCCTAATCATCTTTGGAAACAGACCTAGTAGTGATATTGTTGGATCAAAGGGTCCAGGCAGTTCAATAACTCTTTGGGCACAATTCCAGATTGTTCTCTAAAATGATTGGATAAATTCACACATGCACCAACAGCGAATTAGTGTTCTGATTTTTTCACATCCCCTTCAACATCTGTTGTTTTTCCCTTCAATCATTTTAGCCATTCTGATAGGTTGAAAATGATAGCTCAAGGTTGTTTTAACTTGCATTTCTCTAAACAATAATGATTTAGAGAATTTTTTCATGTGACTATAAATTGTTTTTATTTCTTCATTGGAAAACCGCCTGTTCACACCCTTTCACCATTTATCAATTGAGGAGTAACTTGTATTCTTATAGATTTGACAAAGTTCTTTATATATTTGACATATGAATCTTTATCTGATAAATTCTCTAGACAATATTTTGTTCCCAATTTTTGGCTTTCCTTCTGATCTCAGCTACATTTGCTTTATTTGTATAAAGTCCTTTTAAATTAATGTAATTGAAATTATCCATTTTGACCTGACACTGCTCTCTGTGTCTTGTTTATTCATAAATTGTTTGCTAGCAGGAAACCACTGAATGCTTTGGAGTCATGGAGTGATGTGATCAGAGCAATTCATTAGGAATAAGGCTTCATTGACTCTGGATTCAAATGTGCTGGATTCAAATTCTACCTCTCAAGCATACTACCTGTGTGATCTTGGTAAAAATCTTTATTAGCTGAATGGTGCGTTTGGATGAGACATCTCTGTGGTCCCTTCCAAATACAATTCAATGTGCCTATCATCCTAAATCATACCAATGGGCAGGACAGATTGACCAATGACTCTGATAGGGAAATATTATTGTTTAGCTAATTTGCTCTGCTGGAAAGAGATTATTTCTAGTATTTACTAGTGCAGAGGAAATTCCTGGTTTTATCTCCCTTTTGGAAATGCAGCTTCTAAAAGCACAGAGAGTTCTACATTGGATCAAAGGAGAAACACCTGCACAGACTCCCTTGTCCAAGATTCTCTCTATTGGTACCCTCCTTTGGGGAAATATTCTCCCTAAGATTTCTTCCAGATTGGCCACGTGAAATGCGCAGCACAAAATAAGATGCAAACAATTTCACATACAAAGGCAATGAGCACTGAGCACAGTTTATGAGTAGGTTAGCTGACAGGGATGCTACCTCAGGGAGGGAAGTAAATGGTCAATATGTACCATCACATTTCTCTATTTGTTACCTTGGAAAGAAGGAAAGAGCCCATGCCTTCTGATTCTGGGAGGGGAAAATGACAAATTGCCAAGCTGTGTTTCTTTATGGAATGTGTATAGCCAATGTTTTATGATGCAGCTTTTAAAATTGAGCAGAAATAGAAACCTGTTTCTATTCTGAAGCATTTTGAGCATCAGTAACCCCCTGTTGCTAATTCTTCCAGATAAACAGTCTTACACCTGGAATTAGATGCCCAAATCTCACCAGCTGTGTGTTTCCTATTCAAGGGGGTTCTGGGTCTGACTCTCTAACAAATTAACTACTTGGATGGCCTGAGCCTCAGGCTCTATCAAATTGAAAGGGTTTGGCTTCAGTCCTGACATTCAATGTCTGTGATTCCAAGGGCTCAAATGGGGCAATGCATTTTTGCCAAAAAAGATCTTTTCTCCTTCTCTACAGTAGGGCTGAAACTTATACTTTATGGCAAAACTAGGGATATAAAATTGCATGATCTTATCCACTCTGCCTCTTAATTAATAATTAATTCAAATATTTCAGGCAAATTTTGCTAAGTAATTATTTTTAGATAGCACATCTCTCTTCATTTCAAAGATTGCAACTCACCAACACATTGCATGTGAAGAACACCACCGATGACCTCTTTTCCCATTCTCACTTCCTCCTTTGAAGCTCATATAAGCCATATCTATCATCCAGGCTGAAGCTCCATTGTGACTTGCCCTGGGTTACACTGATAGTAACTTGAGATTCAAATCTCGGAATTCTTGACTCCAAGCATAGTATTCTACCCAGCACGCCATGCTCCTCATTAAGAATATTCTGTGAGGTCTCAGGGGGATGTCAGTGTGCCAAACCTTGGCACAATGCCCAGAAAGCTAGCCTCAAAGTCAGGAAAACCTGGCTTCAGGTCCTACTTCTGACATACGCCATCTGAGAGACCATGGACAAGATATTTAATCTCTCAATAGCCCAGGAAAGTAATAGTATAGCTGGAGCAGAGCTGTGGATCAGTATGTAAAAAAAAATGCACATACTACTCCCATTGGGGAGATCAGATGCTCTACAAAGCAAGATAAACTGAAACCAGAGGTATGGTAACTCATTGCCCAATTCCAACGATTCCTCTTGGCTGGATGTTGCCATGTCTTAATCCTCACACCTACCATCCCTGAGGTAACACAGAACTTCATTCCAGCCCATGCCTTGGCCCCACTACCTCTTTCCCAACAGTCAGGGACCACCTGCCCTGCCATTGCTCCCCAAAGTCCCCTGCTGGTAAGCCTGCCTGTACATACTGTCTCCCCTCATTAGAATATGAGTATCTTGAGATGAAGGAATCTTGCTTTTCTATCTCTATCTTCAGAGCTTGGTACATATTAAGCATTCAAATAAACATTTTTCCTTTCCATTCAACCCTTTTCCTACCTTCAAAGACTTTAGAGATACTCCAATGCATGAGATATAAAAGGAGAAATTGTCTCTTCAAATGGCTTTTGTTATAGGCTCAGAGCTACAGAGACAGAAGGAACCTTAGATATCCTAAATTTAACCAAGACTTTTAAAATTGCTTCATGCCCTGTCCAGCACATAAGTCCTTTCCCCTTTCTCTCCCCCTTTTTAGTTGGTTATGTGTCAATGGTTTATCCATTCTGTGCCTCTGGAAGGCCCACCTAGGTCATCAGTCTGGACATCACGTCGTGTTCAGTAAATGTCTGCTTGTTTGCCACACTCCATTGGAACAACAAAAGTAAGTTATGCAGCCATATGTGATTCTGGTCTATTGGCAGCTTGTAGTGAAAGGCAGGCCTTCATAATTTCTCTCAGGTTAAGGATGCAATAGCAACGTCCACTTACCCCTGCAGGGCCTTTTCTCCAAACCAATCTCCTTTCCCTAAAGTTCGAAGAAAGATTGGGTCTTCACTTGGGGAATCTTCTCGAGTGACATTTACCTGATGGAGGAATGAAGAGAATGAAAACGTTAGAAGAATGAAGTCTGTCACAAGTGCTGGTGGGTAATGATGACTACCTTGGACTCGTTACAGACTTCCATCCATCCTTCAAGGTGCATCTCCTCATGAAGAATTCCTGGGTCAAGAAGTGATTTCTCCAGTCTCTGAACTCCTCTAGCAAACACACACACACACACACACACACACACACACACACACACACAAACACAAACCCCCCAAACAACCCATCTTCCATAGGACCATGTGTTTTGGACTGGAAATCTTTAAAGTCATTTAGAGTAAATCCTGTCATTTACAGAGAATGAGATGCAGAGAAATTCAATGGCCACACCTGAAACCTGAACCCAGATCTGTTGACCCCAACCTAACATTCTTTCCACTGTAAAACATCGACTCTTGGAACAGAATTAAAACACCCAGAGGTCAATGCCAAACAGTTCTGTGTGAAAGGCTTTGTGATTCTGATTTCCGCCGACTTGATGATTTGGGAGGTGAAGAAGGCAGTTGTGAAGTTATTTCAAAACATGCTGTCACCTTTTTCTCTGACTGTTGAGAGAAGAGTTTCTTTACAGAGGCAAAGCTGTTTTCTGCTTCAATAAATGGAACTAAACAAAGAAAGGGAGGCCTGTCTGGAGGGCTAGGGCCCCCCGCTGAATCTGTTACTGAATTTTTTGGAAAGGAAACAGGCTTAGTGGCCCAGAGAAAATATCTTCCCTAGGGCACCATTTTCACATTTAACTTTTTTTAATGTAGGGAAATCACTTGTTTTCTTTTTGTTCTAAGACAGGCTGATTAATATGCCAAGCCCCAGGACTTGCTGATGTCCCAGCCCGACCTTTCCATCCTGTTCCTCATCCTTGCCTTTGTGAATGAGGCTGCCTCACCCTCTGCCTCTTTCCTTTTTCTACAGGAATCAGCACAGATCAGTCTTTTTTTTCACTTTTTCATGAATCCCCATGACAGTTTGGGGAGAATTCCTAGCTGATGAAGAAGTGTGAGGGTGAAGCAAAGATGTTGTTGATTCTCCTTTCTCAAAAATCCCCATGGGTTTCTGGGGAAAACTATCAAAGGGCTAGAGTCCTTGATTTATAAGTTAGTACCTGTTTCTATAGCATCCCCCTTTCAGTGACTCATCTTAGGGTTCCCAAAGGCTCTGACAATGTTACACAAAACCTGGAGTTAGAGTTCAGAAAGACCTGGGTTTGAATCCCACATCAGGCACTTATTAAGTGTGTGACCTTGGGTAAGTCACTTAACTTCTATATCTCAGCTTCCATAGATAAAATAAAATATTAAACTGGAGGGCCTCTAAAGTAATTTCTAACTTCCAATTTATGATCTCACTTCTGAAATGTTTTAGGTACGAGGCCCTGGGTAAATCATCTAGCATCTCTGTGCTTCATTTGCAACATGGCTGGGAGAAACTCAATAATAATAAATAGTAGGAGGCATTCCCTTGGTGCTTTAAGGTTTGTAAAATGCTTTACTAATATTGCTTCGAAGCTAGATGGCCTTCAAAGGCCCTTTGGGCTCTGTATCTATGGTTTTGCTTTAAGTAGAATCTCCCTGTGTGACCCTAGGCAGGTCACGTCTCTGCCTGGTGCATAAGTGACCTACCTGTGAAATGAGGGGGTGGAGCTCGATCCATGACCCTATGAGTCAGAAAGGTTTCATGTCTCATCCTGGGAACTAAGGATGCTGGTCTTGGAAGGACCAGTCCAGTTAATGCAGACCACATCATTATCAGGAATCAACACAACACAGTTAAGTGCTTGATCACAGAAGTCCAAGAAATCAAAGTTTCCCCCAGATTCCCATGGTACTCAGAATGGCCAAGGTTATGAGAATGCTGCATTTGTTATTCTCACCAAGTTTTTCCTTTGAAAAGACTCCCAAATTGGCAACCACATGAAGGTCCATTCACCTGAGTTTGGCCACAAACTTTTGTTCCTTTCAGGTAGTGATGAAGATTCCGAATCACAGTGTGCCTCCAACAATGTAACTCATAGTAACAGCAGGTCCAGAAACATTGCATGAAGGGGAAAAACCCTCAGACAGAGAAGGCAAAGAGCCTCTGGCACCAAGAGCTTCAGTTGGGTACATTCAAATTTCAATAGATTTTCTGTCCACGTTTAGCCATGGAACATGAGTAATATATGCTAATTGATTAACCTATGAATAAAGGGTTTTACTCTGATTAATTTTCTTCAATTATGGAAAATCTGAGTTTTAATTTGTCAGACTCTTCCACCACCCCAATCCAGCTTCTGTGTTGAAGACCCTCACACATTCTGACTGACCACAGATAGTGCTCCTCTGGTCTTCCTACTGACATTGCCATGAAAAGATGGATAAGATCCAGAATTTGTAGCCAGAAAGGATTTGAGAGGCCACTTCCTCCACTCTACTCCCCATCTCCATTTTCTAGAGATGGAATATGGAGCACAAGGAAAATAAATGACTTGCTTAGGGTCACACAGCTAGTAAGTGTCTGAGGGAAGATTTGAATCCAGGACCTCCAAGTTCAAGGCCATCATCTCATCTACTACATGATGCTGGTACCTGGCAAAGGAAGTGGTCCCAGAAATTACAACTCTAGAAAGCCTTTCAAATGTCCTATCACACTCCATTCTCTGTGATCTTATCCCTGGAATCCCCTAATTCCTTTTCTCCATGAATTATCCAATATTTACTTATGTAAATACCGGATTTCTGTATTTCTGTTTGCTTTTCTTCCCCTTCCCACTACTCCTTTGTTGGTATCTTCCCTGGCCTTATTTGCTCCTGGCAGATTCCACCCCTGGGTTATTCCCTGATTCAGTGGAACTGGAACTAGACCTCCTTGCTTTGTAAATATGCAGTTGTCCTGTGCCCTGACCACTGGCCTTGCCTAGGGTCAGCTTTCTTGCTGCTCTATACTTTGCCCTGGCTCTTGACTCCTCTCCAGTGGCTGAGTGTAGCACGAGCCCTCCCAGAACACAGTTAATGCTTATACTGGGGACAGATGCCCAGAACTACCATAGTTTAAAAAAAAAAAAAACAGGTTCAGATGCTGCTTCCAAACCTATTCAGGATTATGTGATTTCATGTTGCTTTTAAAAAAGTCAGTCCATGGCCTGTATTTATTTATTCCTCAGGTTTCCAAAGGTGGGGCAAAAGAAGAAACGTGATGACAATGTGAATATGACTTCTGTCACCTTGGTAAAGGTTTCCCTTTTCAGGGTGAGGCAACACAAGGACTCAGACTTTGTCCTCATAAGGACATAAGCCCTGGGGCCACATCACAGCCCTTTACTTTTCCTCTCCCATTTTTTGCACAGCCTCAAATAGAAATCAAGAAATCAAGTGACTTATCCAAGGCCACACAGCTAATGAAGACTTGGTCCAGGACTTGAGTCCGACTCATCTAATTCATAGTCAGGGCTCTTTACCCCACTGCATCCCATCTCTCTCATCACAGTCACAATCACTGGGCACCCACTGTGTACACAGCAGAATTCTGTGAGAATGCAGAGAAGACACAGTACAATAATGTCCTCTGGTTCCTGCTAGGTGAAACTGAACACAAGGGCAAAGGAGACATAGAGCAGAGCAGCTCTGGGAACCTCAGAATCATAACTAAGGTGGAACAACAGGGCACCAACATCTGTTAGTGAAATTCTAGTCAACTGTCCCAGCACCTGTTAGACCTTCACTGGACTTGTGTTGTGTCCTGCCATACGGTGCCTCTTCCCCATCCCACCACTCTGCCCCATGTTTTCCTTTCCCTCCCCAATTTATTTTATTCTGGGTGTATCTGACTAGGGAGGATTTACCTCTGTGATCCCCACTCAAGTGAATTTGCCTTAGGTCCCAGAATTCTTCCTTATGGTTCCAAGGGCTTTTTTTCTCCTTTAAAATAGTGGTTCTCAATGTGTGGGTTGCAACCCCTTTGGGGTTGAACAACCCTTTCACACGGCTCACAGGGGTTGTCTAAAACCATCAGAAAACACATATTTCTGATGGTCTTAGGAATGTCCTCTATCTGTCTCCAGGAGGGTCTGCCCACATACAGACATGCCCACATACATCTATTAAAAGGTCGTGGCATTAGGAAAGTTGAGAACCACTGCTTTAAAAGCTACATGGAGTTCAGATTCTTATGAACTTTATAATCTGACAGTAGTCTTCTCTTCCCTTCTTACCCTTATATCTTAGAATCTGATTTCCTTCAAAATCTAGGTCAAGCAGTGCCCTTTACATTAAATCTTTCCTGATCTCCTAGCTGCTCGAGTCTTCCCTTCTATTCATTTTCTATATAGTTATATACATTTTTCCATTAAGCAAATATAAGCTCCTTGAGGGTAGGGACTTTCACTTTTGTCCTTGTATTCCCAGTGCCTGGTACAATGCCTGGCACATAGTAGCCACTTGTTAATTGTTTAGTTACTTAATTGTTTTCTTTCCTTTTAAACATAGGTTAATATAAGTCTACCTTCCCTCTTTCCCCTATCCCTTGGAGGTGAGTGAAGTGGCCTTTTCTTCACTCATTCCACTAATATTTATTAAGTACTTACTACATGCCAAGTACTGTGCTTAGTGCAGGTTTGCTTGTCTTTAAAATGAAAGGTTCATTTCTTCCAGAATTAGCTCCCCAAAGCCTAGCTTCTGATTGTTCTCTCCCAGTGATGGAAGGTTTAAAAAAGCTGCAATGGTGTCAACTGCTCTACATTCCAGAGTCTTTCTAGAAGAAACCTGGCTAAGAGATGGTGTTCTGAGGCCATCCCTTTCCTAGATCAAATGCCATAAAACAACTTACCGTTCCTTTGCTGATGATGAAGAAAGTATCCCCTCGGGCCCCTTGCCTGATGATGTATTCTCCATTCTCATAGTGTGTCTGAAAAATATAAGGAATAATAGGAAAACTGAGAAATCCTAGTCACAAGTACAAGCCCATCCCTCCAGTTGATAACATAAAAAGCCAGGGCAGGAAGGTTCATCAGTTCTGGCATCCATGATGATTTTAGAATTGTCTTACATCAAGGCACATAATAATTATGAATGAATCACTTCAAGCTTTCCCATTTTTCTTAGAATTGTGTTTATGATTCTCCCCAACTTACCCTGCTGCCCACCCCAGGAATTACATTCACATTCCCCTGCTTAGTTTTCTGAATTGGATGAGAAGGAAATAGACATTTTCCCTTTCTGTTGAAAGAGGACCAAACAAAACTTCAGAAGTACTTGTTAAATTGGCATTTCTCTATTATTTTATTTATTGATCTCATCTGGTGATCTTATCATACTCAGAATGATGTATTTGCTTGTGGAATCCAGCATAGTTAATAATATAGCAGGTCTTAGATTAAATTTTCAGGGACCATTTTGTACTTTAATATCCAGGCTTCAGCATTTTGTCTTTTGACTGTGCTAACGAGAATTCTGTAATGTTGTGAGGCCAATTTGAGCCCAGTACCTGCAGAGTCTGAGACAGTCATTTTAGGGTCACAGGAAGACTACAAACAGACACATTATCCTGGTTAGGGTATCAAAATTCTGCCCCAGCTGCAGGCACTCACATATTCCCAGAGCAAGAATTAAACCTTCTAAGACAAGAAGAAATTTCTCTCTCGAAGGGAGGTAGGAGAAGAGCTCATTGCTGGGTCAGGAGGCATACAAGCTGAAAAATGAGAACCACACCATCTGGCCCTAAGCTTTGTAACTTAGCAGGGCACCATAGTTGGGGACAGAAAACATTACTGTCAACTATTCTTATGAGACACAGAATTCAGGATGTGCATATAATATCTGTTAGATGGAGCACCATGATATATCCTTGTAAACTCATGCTGTTTCTCCTCACAATCTTATTCATTCACCATTTTGCCATTGCACTTCCTAGAATTTATTTCCATTATGATGTGATTTCCATTCCAAGTTGGACAATCACTACCTTGCTTCTGAATTATGTTAGTAGACCAAAGACTTCTCCAACTCATTCACAAAATGATTCATTCAGTCAGTCACTCAACACATATTTATTGAGTGTCTACTGAGTGCACTGGGGACCACAAAGACTACAAGAATGAAAACTTTATCAATGGTCCTGTCTCCATAGAGCATCTGATCTAAGAGAGGAGTGAAGGTGTGTCTAGGATATTTGGAGTTGATTCGTGGCATTCCTTGGCTCAAGAAGCCCCTCTGGAATGGTATTGCCTTTAGTGTAAAAGGCAACCTTGTTTGTTTGACACTTAAAGCTTTCTGAAATTTGGATCCAAACTCTCTCTTTAGACAGATTTCACATTATTCTCCCTTACAAATATGTAGTTGTTCCCGGTATGTGACAGTTAATCTCCTGGTGCTGAGTCTTCACACAGGTTGTCTCCCATGTCTTGTAATCCCTAACTACTTTTGAGGTTCAGCTCTTACCACCTAATGCATGAGACCCTTCCAGGGACCCTCCTTTGCTAGCATTATTCCAGCTCCTTTCCTCTTCCCCCTCTCACAAAATCAGCTTTTTATATATTTTACCTTTATTTAGCTCTGCACTTAAGCCCCTCCCCTCATTAGAATGTAAGCTCCTGGAGGGAAAGGACTGTTTCATTTTTTTGGTTTTATATCTATAGGATCTAACACAATGACTAGTCTGTAGAAGGTTCTTAATAAATCCTTGTTGGATTGAATTTCTTTGCATATATTTTTAAAGTGTAAGTTCATATCACCATTATGGTCATGCTCAGATGCTGAAGTTTCAAAATTCCCAGGTTAAAGAGAAAATATTGCAAACAAGAAAAAATAATACTATGGAAACACAGTCACAATTTCACAAGATCTACTTGCTTGTACTCTAGAAAACCAATGGTTTTGGAGCATAATATTTCCAAGAGCAAAAGAGCTGGGGTTGTGTCCAAGAAAACTTACCCAGCGAAGTTTAGTATAATCCTCAATGAAAAAGAGATAACATTTGACAAACCAAAAAACTTTCAGGTATTTGTAGCAAAAACCACCCCCATAACTCAATGGAAAATTTAATATAAAAGATATAAAAGAGCCAGAAGAAATATAAAGAAAACTAAATTAAAGACAAATTACAAGACACTCATTAAAGTATACTCAAACCCATATATATATATATATATTTATATATATGAAAATTTTATCAATATTCTTAAAACTTTCATCATTACTAAGGTAGTTTGAAAGAAAAGTTGGGGCTAAGTTGTGTATGATGGAGTGGTTCTAAGAAACAAAGCTGTAGAAAAAGGTAAAAGGGAGCAATTATAGTATAAAAATGTGGTGTGAGAGAAAGAACTAATGCAGAGGAAGCAGGTGGGGGTAGAGGGCTAATCATATTGAAACCTTACTCTCTCCTTTGGGATGGAGGAAAGAGTGTGTATACCTGGAAGGGTGTAGAAATATTCTGAGCATGGAGAGAGCAAGAAAACTGGGGGAAAGGATATGCATTGGGATTGTGAGGGTGAGGGTAGAAGATAAGGTAACAGGAACAGAATAAAAAGAGAGACTGAAAAAGAAAATAGTGAGTAAAAATAAGATGGAGGGAAATTCACAAATAGTATATAATTTTGAATGTAAATGAGATGTTTATAGCAGCTCTCTTTGTGGTGGCAAAGAAGTGGAAATTG